>VZTZ01035153.1:86990-211604 GCA_013400955.1 Drymodes brunneopygia
TTTTTTTCTCTTTCTGCCCCCCGGGATAGGGTTAGGTTAGGGAAACACACTAGAGAAACATCTGGGGGACAAATTCTGAAAAGACAGGGGGGGTTAAAAACTGTTTCGTCGCTTCGGTGGACTTCTGTTTTCTTCTTTGCGACGCCTTCTCTTCCATGCCGCTTGGTCCTTTTCTTTTTGTTTATCTGCATCACTGTCTTCAGGGCTTGCCTCTCGATAGGGTTTGATGTTACGCGCTGGGATCCACTTAGGTCCTGTTGAGGTAGAGACACAAGCAATTGACAGTGTAGACACTTAGAAATTTTTTATATGGAAAAACCTGCAAATAATTGGAGAACTCCCTTGCCTGAAAAAATATTGACAATATAGTCATTTTCTTCAGAAAAATTATAGTTAGACCTTTTTTTCCAGCCCACAAACTACTCTCTGATCACTTTCTATGACAGTAGGTGAAATTTGATGCACACATCAGGGGAGGTAAATCATCAAATACCTCAAGTTTTAAGGGATTCGTAAGGATCACAATCCCTTTTTCCTTGCAGGACAACTTAAAATTAAGCTGTATGACTAAGAGCATCATCCGGATGTTCTCTGAAGACTAGAGGTGTTTAGATGTGATCAAATTATGATATTTTTAACAGACAAAATAAATCATGTTTAATAATTACACAGTTTACTACTAGCAGAGATAATATTCAATCTTACAATATCAAAGGATATCACATCAAAGTGTGACCAGCAGGTCAAGGAAGATGACTGTCCACCTCTACTCTACCCTCATGAGACCCTGCCTGAAGCAGTGCATCCTGCTCTAGAGTCCACAGCACAAGAAGGACATGGAGTGGGTTCAGAGGAGGCCCACGAAGATGATCAGAGGGGTGGAGCACCTCTCCTCTGAAGACACGCTGAAAAAGTTGTGGTTTTCTATGCTGGAAATGAAAAGGTTTTGAGGAGGCCTCATTGAAGCATATCAGTACATAAAGGTGGATTATAAAAAGGAGGGAGAGGGATATTTTATATGGAAAGATAGTGACAGGACAATGGGAAATGGTTTTAAACTGAAAAAATATGTTAGGAGGAAATTCTTTACTGTGAAAACAGCGAGGTACTGGAATAACTTGCCCAGAGAGGTTGTGGATGCCCCATCCTAGGAAGGGTTCAAGGCCACGTTGAATGGGGCCCTGAGCAGCCCCATCTGGTGAGTGACATCCCTGTCCATAGGAAGGAGTTTGGAACTAGGTGATCCTAAGGGTCCCTTCCAATACAAACCATTCTATGATCTTATTCCATTCAATTGTAAATTCAGTCAAATTATAATGAACATTTAAATGGGATTCCTCTGACCAGATGCAAACAGGTACTTTGTTCATATAGACATCGGAGTCAAAATCTAAAATATTCAGATTCATCTCATTGTGAAGTGTTAGTTTCCCCCAGCTGATTGGATGTCTATAACGTGTCCACATTTAAATCAGATCTGATTAATCATCTCTATTAGACCTATTTTATCTATTTACACTGAAACATTTTCGAGCAACAGGCTTTTCACCAATATTCTTCTGCTTTACAATGAAAGGGAACTAATTTTTAACCACTAAATATCTTCATCCTCTGTCAGCCCTGATATCTCTGATTTCTGATGCTCTTTCTTCATAACAACAGATGATTCTGTCATCTTCATAACAATCAACTACTTTGTCTGTTGACACTTTTTTATCTCATTTTGGAATGAATGAAACAACTGATTCTTGGGAATATTGTTATTTTAGGAGGTTCTGAAAAAGTATTTATGAATTTGCTTTTTCTATGTAGTCATATTTTTGGAGAATCTATAAAAAATAAACAGCAACTGACATAACCAGTGACATGAAGATTTGATTGATCTGCTTCCCATTGCCAAATGACTAATCTGTCTGACTGAGACATGTTTCCATTGCTGCACATTCCATCCTAATAGTTTAGTGCATCACAAACATCTTATTGATTTTGTACCTTTGGCTCTGACACACAGTTGTGCATAATTCTGATCCTTGGTCCAATCAGAAAGCAAAATGAACCTGCTCTTAATTGGTTGTAACAGGAAAAGTGTTGGACATAGTTCTATGTCACTAATAAATTCTAAGTAAAAAAGAATGAGGGATACATTTTGCAAATATTTTAGTAGTTCATACAATGGTTTCAGTAAAAGCAGGAACATGGCTTTGGTCCAGGTTCACCTTGAAAAAGTATAGAAGGTGGGCATTTTCTGTCAGATTTATGTTTTTCTATGATTTGTTTGTTAATTTATAGAATATAAGTATCTAAACAGCCTCCTAACTAGACCTAGAAAAGAGCTTGACTTGAATCAAAAGATGATAAAACAATCAGGAAAGGAAAAAAACTCCTGATGTATAAAGGTGAGTAGGTAGCACACATTTCAAAAGGATGAAGGTGATATTTCCATTGATGCAACTAACAGAGAAAAGTTCAAGAAGAAACTGTCTGTCAAGCCAGAATAATAGATGTCTGCTGAAAATAAACACTTAAAAATACGTTAAAGAAAGAGACAGATTGAACTTAAGATGTACCTAACATTTGCTGCCACAATGTTGTGTGGGTGTTAACATGCAAGTAAAAGAAGAATGAAAAGCAATTTTTTTTTCCTTCAGAGTTGAATGTCAAGAGCAGTACTCTCATTTTTCAGTGTACATGAGTTTACACAATGCATTCTAAAAGTTGTATAATGAAAGGAAATAAAAGTGCATTAAAATCAGAAAAAAATAGATAGATGTAACTGTTATAAATAACTTACACCAGCTTTAAGTAAAATTAAAATCAAGGATGCATGAAAATAAAACAAGAAATTGCACATAAAAATATGTTATTCAATATTATTTTCATTTCAAGTACCACAGAGAAAAAATAAAGAAAAGGAGAAAGAAAAAGTCAGTGAAGTTATCTCTCCCTGAAGCAATGGACAATAAAGAGACATACTTATTACAGACTAGACTCAGAGCAGTACCTGCAACTTAAAAAACTGTGTCTGTCTTTAATACCCTTCTACTCAAAAACTAGTCATATGAGAAGGAAAAAATAGTCAATGGCAAAAAATTATCAAAGAAGAAATTTTCTTCCATGTGATGAAAACTTGAGCAATTAAAGATGCTTTAATGTCCAGAAAAAAGATAGCTTAGAAAGATACTAGAAATTACAGAAGATGCTAATATGGCTTGTTTATTACAACAAAAAAAATCTAGGGGCTTGAGATAAATCTGTTAGGTGAAAGACTGAAATGAAATTAAGTGATTCTTCACCACTAAGTGGTGGATCTGTACTTCTGGAATAACCATACATTCATAGATCATAGAATAATTTACATTGAAAGGAACCTCTAGAGACCCTCTAGTCCAATTCCACCATTTGAAGTAGTTCCTATCAGATCAGATAACCCAAGACTTTGTCACAGTCTTTGTAGGCAAGCTCACAATTGTTGCTTAACCATCCTCGTCTTTAAAAACTTAACCAAAGAAAATTTAAAAAAAAACAACTCAATAAAGTAGTGAGAGAAACAAAGAAACCTTTACTTTCTATCTGATTAGAATTCTCCATGTTCCAAATTTCATTCACTGCTTTTTTGTCCCTTTACTGTGTGCCTTACAGAAAAGGTGCCCTTTGTACCATGCCATGAAGACATCAGCTGGATCTCCCTCAGCCTTCTTGTTAAGGATGTACAGACTCAGTCTCTCAGCATCAAAGTATCCACTGCAGACATCTGTGTATTGTCACCTTCAGGGATTAAATGCTGAATTAGATGGATTTGCCTTGAGCAAGTATGGACATTGTGCACTTTACTGCCCTCCTGAGCCTATTGGGAAGGAGATTTACAGGGTGGTAAAACTGTGAGAACAGGCAATAATCAAAGAAAATGTGATGTTATGTCAAAAGTAAATCATTAATTTGGATGATAATTAAGAGTTTTTCATTTTCTCATTTTTTGCTTTCCCAAATCTCTTTGATATTAATGAATTCAATACATTTCTCTTGCTTTAACATAGCTAATGGTATCTCATATTCAAACATACTGTAAAAAGTTTATATGTTAAACGGGGGGGGTTCCCTTTTGAAAATGCTTCATGTAAAATATTTTAAATTTTACCAAATTTCATTAAAAACTAATATTGATTGTCTTTTGGTTGTGCTTTTTCCGCTTATTTTTTCCCCCTGATTTGCCACTGACTTTTCAGAACTCTTCAGTTTAGGACAAGAAGCAAATGAAAGTAACAATGGCACTGTATTTTTACTACACTGAAGTTTTACAAAATATGCAGAACAAGCTTAAGAAAATCTGTCAGTAATTACAACAAAATAAAAATAAATCCAAGGCATTCTCATTTTTATTAAACTCTGAAGCAGGGACAGAAAATGAAAGAATAAGACTAAAATGTGAGAAAAATAAAAGAAGTGGAAGTAAATTAAATTTCAAACAATCGAGAAAAAAAATCAGAAATATTTCTATAATGAATCCTATAGACAATTTATAGAAAATCAGTTTTCCTGAGTAATTTTCTATTTGCATCTTTGAAGAGCACCAATAAAACACTTTTTCTTTTGAGATAAAAATCTATGGTTTTGAAAATCAATCAAGTGTTTGAATTTGAGACTGGGTGAGGAATGAAACTGTGCTATTTAGCCAATTTTCAATATTTTTAGGTATAAACCCTGGTGAAAGCATAGGGAAGCAAAGCGAGAGTATTATGTCTCTTCCTGACCAGGTCAAAGAAAACCTTTTCAATCAGTGGTAACAGCAATTTCTTGTGGATTGTTGGGGTTTCAGCTTGTAGTTTAGATTGGTGTTATACAGAAAGTAAGCTGGTTCCATCAGCAACTACAGAGCCTACAAGACATGAGAAGGTAACAACATGATATTTAATAATTCTCCTAGGCTTTATCTTTCCCAAAATTAACCTCGGATACCAAGATTCCACTAATTTTATTGTTTTCTGAGCCCAGAGAGGAGTCAAATTTTGACTAAACTAGTCCTTCAGGAATTCTCTGATCCAGAATGGGCCCCCAACAAGGGTCACAAATCCTGTCAGAAAATCTGCAGCAGCATGATCCCCTGTCCTCAGAGCAACAGGTCCTGCCAGGAGCCTGTTTCAGCACACATTCTCCATGGGGTCACAGCATCCTCCACACACACCCATCTGCTCTAGTGTGGAATCATCCATGAGCTGCAGGGTAGATATTTGCTCCATCATGAAACTCCATGGGCTGCAGGGGGGACAGCCTGTTTTGCCATGGTCTTCAGCACGGGCTGCAGGGGAATCTCTGCTCCAGTGCCTGGAGCACCTCCTCCCTGTCCTTTTTCCCTGACCTTCATGTCTGCAGGGCTGTTTCTCTCACATATTCTTGCTCTTCTCTCTAGCTGCTGCTGCACAGCCTTTTTTACATTTTCTTAAATATGTATCCACATGTATGCTACCAAGGTCATTGATTGTCTCAGCTCTCAGCAGCAGCGGGTCTGTCCTGGAGGCAGCTGGAACTGACTTTGCCTAATCTGGGGGAAGCATCTGGTGTCTTCTCACAGAAGTGACCCCCAAAGCCCCTCTGCCAGCAAAAATCTTGCCTTGAAAACCCAATTGTGTGTGTATGTGTGTATTATAGTAAAATCACTGGAACAGGTTGGTTTAGGTGAAGTGCAATAAAAAAATCATTGTTCTGTAGCTGTTGGAATGCAACTGAGCTGTGAATTGTGACTGTTGTATTTGATGTCACAATATGTTTGCTTCCACCAAAGCTGGCTGTCACCAGTTTTTAATACAGACACATATATATGTGAATCTGCAAATATAGTCTGAATGTTGAGTTATATACACTAGGAGGAGTGATATATAGAAGGCATTTTTTTTCCTTGTGTAAGTAAATGATGAGGAGCAGTAAATCTGTAATAGCACTTCAAGACACAGTCGTTGAGTCCTGAAGTGCTTTGCTGTATTGTGTTCAAAACAGAACACATGGCTGGTAAAGCTCCACAGTTACATACATTAGAATGACTCATCCAACCCTATTTGTATCTGAAAAAGTGATTGCAGAGCCATGATTAGCCATACCTTGCTAATAATGTGGCTTTTGGGGCTGTAATCAATTAACTCAGAGTAGAGCAGTTCTGAAGTGGTGTCCAAATTTGTGGAGTTGCTATATAGTTTAGATGATTAAAATCAGACTTCATTACAGAAGAAATGAAAATACATAGGAATAAATATGGTATATGAAAAATCAACTCACCAGCTCTCTGTAATTCCCTTCAAAGTTTAGTACATTATTTTTCACTACGACTACTACAGAAATACAGAATGAATAAAATAGTTTCAAAATGCACTGGTTTTGCTTTGCTTTCTTTTTCAAAACATACTTTTGCTGAGGAATGGCAGGCTGAGCTATACATTACCTGTTTCAAAATAATTGTGTTTTTAAAGGAAAAAAACCCCACAAATCTTTAAATCTAACAAAAAATTTGCCTATCCAAACCCCAATAACAACACTTTTCCGAATGCCAGACATATGAAATACGGTGCTGGAGTAAAGCATTGATGCTTTACTGCAGAAATGTAGTCACTGAGCATCTATAATGGTAATGCCATATTCAGACCATCCACAAGACTAGTAACTACTCTATACTAAAGAAACTTACTGAATGATCTTAGTGCCCTAAACAAAAACTAATGAAATATCCACAAAGCTTATTTTAATAAATTAGAGACAAGTAAAATATCTGATACTTGAAATACTGTTAATATTACTTTTCAGCTTTTCCTTGAAGTGCAAATGTCTTTCTTTCTCGTCTTTCTCATCTTTCTCTAAGTGATCATGTCTGTCCCCTGTTTTACACCATTTTTTATATTTAAAGATGTTTTAAGCTTGATTTGGTACCTGAATAAACCCTTCCACCCAATGTTGTCCATGGCTCATAAGTGCTATCATAAAAGATTATTGAGGTTATATTTTTGTCCAGAATCTGCTCCTGGACACAGAAGTGATTCTACAATTCTTCCATCATCAAGGCAAAGGCTTTCGTGTCTTTTCTCAAGATAATGAATCATGACTCAATTTTTTTTGTTACTTTGGAACATATTGACTTGTAAAAAGATGCAAATAGTCTTAGGCACTACAGATATATTTATCAGATATGGGGGTGTATATGGAAAAGGTGAATAAAGCATGACTGTTATTTTTGATAGTGCAAGAAGAACATGAATTCAAATAGAATAATCAGGCAATATTAAAACGAGGAAGTGAACAAACACAAAAATTTCTTTCTCACAATGCATAACTAATTTGCATAATTCATGGTCACAGGAGGTTTTTGGTTCCTGAGAAGAATAGATTCAGGAAGTGATTAGGAAATTCATATAAAAAATACAAATTGACTGCAATTGAATACAGTGGTCTAAATAAAGCTGTAGGGTTGGAAAACCATCTCTTACTGATGGGTCCTGGAAGTAATGGCTCTGTGTGTGATATTTATTACTAAGGCTCTTCTCGGCTTCTACTTCCAGATATTAACAGAGATCAGACAGCAGTTCAAGTTATTTGGTTTTGTGCAACCAATTATATTAAAGTGTCAGATCTATGCAAGTTCCCTGGGAGAAAATATTCAAATCTGTTTTTCTGTGATACAATTTCAGTGTGAAATGTCTGAATTGAGTATTGATAAAAGTAGTCTTTCTAAATTAATATATATTCAGAACTTATTTCTCCTTAAAATATTTTTTTCATGTCTGATTAGTCAAGATGACAGTCATAGATCAAGACTTGCTGAAGAAATGTCATTAATAATTTTTATTGTCACAGTAGTATGAGAGTGAAGGATGAATCCAGACAAAGCTTCTTACTGGAAGGAGAAGTTCTTGGTGAGCTGCGATTGCAAAAAACCTAAATAATATTTTGCTTGACCACAGTGATTATGGAGAGGGGAGAGAAGATAACATAGGGGAAAAGAGAGAAATTTAAGAAAAAGAAAAAAATAATCAGGTGCAAGAATATTAGACACCGGCTTTTCTTTCCTGAGTGTTTCATAAACTCACTGGATGGGAATATGTTTTCACATCCACAGCAAATTCAGGAAAATTTCTGCTGAAGTCAACAGTTGCATACATGTGAAAATTGTATAAGGCCTACTGTGTCTGCAGACACAATTCTGTATATTCAGTATCTCGCTGTTTTGCAAGTAGAGGTACCCTACTGTGTTTCTGTTCCAATGAAAGAATCTGGAAATGCTTCAAAATAAAAAAAAACCCTCCCTAGTCCTTTGAAACTGGCCTTTGAACCTACTGAACCAGCTGGCAGCTACATGGTACAGGCATGATATTACCCTGGGTTTTTATTGAAGAGCTGTGTATGGATGACAAAAAGAGAATGAGATAAATGCACAGAATAGGAATGAAGACATTTCAAATACAGGCAGAAAAAAAATTTGAAGTAGGATAGGAGGAAGCAAAGGGATATATTATATTGATAATCTTAAATAGAGTAGGTTTGGGTGTTTCATTTTTCTATGGATGTTAATAACATTTTGCTACCAGACATTCTACATCAAACTCTTATTTCAATGGAAAATATTTTAGAATGCTTTACATTTTACATGCTAGAATTGGAAAAGAAAAATAAAAGCTTTTAAAGTAAGAAAATTCTTATATGCATATACACGTATATACCAGCGTGAATGAAAAAACAATCACACTCTTTTCCTCCATGTTAGAATGCTCAATTTATGTTCAAGTGGAATGACTAGTTGTCAAGGCTGGTTTAACTAATCCACAGGGAAACAAGAATATTGTTGCAACAGAATCATTTATGTCCCATGAAAGAGTTTTCGACTAAATTAGGAGTGATGAAGTATAGCTTGCCTATGACAAAGAGTGTACCAATGCTCTGCTGTCTCTCTGTGTGAAGTTCCTATGTACCTGCTCTCTGTCTCTTCCTCAGCACAGCATACACCACCACAGAGACCCTGGTAACACCCTGGGGAAACAAACATCTTACTTTCCAAATTTGTAGCATAAGATAAGGCAGGGAGAGTTGTTTCACAGGGGGAATAATCACACACTGTGCTCAGTTTCTTCTTTTCCTGTCAAGAAACCTGTTCCACTCCACATGGAGAGATCTTCTCTGGTATTATCCTCTACTAGAAAAAACAGCATCTCTTGTCACAGAGATTATTGGATACCACAGTGTGATTCAGTCACCTCAGCTTAGGCATCTAATGAACTGTAGATGCTACAGGGTGTCCCCTAGCTGCCAATTTGCAGTCTCAGATTTCCCCTAGTCCTGTGTCAGTATAGTTAGTCATACAGAAATCTTGTATACTGTATGGTGTCTCAGCTGTCACGAGAGGCTTGTGTCTGAAAACTTACCCAAACTCTAGTCAACTGTGAGTGCATACAGCTTGTTACACTTAAATGCCTTTTTCTAACAGTAGAACATCTGCTGCGATAGGGAGAAGATGCTGAGCTCTGGCCTTATCTCTTTACAAAATGACCTGTCTTGAGCAGCTGTATATCACTTTTCTTTTCTCATTTCCTTCACAGTTGCAGTGATTTGCCACCTATAGGCTACAGTCTGTTTTGTCTGAGTTTCATTTGTGTTAATTGACTTTTTTTTTCCAAATTAATTATTTTTGCATTCGAAGTCGGGGCATGGTGAGGGACATATCTATTATGGTGTCATAGGTGTACCTCAAGGAATAAATATGAAAGTCAAAGACCATATTCATTCTTCCTGCCAAGATGTGTGACTAGATTGCACAGACAGTCCTACATTTTGGAGGAAGCTTATGATAGTTCCAAAAATAGGTGCTTATGACTAAAAAGACAGTTACATTTAAAATTACATTTGACAGAATTTCTATATGGTAAACATGCACTTTGTATGCTGTATTCATTCACTTACAAATGACCAGTAATTAATGAATTAGTTTGACTTCACAAAGTCTATTGTGTCTGGATCTGTAATGCAATGACAGCTGTTTATAGTAGAAGTAATTTGTTTGTGATATTAATGTTTAAAAGATACTACCTGAACAGCTCAAATGAATCATGCAAATCCACTGTTAGCCTGTAGAGCTCGTTTTGCACTTAAGTAGATTCAAGAATTCATAACTGCTTCTGCAGCTCATTTATGCTCCAATGGCATTTTACTGTAAGATGAAAAAAGTAGTTTCCTAGGAAAACCCTGTCCTAGTTTTGCCTGGTGTAGAGTGAGTTTTCTTCTGAGTAGCTGGTATGGGGCTGTGTTTTGAACTTGCATTGTAAACAGTGTTGATAATTCAGGAATGCTTTAGCTGTTGCTGAGAAATGCTTACACAGACTCAAGCCCTTTTCTGCCTTTCATCCCACACCACCAGTGAAGAGGCTGGGGGGTCACAATTATTCGGTTGGGGACATGGCAGGAACAGCTGACCCTAACTGACCCAAGGGATATCTCACAGCATATGGCATCATGTTCAACACAAAAAGCTGGGTGAAGGAGGAAAAGGTGAGGGTGTTTGTCTTACCAAGTCACTGCTACTTTTGATGGAGCTTGGCTTTCCTGGAGGTCTCTAAACACCTGCCTGCCTGTGGGAAGTGGTGAATGAATTACTTTCCTTGCTTTGCTCGTGTGGGTGGCTTTTGCTTTATTTATTATATTGTTTTTATCTCAACCCACTAGTGTTCTAACTTTTATCCTTCTGATTCTCTCCTCTTTCCCACCAGAGAAGAATAACGGTATAGCTGTTTGGTGCCTAATTTCTGGCTGGGTTAAACCATAACACAGCTTTCCCTGTGATAGAGACATTCTGTTACCTATTCCACAATCATTACTGCACTGTCACTCAAACTTTAAAGCTTTGCATGCTTTAGTTGGCTCTTTTACAGGGGGTTTTAGAAACATTATACTGTCCCTTATAAGCTTCTGAATAATTTTCTAAACCATTTTAACAATTCTAATGCAAATTCAGTACCTTAAAACACACACAAAAAAAAAAAAAAAAAAAAAAAAAAGAGCTGGTGTTAGATTGAAAGGAATCAAGGGTAGTGGAACTGAACTTATAATTATTGATGGAATGGCATATTTAAATGACCTAGAAATCTGTATGACTGAAGTGCCACACTTCAGGGCAAAATATGACATAAACAGTATTCATAATAAGATACGTATTGGTATCTGTATGTTTAAGGTCATCACATTTTTTTAGGGTATTTAATGCAAGGACATAATTAGTCTTGTAGCACACCTACGTAGACTTAGAGAACATATGAAATACGCTTGTACAAACAGAAGAAAATTAAAGAGAAAGGCAAATTAAGCACTGTTTTTTCTAAAAGAAGTTTTGCATTTTCTGAGCTCTACCTTGACAGAAAAAGCTTTTCTTTTTTTATACAATGGTTCTTCCTGTAATATATTGGCACATTTATTTCTTATTCTACCTCAAGGCCCAAACATTTTTCAGTGAAGTCAATGAAAAAAACCCTCTGTGATTTCAGCAAGTGGTACACAAGGCCATTTGAGGAGGAAACACAAGTTATTATGGGGAAAAAAAAGCCACACCTTTTCAGTTTGAGGGTTTTGGCCTTTAGGTTCATGACCTACAATTTTTACTTTAAAATGAAGAGAATTAGTGAAAAACTACAGAAAATGTTTGTATAATTTTCCGACCCACTTTTTTTATTAAAACTTAAATTTCTTTTGTGGTCATCTTAAACAGCCAAATATAGCCAATGATACGTAAAGTTGTCAAGGTTTTTTTCTCTTTTTCTTTTTGAAATCAAGAAAAGGGATTTTAAAAGCCAGGAATTCTCTCCCACACATCTTCTCAGGGAGGTATGCCTTCCTTATGTCCTTAGGTAACCTTTGAGGGCTTTGATTTACAGTTTCATGTTGGTAGAGGAATTAGAAATACAAGAACTCCTTGGAAGAATATGTGTTTCAAGGTCACCAGGTGGAATGAGTAAACAAGGAAACTGACAAAAACTATGTGATAAAGCTTATACTGTCTCGAAAATAATTAGTTTTCAGACACTATCAAGCAATTTTTTCTTGTCAATAATAAAATTTCTATTGCCTATTATCTGTCTCTAAAATAAACCTTAATCCAAGAATAAAATATGCCTTAATGATGAATACTAGATGATTTCTCTAAGATTACCCAAACTGGATTAGACATTTTTAGGTTTTTCTTGTGTAATGCTCTCTTTTTTTAAAGTCATCCAAACTAGAATGCTTTATGAAGTGGTAATTTATGAACTGTGACCTTTTCCAGGCCTGTACCATCTTTTATGAATCTGTAAGTGTCTATAACTAATATATATATATATATGTATATATATAAAAATTTTATGTTCAAGTGACTTAAATTTGTCTTTCCATTGGGAACTTTGTAGGACACAATAATCAAAACTGCTGAAATAATATAATTCAATGAAAAAAAAGTTTAGAAAGCATAAACTGTAGTGCTGTGTTCAGCTTTGTAGATATTGTTATGTTTTTAGATACCTGCTTTCTTAGATATTCAGTCTCAAGTATTTGGTTCTGAAAATGAAGATGACTGCATCTTGTATAATTTTTATATGTCAAAACCAGACCTCTGTATCATATCTTATTCAGCTTTAGCTTATATTTGCTTTTGAGCTCTTCAAGTCTTCTGCAGTGCAGTCTGCTAGCTGATAACGTTTTTCACCCATCGTTGTTTTTTTCTTATTGTAGAGCTACGATGCATATCTGTAATTAGCTGATAATACAAAATAAATATATTTTCCTGCTTCAGTGGCGGGCATATGCAGTCAGAAGATCAGATCACTCACTTTTTCTATAGCAAGAAATAATATCTCAAAAAAGACATTTAACTACTTCAGTAAATTTCACTCTCACATTTTCATGGCTAATCAATACCCTGAGCAATGCTGATATTTCACACATAACTAATGTTTATATGCCACTTCAAGAAACGTATGTACATCATGTTACAGTGGAATTTTCTAATTCTTTCTTATCTTCTTATCAGGAGAATGTAAGTCTGACCTTAATGCCTTGAAATCCAAAGTACCCACAGTCCTCACCATACTGGTTCCTGATTAAAGCTTAATATTCTGCCAGTGTATTATCAGCATTGCTTCTGAGCTGGCCTTTCTAACTCTTGCTAAAACTTGATATTTTTAACTTATATTTGTGTTATCATCTCTGCTGTTAATCACTGAAATGGAGAAAACTGATCCAGGCCTTTGCTTTCTGGTCAATTGGCTGTCCTTGTCCTGTGCCATTTTAATATGAAATGAAAATAGTGATAATAAATTATTACTGTTTCAAGACTCTGATTCTTTACAACAGTGTCCCATGCCAAAAAGAAACCAAAATTTTTACTTTCTTTACTTCTGATCCTTGGGAAACATGGAACATGGTTCACCTAATCCAAGGGAAGCAAGAGATGATCCTGAAAACTTACTATATTATTTCCAAAGCTGCAGTTATTAACAAAGGTGACTCAAACGTAGTTAACACTCAAGTACAGCTTAGTAAAAAAAGTGGGTGTAGTTTATGTAATCAGTTTTGTCCTGACTTTCATCCACTTAACAGCACTGAGACATCTTTTCTGCATGTGCCTACACCTATGTGAAGTAGTGACTTTACACTCCTACTGGTCCTGATGCTTATTTCAGTGGCAATTGATGCCTCCAGGATGAAGTGCCATTTCTTTGCGTTTGTCATCATAGTAGTTTAACATTCGCTTTCTTAGGTTATTTTTAAATTTGCCTCTAGCTTTATTCACGTCTGTGAGATTATCTCATTTTGTTAGAACACAGTGCTAGCAACACCAAGGTTGTGGGTTTGATCTGTCTATGGGCCATTCATTGAAGAATTGGGCTTGATGAGTCTTGTGGAGCCCTTCCAATTCAGAATATTCTCTGATTCAAATACAGCTCATTATTATTACCTGATGTTTGATTTTTCTGCAAACATGCTGACACCTGTGTTTCTAAATTATCAGGAGGTAGACTAGCAGTAACTTCCATGGCACCCGACAGTTTGTATTTCCTCATCATGACTAAATACCACAATTAAAATTCAGATGTGGATTTTATGAACAGCCATGTTATATGATTTGAAACTCCAGTAGTATCAGTATATGAAGAGGCAGGGTTACATTTTCATATTCCATAGCCGTGTAAAAATAATTTGACACCGTACCCAGCATAGGTACACAGTATCTCACTACAGACATTCAACATCTCCCACTGGTATTATAGAACCAGGAAGATCATCAACTCTGCTAGTCTTTCTGCCATACCCATGAAATATTTTCAACTCATTCCAACTTTAGTCAGTAGTTAATTATACTACGAAGCATGATTGACTATATTGTTTCTATATTGAGAGAGCTCCATTAACTTTCAGCAAGACAGATGATCAGTTTTAGGAGCCTGCTGCTTATGCACAGAGTCCTTCCTGCTGTGCCCCAATTTATTTGCAGGACATTTTTGTTACTGTACTCACCAGGATGTGTTTTATGGCCTCATTTCTTTCTTTTTTAAAAATACAGTTAATGTTAATATAAAACTAATCATTCAATCCATGTGAATATTTTCTTATGGGGTACTCTTACACATTTTAATGAAAAAAATAGATTTTTTTTTCTCATATGCAGTTAGGCAGAATGTCCCTGTAACATATCCAGAATAGACCTTTATCAATTTCTGCATTTTGTTGTGATTATATACAACTAGTTCACTGAATTCCTCAGTATTTGTGGTATCCACATTTTGTTATCTCACTTCAGAGAAAGGTCCTTAAGAACTAGGCTTAGGCTAGTTCTAGGTTTAGGTATCTATGGAATATTGAAATAATTTCATTTTAGTTGGAAATATATCTGGATTTTTGGTTGAAAGTTAGAAAATCTATTCAAGTTTTCATAAATTGTCTGTGAAAGAAAACCCTAAGAAAAGAACAGACAAAAATATCAGTGATAAGGTTTATTGTCCATAGAGGCCAATCATTCTGGAAAAGCAAACTAAATTTTAAGACATGAGTACCTTTCAGGTCCCCCACACAACACATATTTCCTTTTTGCTCATCAAGGGGAAGGTTAGTTGCCTTCAGTCAATCCTTGTCTTAGTACGCTGGCAGGCAGGAAACTAAAATACAGACACAAAAGACTCATAAAATTAAGCAAATTATGATATATTCAACTAGGTTCCACAGTGTCATAACCATGACAGCAGAACTGCTGACACCAGTTAAGCCTTCTTACCCTGCAATTAGAAGCAACTCAACTAAGTTTTTTTTATTCCAGATCTTTAGAATAATTCTGTTTTAGTCTTTTCCTGTCTACTGTCTTGTCCTTTGGAACTTTCATTGCCTTCTCTGTTAAAGTATTTAGAGGATTATTTTCCATGTCATCTTTCTTTATCCTTTTTTAGCTGAAAGCTGTACCTGTCCCTTAATTTCTGCATCTGTTCAGAGCCATAAACACCTCATAGGTAGGAATAACTTCATGAAAGACTCCTGCCTCTTGCAACATTTCACCATTATACACAAATAGTCGTTCTGTACTCAAGAAACTTTAACTGTTTTAATCATCTGCAAAGTATATTTAAGTGCTCCAGAATATCTGCTTATCTTTTAATTTCATTTTGTTCTTCAGAACTCAAAAGTTGTTCCACTTCGATTGTTATCATAGCTTATTTTTTCTGAATCTAGATTTTTTGTTGATCAGGCTTTTAACTTGAAGCAGTTTAAATGGAATTTAGTGCAATTTCCTATAATTTTTTCAAATTTTAAGCACTGCTATTTTGTAGTATTAAATATTTTTATTGAGTTCTGAATTGGGCTCTTCAATTACAGATTTAGTATGTGCTATTATGTGACATAGATAATAGCTCGAACTTGAAGCAATGCTTTTAAAATCCCAATGTTCTGCAAAAAATTTTTGAAGAGGGGATGGCATTCATATAAATTTCTAAAATGTGAGTTGTGACATCTGTCTTAAAGTACCTGTCTCCATTTACTAGAAGAATACCCAAGGAAGCTCGTTTAGACTAAACAATCAATATTTTGTCACTCAGGATAGTTGTGCTGAGGTAAATTGGGCCATGAATTCCACAAGCTCTCCAAAATTGTCTGCTCAGATTAAGAGCTTTATTTGTCCTAATGTTTCAGTCATTTTTCTCTTTCTTATAAAAAATGCATATATGAAATTGATTTACTTCTTCAAGTGTAGTCTTTTCAAATTCTGCTTAATAAAATCTCATACCTCCTTACTCTGTGTATATATAAATATATATGTATGCATGTTTATTCTTGCCCACATAAATAAGTATTTATGTATATATGTCTAGAAATATCTATCAAGCAACTTTCTGTACAGCAACTTCTGTTGCCTTTACAAAAAAGGGATTTTCTTCTCTTAAATCTCTTGTCATATCTTTTTCATTGCTATAGAGCTCCAGCTACAATGACTGCTTTGGCAGCACCATTATTTACAGTTTTTACTTTTTTCTTTACTTATTCTGCTTGTTGATGAATTTCCTGTTCCTTCCTCTCTTCTCAGGCAGCAATTTCTGAGACATCTGCATCATAGATTAGTTTAATGATGGGTCTTCAGTGTAACAATGAGGTATTAAAATATTCTCAGGCATTTAATAGAAGAACATGGAAAGGAGCGTGCGACGATCTAGGGGATCAAGGTAATTTGGACTGAATCTCCCTTGAACATGCATATAGCAAGAAAGCAGCACTTTCAAAACTCAGTTTGGGATATAAGAATTGAATTGATCCTAGGGCGATATTCACCTCCTTTATTTTGGTGATCAAATAAGAATCCTATGGAGATCAGAAAGCATATAGATGTGAATAGTTTAGTAGGGTGAATAGTTTGATATGTTTCCACCAAGATAATAAAAGGGCTAGAGACTCTGCCCTATGGGTAAAGGCTGAAGGAGTTAGGTCTTTTCTTGTGGAGAAGAGAATGTTCAGGGAGGACCTCATCATGGTATTCCATTCACTTAAAAGGTGACTACAAAGACAATGGAGGCTCTCATCTTCACAAAGAGCCACAGAGACTACAAGGGGCAACTGGTACAAATTGCACCAGGAGAGGTTTTATCTTCAAGTAAGATAGAATTTCTTTTTAGTGAGAACAACCATTCACTGGGAAAAAACTCCCTAGGAATGTGGTAGAGTCCCCATCACTGTATGTTTTCAAGATGTGATTGGATAGGGTGATAGATAAGCTAAACTAAGATTACTTTCTTACAAAGGTTTAGGCCAGATGATCTCTCAAGGTCCATTCCAGACTGAGCTGTTCTCTGATTCTAAGATTCTGTGTTTAATTCACACATTAGATTGAACAAGGCAACTCAGCTAATGTTCCAAGAGATATTGTGGTCTGCCAAACAACATGAAGGTTCAGCTATCCAACAAAATCTAAGCATCTTCCTCCTTTTCTATTTCTCAGGATTTCTCAAGTTTCTCTCTGTTACAAGGATTTATGTCTGACAACAGAATCAGATGAGATCCATTGCCTTCTCCGATGTTCCCTGGACTTCTGCTGTGTAATGCTGTCAAAGAAGAATGAAAAAATGAAGGCTCAGAAAGAACATGAGGCATCTCGTGTCTGAACTTCAAAGAAATACAGACCCATACTTACCTGCTGTAACTACATGACAGGTTTGTTTGCAGTTTTTTCAGCTTCAAAAATTTCTAGGAAAAGAAATGATAAAACGGTACAGAAGTTCAAACATATTCTTACAATTATGAAAGATAATGGCCTCAATATATTGTGAAAACACTCATATCCAATTTTTCCAAGCAGATTATTAACAAGTTTATAATTTCAGCTCAGCTTTCAGATGAGAAGGTCACATGATAATGAAAACCATATGAGTGGCATTTTGCCTACAGTATATATTTCTTTTTTAGTTTTCTTTTTTCTTATGTAAAGTGAGTTATTGACACACATATTTCATATAATGCAATACTTTTCTAGATGAAAAGTCATACATTTCACAGAGTTTTTCTTGGCAATGCAGACTTGCTATGTGGATAAACTTTTATAGCTAATGAGCTGTCCTCAAATGATAACAACTAAACAGGGTAGTGAAGAAATGGAAAGTGTGAAAACATTATGGACTAGACATGCTATGCAGGTTTTGGCTAGGACACAGTTTCTTCACAGTGGCTAGTACAGGGCTGTGTTTTAGATTTGTGCTTAACACAGAGCTGATGATATAGAAATGTTTCTGCTATTGTTGAGCAGGGCTCACAAAAAGCCTGCTTTTTGTACTCCCATGCTGGTGACAAAGTCGGGGCTGCATGGGAGGTTGGGAGGAGACACAGCCAGGACAGGTGACCCAAAGTGACCAAAGGAACATTCCACACCATACGGCTTCATGCTCAGTATGTAAAGTGGGGGAAAGAAGGAGGAAAAAGGGGACATTTGAAGTGATGGTGTTGATCTTTTCAAGTAACCATTATGTGTGCTGCTCTCCTGGAGATGGCTGAACACCTGCCTGCCCATGGGAAGGTTAATTAATTCCTTGCTGTTCTTTGCTTATGTGTGTGGTTTTTGCTTTCCCAATTAAGCTTTCTTTATCTCAAATCACAAGTTTTCTCATTTTTGCCATTCTGATTATTTCCCCAAATCCACAGGTGAGGGAGTGAGTGAGTGGCTCCATAGGGATTTGTTGCTGGCTGGGGTTAAACCACAACACTTGCATTCCTTGAAATGAAGATCATTCTACAAAAAAAGCAATAAATAACCAACCAACAAACAAACAAGCCCACAACCTCTTATGTAAAATCCTTTATAAATATAAAACAAAAACGGATAACACTCTGACCTGGGACTATGTCAGAGATAGAAACAGGAGGACGTGGGTAAATAATAAAAGAAGATATTATGTAAGTCAATGTCGTTAGCTTATTAGAAACCTGAATGCTGACAAGTTTATTACAAACATCAAGGCAGAGAAGGTTTTATGTCAAAATTTGAAGAAGGATAATGACATAGTTCCTCAAAGTTTAAGTAAATAATGAGAGAAATTTAATAGATTCATATTTTATCATTTAACTGGTAGATGATGGAGACTGGCCATGGTGAGTAACTGGGAACAGGAAGTGAAATCTCAATAATAGTATGTGATATAAGAATAATTTTGAAGGGCTGTGAAACAGAAAACATCACAAAAGAGGTAAGGGGAAAAGGTACAGAGAAGACATAATAAAGAAAAAATATTAGGAAAAAATATGAAAAATATCCATCTGTATTGAGAACAGGACAAAATAAGAAAATTTTTATTTCACAAAATCAGAAAATGGACATCACTTTAACTCCACAGATATATGATAGAGCTGGATGTAAAATCATGTTCTTGTGCCATGAAGACTTAAAGGTTCAACTCTGTTACTGTTTTGTTTGTTGTAACCTCAACTCATTCAAAGTTTTTCATGTGGGAAAAAATATTTTGATACCTTAAAACAATAATGAAAATAATGAAAATAACTAAATAATGAGATATAGGTGTTAACTAAATGCAAATGAAGCAGTGTTTTTGAATAACCTACTATACTAAAAACATTAGAAAGAATTTAAGCTGTTTAAGGGCACATCTTTAATAAATAATATGAAGAAATCTGCCAAAACACAAATAACTGATGAGAAAATCTTAACTCTCCATTATTTCATAATAGTCTGCAAACTTCATCTTAGTCTTTTTTCTTTAGCTCATAGAGGACTTAGATACCTTTCTTCTAAACCCCTTTGTAAACTGAATGGGTGCTTAAGCATCATGCCTGATTCAATCTTATTTTACATGCAGAAGCTCTAAGCACTGTATTCAATATTATTACTTTATTAGATGCTCTTAGGATACTTTTTTACTGACAGCTAAATGAGATTTCTGCTAACAAGTAGCTACTTATTTCTGGCCTTAAAGAATTCATTTACAAATGCAGCGTGAAATGAGGTGTTGGCAGTTTTTTGTTATGTACTTAAACAAAATTCAGGTGCCTTGAAAAAAGCAAAAAAACCATCAGCTAAATGGAAAAAGCTATGCTTTTAAACTGTTTTAGCCTTCTTGTTACTTGAATCAATTAAGAATTCTCTGTGCCTTGCCACAGTATGTGGCTCCTACAGCATGAATACTTTATGCTTCACTTGTTCTTCTGTAATACCTCCCAGGAAGAAAAATGCAGGTTTCTTTACTTTTTCTTCTTCCCCACTTACCATAGGCAGCACAAGTATGCATCCTGAAAAAAGTTTAACATTTAATGTATAATAATTGGGCTACCTGTACTCATTAATTTCTTATTTTATATGTAATTTACGCCTAATTTCAGTCATGGTTTAACTCCAGGTGGAAAAAAAGGCCCATACAGACACACACACACACTCACTCACTCACTCACTGTCCTGATTGGATAGGAAAAAGAATCAAAACTGTGAAAGTGGGATGAAGACAGTTTAAGAGGTAAAGCAAAAGCTGTGTATGCAAGCAAAACAAAACAAGGAACTAATTCACTGCTTCCCATAGTCAGGCAGCTGTGCAGCCATCTCCAGGAAAGCAGGGTTCCATCACGTGTCATGGTGATGGGAGACAAACACCACCACTCCAAATGCCCCATCCTTCCTTCCTCCCTCATCTTTTGTATGCTGACATGACACCACATGGTCTGGAATATCCCTTGGGGCAATTGTGGTCAGCTCTCCTGCATGTGTCCCCTCCCAACTCCTGGTGCACCTCACTGGTGGGGTGGCGTGACTGGCAGAAAAGATTCTGGTTCTGTATAAGCCCTGCTCAGCAACAGCTAAAACATCCCTAAATTGTCAAAACCGTTTTAGCACAAATCTAAACCATAAGGCCTATACCAGCTGCTACAAAGAAAGTAAATCTTTCCCAACCAAAGCCATCAAAAATTGTCACTCATGTTTTTGTGACAATTGTCTCTGTGACTGCCTAAATTTAACAGAAATTTTGACAACACATGGATTACTGCACTTACAGGCTTTTGAATAATGTTCAAGTGTTTATGGTACCTATGGATAGACACTGTTTGTTGATCCTACAGAGAGAGAGAAATTGTCCTAAAATAATCTCAGAATCACAGGATGGGTCAGGTTGTAAGGCATTAGCTTTCTTGGACCTCTCCAAGGTCCCTTCAGGGCCTGTTCCCATGGGTTCTTCCAAGAAGATCCCTGAAGAAGCTAAAATTAGCTCTCCTGAAGCCCGTGGCTGTAATCTTACTTGTTGAACTAACAAAGATCACAATTGTACTTATATATATGTATTCTAGTAAAGCCTATGAAAATTAAATATTTCAGGAAAAACATGTAACAATAATTACAAATGTCAAAATATCTGGATTTGGATGGGATTCTCAGGAAAAAAAACCAAACCAGAAATCCAAAACAACCCACCTAAACCCCCTATTTTGCCTTGGCCAAGTAGAGAAGCATTATGCGTGATGTTTGCAGAAGTATTGACTTAAAAGTGGATTTCGGTTTTGGGATCTCAGTAGTGTTAAGATGTAAACACCAAAATTGGCAGTTCTGTCCTTAAAAAGAACAAAAGGCAAAAAATCCTTTATGTTATATGATTAGATTTGTATTCTGTCCTCTTCAAGTTAGCAGTCCTTGACAGCAATAGGCTCTCTGCTGCCAGAGCCAAGATTATGAAACATGTTTACCTCAGAAAATTTCTACTGTACGGGTTAAAAATAATGCTCTTATTTTGCTGAGGTTTTTTTGTACTTTCAGCCCATTGATCTTGGGTGACTTTTTAGGAATGGTAAAGAGATTCTAACATTGTTTAAATATTTGTACTGATAATTTAAATGTAAGTGTATTCCTAAGCTCTGCCAATGCTGTTGGTCAGATCTTCTTGCTGTGCTCTCTCCTAATTTTTTCAAAGACAGAAAACAAAATCTTTTTTCTTTTTTGCAAGGATTTTTTAGTCATTGAACAAAATTTAATACAAAAGGGAAATATTTTTAATTGTAATCAGGAGTGAATGTACACTATTTACTCTTCGGTGTTCACAATAACATATTAATGACCTGCTTATAGTTAGGTGGAAAAAACATAACTTTAATACTGAGGAACTTATTATTGAGTGAATTAAATAAACTTTAAATCAAAATAAAAGTATTTTTCATAACTTAGTTATGTGTCCAAGATTTTGAAAAATTTATTTATATAAGAAATTGAAAAAATTCACCATTAAGTAATTTTATGTACTAAAACATAATATAGAAATGCTATGAATAAATAATCCAGACAGATTTTGATCTCCTCATAATAGGTGTACTGCAGAAAAAATTCCATATGTAGCAACTCTTAAGGTCATGTTCAGAATTTAAGCATGTTACCAGACCACTTGAGTTCATTAATCCAAACTCTGATCCTAAAAACCTGAGTAGATGCTTACACACTTTTCTGACTTTAAATGTACTCTAAAATATGATATTACAGCACAGGAAAACCATTTGTAATATAGTGGAAGTACATGAAACTAGATGATATTTTGAGAAACATTAAAAAATATTGGAGTTGACACTGAAAAAAAGTGTAAACCAAACCAAAGGTAATTTAAAGCTTTTTCTCTTGTATTTATAAATGAAATCCTGGCTGCAGTTTATCATAATCAGGTATCTTTTAACTAAGGGTATTACTTACATAAGTAAATCCTACATGTAAACAACTACTGCAAAGCTGAACTGCTTTTATTTTCTTTTTGAGGAATGAAAAGTGAGTTACATTGTTTTCAACTTAATATTCTTATCATGGAATCACATAATAATATAATGGTTAGGATTAGAAGGGACCTTAAAGACCATCTAGTTCCAACCTCCTTACTATGGCCAGGGACACCTTCAACTTGACCACACTGCTCAAAGTCCCATCCAACCTGGCTTTGAATACTTCAAGGGATGGGATAGCCACAACTCTTCTATGTAACCTCTTCCAATGCTTCACCATCCTCACAGTAATGAATTTCTTCCTTATATTTAACCTAAACCTACTCTCATTTTAAAGCCATTCTGCCTTGCCCTATCAGTACATGTCCCTATAAAAAGTCCCTCTCCAGCTTTCTTGTAGCCCTCCTTTAGGTACTGGAGGGTACTGTAAGGTCTCACTAGAACCTTGTCCAGGCTGAACAAACCCAACACTCTCAGCCTGTCTTCACAGAGGTGCTCCAGCCCTCTGACCATCTTCATGGTTCTCCTGTGGACTCACTTCAAGAGGTCCATGTCCTTCTTATGTTGGAAGCTCTAGAGCTGAATGCAATACTCTAAAGGGGGATCTAAACCAGAATGGCTTATAGGGAGAGAATCTTCTCTCTCGCTTTGCATCTTTTCATGCAGCCCAGGACACAGCTGGCTTTCAGGTCTGTAAGCACAAGGTTGTGTTGAGCTTCTGGTCCACTCCCAAAACCTTCTCAGGGCTGCTTTCAATCCGTTCTCTGCCCAGCCTGTGTTTGTGCTTGGCATTGCCCAGGTGCCCCTGCACTTGGTCTCGTTGAACTTGATGAGGTATGCATCATCCCACCTCTCAAGTCTGTCCAGATCCCTCTGGATAGCATCCACTTCCTCCAATATGTTCACCACACAGCTTGGTGTCATTGGTAAACTTGTTGAGGATGCCCTCAATTCCACTGTCCATGTCACCCACACATGTCAAACAGTGCTGGTCAGAATACCAACTCCTGAGGAACATCATTCCTTTCCTTCTGAGAATCAGAGTGACTTCATCTTTCTTAAGCTTATGCTTTTTCTCAATACATATATACTATATTTTTTCCAAAATGTAATCTTACATGATTGAAACAATATTAGTCTCGGGTTGAAAAGGACAAACAAGGAATACATTAATAGAAAGCAAGGTAAGAGATTGATGCTCTTATTTTAGAGAGGGCGAGAAAGAGAAAAGATTGTGGTAAAAGAAAATAAGTGAACATAAAATTTTAGAGTAACAATCCATAGAGAACAGACTCATCGACCAGAACTATAGTAAGTATAAATGACAAATAAACTCTATTAAAAATGTTTCAAGTATAAATGTCTTTTACTTTCTTAACACAAAGGTCTTTTTAGATACTAAGTCTGGATTTTTGCAAACATTTAAAGTAAATCTAGGCTTTAGAGCCAGTAGAAGTCTTCCTAAAACATTAAGCAAAGAATTTTACATGAATCTTACTACTGAGGGTGAAACCATATTCTCAATGACATTCTTCATACCTTAAATTTATTTGTGTGTATTCTGACAAGGGTTTTCTACAACATAGTGGGTTTATTTTTATGTACTTGTGACTAGTCTCCAAAAAATGATAATTTTAGATTTTCAAGGCACTCATATTTATCATAAATTTGCTAGTGTTCTGATTTTCTAGTATTCTGTCTAAACTTTAAAAGGAAATAAATATTCAAGTCAATTCAGAAATTAATTCTTTACCTTTCAATAAAAGAACTTATCTTAAAAAAATAACGCCAACACTATGCTGTCTTCTAAATCAGACATCAACATTTAGTGATGCTAGAATCTCTTCTAAAGGCTGCTCAGAATAACAGCCCTTTTGCAGCAGATTCAGAGGCACTGAGAATCCTCTTAAATTAGCAGCAGTCCATGCACAATATTTTTAGTGACTCTTCTGCTTGCAGATGTATATATCTCGGTCTAAAGATAGAGACAATCTCCTGTATATTTGGAACAAAACCATTTTTGGTTATAGTTATAATCTAGAGGTATACACTCATATATCAATATATATATTAGGCTACTGTATATCAGTGCATAGATGTGTGTAAATGAAAAGATATGTCTATAAGCAGACATATAGCTATTATATACATTTATATGTGTGTGTATACATGCAGATATATCCATTTATGGTGGGAAAACAGCAAGGAACCAAACAGATAATTGAATTTTCTCATGTAATATAATACTCAGCAGCATGACTCAGTCTGCATTGCTATTATGGATCAATGTGTTAAATGAATCTTGCTGCCTGAATTTCTGTTGCTGCCAGCTATCTTTAAGCAGTGATTAATTTAGTCAGCTTTGGCATGACTTTGGAATAGCATGAGACTTGGAAATAGGATCCGGATATCACATCAACCTCAATGCCTCCAAAAGCCCTAAACATTATGGAGATCTTCAGTAATTTAGCCATGAAAGAAAAGAATTATTTATTTTTTTCATGACAAATTGAAGTTTAAACAAATTATATTTTACTGGATATTAAAAACTTGGAGTGAAATCATATGCTGAAAAATTGAGTTTCACTTCAGTACGGTTCTGCTCAAGTCCCAGGCTGGAGACTGTTGTGGCCTCTCAGTGCTTCCTGGAGTTCTGCTGGAGCCAGGGTCTTCCTAGGGTTCAGGGGCTGGGGAGGGTTCCTCAGGCTCTGTCAGGGTACTGTCTGGCTGCTAGGACCTGTCCCACTCACCATCCAGGGGCAGGCCAGTCGAGGACACCAGGGCAGCCCCAGGCATCAGGCACCTCCCTGGGGATGTGGAATGGGGACAGACCAAGGTTGGGCTGGGCTGTGGGGGGCTGTCATGGGGACCTGGACCATGCACAGGGTATGGGAAGCCCTGAAGAAGTTGGGCAGGGTCAGTCAGGACTCGTGGTGCCCTCAGTGCCCTGACAGTATTCAAGATTCTTATTCTTTTTCTGACTCTACAGTGCAGAGACTACTGAATACCCCTGAGAGGCACTTATGTAGGGAAGGGTCTTGTTCCATGTTCTTCAGATGTTTTGTTTTGCATGTTTCCATACAACATTGCCCATTTCAAATCTTGTCATAGTAAGGACCAAATTCCCTATTTAAAGGTGACTGTCATACTTAAATCCTTATAGCACCACACCACAACCACTGCCCTTTCAGGTTCTGAGTGAGTCAATTACTTCTCTGAAATTAAATATTAGAGACTTCTGCCTCTAGCAGCCTTATTACTTATTATACTGCTTGGTGACAATTAATCAAACATCTTGAAAACCAAATGCAAAAAATTCATGAGAACATTATAATGAAACATTCTCCTATCTGCTACTGCCAAATATATTTTTAGTATAAGCATAAGAATCCCCACGCACTGTGAAATTCTGCAGCATATTCAGTCTGACAGAAGAAAGGCTGCAATAGCCAGGCTCATCTCAACACTTACATGCATTAATTACCTTGTTTATCAGTGGAACTTTATCACTCATACCTCAGAATCCTCCAAAATTTGTAACTCAGGCCATGAACCAATCATTAATAAAATGAGAAGTGAGGAGTGGTTACCATATATGAATATAAACCACACCAGTTACCTCTGTCAAATGTCAACAGGCAAACAGTGAACAGGTGAGGATATAAAGTCCCATGAGACTCCTTGAGAGAACTGGGCATTCCTTTCCTTCAATAATCAGCAATGGGGAAAATTAAAATAAAACTAACAAAAAAATCTTAGTTTGCAGACAGACAATGATTTGCAAACAAGTGAGAAACCCATCATAGATCAGTCATTTTACATGAAATTCAAAAGAATACACAAAATTTAGAACATATCCTTTCCAGATACTGTCAAACACCTGTAGAAACAGACAACTGGAACACAATCTCTCTGATTTTATCAATAAAAAGGAATAAAATAAATAAGCAAGAACTCATATCAACTATTAAGAAAAGCTGTCTGACATTGGAAGCAATTCTCCTGATGAAGACATTTCAGCTACTGTAAAAGAAGTACATGAGCTTGTCTTTGTCTTTCCACTTAGGAATCCATAACCTCTTCACATTGTCATCATGAATTCTGATTACACAGCTAGGGGTACATGCTAATAACATCACTTTCTGTCACTTTAATTATTATTGTTTATATGAATATGACAATGACAGAACAATTGACATGGTGGCCACAATTCTATGAGTCAAATCAAACATTTGAAGGTTACTGTAGTATGTCATTGCATCTGTAATTCCCAGGGGTTTTGTTTGTTTGTTTGTTTTTTTAATCTTTGACATTTCCATGGGAAAATAGGTTTCAATCCCACCCAATTTAGCAACGTCTCCTCTCTATTTTTCAAAATCATATAACTTCTCAGAAGAAACTTCAAATTCTGCTTATTTTGTTTCACAGTGGTGTTTAACTCAGGCCATTGAGGGCAACTAGCCTGCAACAAAGTAACTTTTTTGTTGCATCTGTTGTCACCCACTAAGTAAAGACAGAAGTGCGACTATTGGCACGGTTCGAGTGTTCTGGCCTTATAAAGAAATTTCCTTGCCTTGTGTTAATATTTTCTGTAGGCATTACTATCATATCTCTGCAGCTATTTGGGTCTGACTGTCCCCTCAGTAAGGAAAAAAATTAATTTTACTTCAGGTACATTCATATGCTTAAAAGACCTACACAGCAAATGAACAGATAATCTTTCAAGACTTAGCAGCCTGTATATTGAATTAAAAAGAAGTAGTGGAACTACTTGAATGACTCACCTCTGAATCTTGAGAGCAAGTATTGTTAAAACATTTTAAAGCTGAAGTCTGAGCTGTATCTTGAAGATTCAAATGCTGTAAAACTGGGTAAACTTTTTATAAAATATGTTTTAATATTATCTTTCAATTGAAATCTAACTAATAGATGTAATAATTTCTCACGCAAATTCTAAACTGCATTTTAAAGGACAATTTACAGGCATCACCACTGAAAGAAATAATAACTGAATTAAAATCTGCCCTTCAGTGCAAGTGCATCAAATATAAATAAGTTATTTTCAGTAGAGTAGAAACACATTACTTGTTGTGACAGAAAAGTGTAATACTCAAGTTGAAGACATTTATTATCAAATTTAGAAACTACTAGTACCACCTACTGGCAGAACTGCAAAACTGAAAAATATTTTTTGCTTATAGTATACTATAATACCACAATAGCAAACAGATTATTGCAACTCTAATATCATCTTTGATTGCAAACAATATGCAGTTAGGTATAGGAGATGAATTTCAGTACTCAGGGTATATTTTTTATGAACTGAGCTAGTACCCAATTAGTTATAAACAAAAGAAGGAAAAGGAGAAAAAAAGAGAAAAAAGAAGTAATAATTGCAGNTTCAACATCTGAAATCCAGTTAAACTTTCCCAAGCCTTTTCTAGGACAATTTGCAAGTAAAATTTTGTTAGACTTTGTTGCTAGCAGTACTACGCTATGCTGACTAAAACAGCTATGCAAAATAAGAAAGCAGCTGGTCTATAACTCACCAGGTAGCATGTTTCATTGAGGCCCTCAAAGTTTCTGCAGCAATCTTATAGGTCAATTTGCTTTTCAAGCCAAAAAACTTGAGAAGAGTCTATAATTATTCTNAAAATATTTTTTGCTTATAGTATACTATAATACCACAATAGCAAACAGATTATTGCAACTCTAATATCATCTTTGATTGCAAACAATATGCAGTTAGGTATAGAAGATGAATTTCAGTACTCAGGGTATATTTTTTATGAACTGAGCTAGTACCCAATTAGTTATAAACAAAAGAAGGAAAAGGAGAAAAAAAGAGAAAAAAGAAGTAATAATTGCAGTTTGGTAAGGTACATAATGGTATAATTTAGGAACTAGGAAAGAAAATTATCTCACATTTCTAATTATATAGACTTGTTTTCTTAGCCTTCTTAGTTTGGTTGATGCAGAAACTCCATATTCCTTTTATTCAAGAAGTTTTATTCATGTTTTGCTTTTGTCAACCAGCAGCATTTATTGGGCATTCAGTTTATCCTTTAGTGCTTCGAGAGCCACTGGAAAATGTCAAGATAAGTGAGGATTAGTTTGATCTGGATTTTCTCAGATATGTAGACTTCCTTCCTTCCTTCCTTTGAGGCCCTCAAAGTTTCTGCAGCAATCTTATAGGTCAATTTGCTTTTCAAGCCAAAAAACTTGAGAAGAGTCTATAATTATTCTTATCTGAGGTATGCAACTAGAAAAAAATGTTTCATTTTCATTATAATTTCCTGGGACACCAAAAAAATTTTTGAGTAAGCATCTATTGGCCTTTTCTACTGCTAGCTGTATTATAGTTGCCTGGCCAGAAGCACCCTATATTAAATTATTTAAAATATTTAGATTTTTTTATTTATATGGCTTAACTGTCTCTCACTTTTGTGCATGAGTTTCTTCTGTTTCCAGTCAGACTGTCACCTCCATTTTCGAATTTTTTTCCCAACCACAGTACCTAACACACCAATAGAAACTGTGAACAGAAGTATTGAAAAATGACCTATTGGCCTGCCCCAATCTAAGTTACTTGCAAGCTGAAAACCAGTTTGTATCAAGGGAAACATTTACATTGCTCTTCCATTTTATGACTCTTTAGTTTTAGTCATTAATCTCTGATGTGGAACATTGCTAAGTGCTTTTGAAAATCTAAATATACTACCATCTACTGTATAGACCTTATCTGTTGTGGCAGTAATATCTTCAAAGAGCTCCAGTAGGTTAGTTAAGCATGACCTCTCCTGTCTGAATCCATGCTGACTATCCTTAATCAAGCTATGTCGATTTACTTGACTTTGGACATTTCACGTGAGAGTTCCTTTATTTTCTCCCAGCAAATTATAAACTCACTGTTTTCCCTCACGACCATTTAAAGGAATATAATGAAGTTCTCTTTGATGCTTTTCAATCATTAGGAATCTCTCCTGAGTTGTATGAACTTTAAAAATGTCAGTGAAGAATTAAATTATTTCCTTACTTGGTTCCCTTAGCACTTTTTTGCTGATCAGAAGAGACGGAAATATTTTAAGAGCTTTATTAGATATGCCCACTCACCGTATTTACAGTTGTGTGTCAAACTGGGGAAAAAATCAGCCTCATACGGCTGCTATTTCATGTGTCTGAGAAGAGTAAGAATGAATAGATAACTGTTAAAAACAAAACCCAAATACAAACAAGCAAAAAACCCTAGAACAAATCAACCACAAAATAGGAAATGTTCTAATTAAAGCTGGATGAACCTTTTCTTCAAGCTAAAAAAACCCAAACCAAATTGAAATACAAACAAAAAAAACCAAAAGAAAACCAAACCAAACAAGCCCCCAAAACCACCACCACCACCACTACCAATAACAACAACAAAAACCCCCAACAAACCAACTAACCACCCAACCAACTACCTAACCAATCCCATGAAAAACAAAAACAGTCATAAAAAGAGACATTTCAGCCCTTTCTTTCACTTTCAACAGCCAGGAAAAAAAAATCCCGAAACAAATAAAAATTCCCAAATAAATCAGGTCTTGAATTCTGGTGAAAAATAAAAGCATGTCCAAGGTGCTGAGAAGGAACATGTGTCTTATCTGCTGTCAGAAATTTATATATGCAAAAATCCACTTTTTAAAAATCTTATCCATCTTTTTTTAGTAGATTTTTTAGTAGATTTATTAGATAATTTTTATAAAATAAAATGTATTGGAAAATTAATGAGATTTTTCCTCATAGGTAACATAAATATTCAAGGAATTTTTTTTTACGTTGTGAGATTGTTGTTGTTGTTTTATTTTTGATTTTTTTTGTTTATTTTTAATTTGGGAATGTTTATATCTCATATATTTCAGAGCTTTCTTTACTGCTATGACCCAGAATAAGGATTCTTCAAGGAGACCAAGTCAATAAGTGACTGCCATTTGTAAAATTTATTTTTTAGACATTGCCATAAACAAATAGTAAAAGTGTTTATTTTACTGGATTAGACTCAGCAGAGTAGTATCTGTTTGTTTTCTGAACTTAAAATATTGGAAGCATGGAGGTTTCACTTTCTCATACAAGAAAATTAAAGTAGATTTAGTAAATTAAAGTAGATTTGACCTAAAAGAAATCCTGCTTTCTTGCCACCACTTTTTAAGCTAGGATTATACTACCATTACACAAGTTTTATGAAAATGTTAAAAAAAAGAAAGACTGCCAAATATTGGTGTTGCACAATCTCAGTTCTAAAAAGGTTGTTAAGTAGCCACAAAGGATGAGACAGTGGTACACAGACTAGGCATAATCAGAATCTTTGTATGCTCTAGAACAAAAATGTTCCTTAATTGGTAGCAAGGGCTGTTCAAACCTTTCTACATCATGTTGTTTCCACAGAGTCCTATTTCACAAAGGTCTAATAACACAACAGCTTCTCAATTTTAGCTCTCTGTTTTCCCTGAACATTTTCTGAGCTCATTGTCACTGTCAAACATAAACAATGTTGACCACTATGCACTGAATTCACTTTCACATGAGTATAAATAGTAGTAAAAATCTCTTTCTGTCCTAGAGGTGGAGAAAGGAAATTTTATTTAGTTTCCACTTTAAAAGATAGAGTTTAACAACTTAGTTGGTGAAGCTCAAGTGGCTGTGGCTGAAGAATGAAGGCTGTGATCGAGTTGCACAGGGAGAGTTCCCAAGTTCAGGAACTGGTCCAGCAGCCCTGAGTCTCACCAGGACCTGGAAGCCCTTGGCAGTCAACCAGGCAAGGAGGGGGCAGTGCCAGGAGCAACTGTGGGTGATTTAAATGACTCCAGGGATTGTGAGTGACCCAGAGCATGGCAAACAGGCATATGGCACACCAGTGAGAGTGTGGCAAGGCAGTTTGCAGGGCAGTTTGTGCAGGCAGGATGAGCAGGAAGGGTTCCTCTCTGACTATTGGAGAGCAGCCAATAGAGGCAGCAACAGACTCAGTAGCTGGTAAGGAAGAGCAAAGAGACCCTTTTAGCCCCAGTCTTACAGGCATATCAGATTAATCTTCCTCAGTTATGATGTTGACACACCTAAAACTCAATCCCATGTGGCTGCAAGGGTCACTGAAACATCTGTGTCTGAGACCTTCAGCCAGCCAGACCTGCCTATGGTAGACAGCTCTCCAGGTCACAGAGTGCCTGATGCCTTTTCCTAAGGCTGGGGCCAGCAAACTATTCTTTTGCAGAAGGTGTGCTGAGGTTGAGGAGCTGTTACCAGGTAAAGGAGCTGCAGAAAGAAGCAATCAGGCTGAGCAGTATTTGGGCAAATGAGCAAGACATAGACTGATTATTTTCAGAGATGCTGCAGTCTCAAGACTCTTAGGAGTCTTGAGTGGAGAAGCAGATGGAGTCAGAACCTGCAGGTTAATTAGTCAAAGGACTGTTTGCCAAGGCTTTGTTATAGCTGAAGGCTGGAAACATGCCCCTGCATGCCCCAGGGGAAAGGTTCCTCCTTCTCAGAATTTTACAAGTGGACTGGTGCATTTACAACAGGTTTGATGCTCTGGAAGGCCAGACAACTGATGAGATGGGCAAAGGTCCTTCTGCCACAGTGGAGCCTCCTAAAACAACAACACCTGTACCCTGCACCACAATCTCCTCTGTTAAGAGGAAAAAAGTAGGTGTAATAAGGGGAGTGACTCAATGTGCAGACCAGACCCAACTCCCAGGAAGGTCTGCTGTCTCCCAGGGCCATGGATAAGGGACATTAATGGAAAATTTTCCAGTCCAGAAAGGGATTTTTGTTAGTATCTGCTAGTGTTCAAACTTGCAGCAATGAAATAACAAAGAGAAGTCCAAGAGAAATCAAAAGAGACTTCAGGGCCCTGGGATGATTGGTAAAGGGATCAGGAGCACAGGTAGTGATTCCCTCAATCCTTCTGTAACAACAAATATTATTGATATGAATAGGCAGATACATCAGGTCAATGCATGGCTCTGAGGTTGGTGTCAGTGGAAAAATTTTAGATTTGTTAGTCATGGGAGGATCTACTCAATGCTTGATCTACTGACACCGGACAGCATGGACCTTTCTCAGAGGGGAAAAGGAGTTGTAGCACAGGAGCTGGTGGGGCTAGCTGACAGAGCTGTAAACTGACTTGGAAGGGGGAAAGGGACAAAACCAGGCTCAGTGATGAGCAGTGGGATGGTGTGCCAAAACTTGAGGAAATGAACACTAATGGGGTCCCTCAATCTACCTCATAAGGTGCTGGCTACAATTTACCATGCCTGAAATATTACTACATTAATGCAGGAAGCATGAGGAACAAAAAGGAGGAGCTCAAGACTTTGGCCCAGTTCCAGAGACTTGACATCCTTGGTATGAGTGAAACGTGTTGGGATGAGTGGTGTGACTGGAGTGTCCTTTTGGAGGGTTCCAGGCCCTTCAGGAGTGATAGGCGGGGCAGAAATGGGAAAGGGGAGGCACTGTATGTGTGTGTAATAGAAGGGGTAGAATGTATGGAGCTCACAGTTGGCAATGGCACCATTGAGAGTCTCTGGGTGAGAATCAAGGGGTAAACAAACAATGAGGATGTCACTGTGAGAGTCTACTATAGACCTCCCAGTCAGGAAGATGTAATCAATTATTCTTTGAGGAGATAAGGGTCACTTCCAAGTCAACTGCCCTGTCCTTACTGGGGACTTCAACTTGTCAGAAATTTACTGAAATCATCACACACCTGGTACAATCCAGGCCAGAAGATTCCTAAAAAAACAGGATGACAATTTTATGGAGCAGATCCTGAGGGACCTGACTAGAAAGATGCACTCCTTGGGCTACTGCTCATCAATAGAGTGTGTCTTGTAAGGAACACAGAGATTGGCAGCCTCCTTGGCCACAGCATCCAGAACGTGATTTGGTTTAAAATCTCTCTTGACAGAAGGAAAAACACCAGCAAAACCTAAACTCTGGACATGAGGAGAGAAGAGTTCAGGCTGCTCCAGGAATTTGTGAGTAAGGTCCCCCAAGAAAACACTTTTGCCGGTGATGAGGCCCATCAGTGCTGGTCACTTTTTAAACATCACCTGTTAAGGGCACAGGAGGAATTCCCAAATGTTGGAAGTTAAGCAGGTGATGCAGAAGGCAATAGGAAAATGACAATAAGCAGTGTAAAAATAACATCATCCTGTTACAGAGTGAGGGTGGTCACATCAGAAACAGGCTGCCCAGAGATGTTGTATCAGCTCCAGCCCTGGAAGTGTTCAAGGCCAGATAGTATGGGGTTCTGAGAAACCTGGTCTAGACAAAAATAGCCCTTCTTACAGTAGGTGGGTTGGAACTGGATGATCTTTAAGGTCCCTTCCCACCCATTCTATGACTCCATGATTCTATGATTCTATAAATGGATAATTATTGTCCTAAAGAAAACAAACACAAGACAGTCCTTAAAAATCCATAGAAATACTGTGCGATAGAAATGTAGAGAGGGAGAGTTACAGGGCACTTTTCTTCTCATCTCTAATTTTTTTTAAAATTCTTTGTTTGAAGAAGAGCAGTTTCATAATTATTTTCTGCAGACAAGAAGTTATATGGCTGGGGGAATCTTATGATCTCTGACAATCTGTGTGGTAAATGTCCCTGATCAGACCATGGCTGTGCTGCTCTTCAGCCTTGAGATGGAGTCAATTTATAGTCAGGCAACCCAAAGCATCTATAGTTAAGTGTTTGCATCATTCTGCATCCACAGTTACAGACTATCTTTTATTAATAGTGGAAACTAAAAACACAGACTAGTCCTCAACATTCTTCACTTGGACTTTAAGAAATAAAAGAAACACCAGCAAAAATATTGAAAGATTGTTGCTATTTTATCTATAGTCCAATACTTCTACGCTCTATTTAAAGTACAATACCATGAATGGGGGAACTCTAGCCTTTCATTTTAGATCTCTGGAGAGAGGAAAGGCAAAAAAGTGTTCCTGCACATTTCCAGAGAAAGGGTGTGTATGCCCTGCTTCGGTAACTCTGAGTGTGTAAACCACTTCAGAAAGAAAATTGTCAAAGAGCAATATGACTGAGCATATACACAAGGAGCCACAGGTCTCTAATAAGAACATGATGGTAACTGAAATTAATCAAAGTAGTCTATCCTGATCTAATTCAAATAGGAATAAATCTCATCCTCTCATTTATGGTGTTAAGTGATACTTGAGATCTTCAGTGCTTTAGGCTGTTGAAAACCAGAGAACATCCTGTGCTATGAGTTTGCACTCCATAGAGGAAAGAGGTCAGTCTAAAGCTGTTTCTTCGAGGACTTCTTTTGTTTTGCTTTTCTTTCCTCCAGTAACTTTATTTCTCATCAATCTCTGATGGTGAACAACCTTGTGCTATGCCCAATGAAACTTCTCTCTGCGATTTAGTTTTGATTTGAAGAGTACCAGTTTTTTGCTACAAAGACTTCTAGTTACAGGTTAAGACTTCAATACTCTTGCAAAGACATCCACTAGTATTTGGTGCTGGGGGAGAAATGGAGAAGTCGAGACACAACCTGTTAAAAGTGAAATTCTTTATATTTAGCGTATTCTACCTGTCTACAAGCATGAATATAGTATTATGGTTGACACTATCAAGTACTACTTTAGTACATTTCGCGTCAAGATTTCTTTTCACTTCCTCTTGGGGTTTTCCAAAGTTTCCGTAATAGGCTTTAACACTTTTTAAAGGACAAAGATGTTACTTAATATGTTTTATTTTTTTGGTTTCAGGTTTTGGTTTTTTTATCCTTCCTCCTAACACAAAAGTTAGGTATCTGATAAAAGCTCAGTAGGAGCTGGGAAATGCAAAGATGCTTCTCTCACATATCACCAATCTCTTGTCGCTGCAGGAGCTCCATTACAGTCTCCCATGTCCTTCTGGGTTCACAACACAGCACAGAATGGCAGCCACTGACTCACATATACACAATACCACCAATCAACTTTTCTGTAGAAGAGTGAACATCCTTCTGTGTTCCAAGGGTTAGAAAATTCAGAAAGGGGATAGATCCAGATCTTGATTTCTGTGGATTGTGTTTATATACTGATTTGGGGTGGAATAGAGTTACTTTTCTTTGTAGAAGATTGTGGGGGCCTACATTTTGGATCTGTGACCAAACAAAGTGCTGGTAACATAACAAGACTTTTTGCTATTGCTGAGCAGCATGTATACAGTGTCAAGGCCTTTTCTGTTTCTCACCTCCCCCACCAGTGAGTAGATTGAGGGTACACAAAAATCTGTGAGGGGACACAGCTGGGACAGACCACCCCAAGTGAAAAAACAGATATCCCAGACCCATCACTGTGTGCTCATCAACAAAAGCTAAAGAAGGAATTAGGAAGGGTGGTTGTTCATAGTGATGACATTTGTCTTCCCAAGCAATCGTTGCATGTCATGAAGTCTTCTTTTCTGGAAATGGTTGAATCNTAGAATAAAGATATAGATAGAATTATAATAGAGATAGATAGAATATAGATATAAATATAGAATTCTAGAATGGTCTGGGTTGGAAGGGACATTGAATGATCATATTGCAACCCCCCTGCTACGAGCAGGAATACCTTTCAATAGAACAGGTTGCTCAAAGGCCCCTCTAACCTGACATAGAACATTTTCAGTGATGGACCGTAGACATTTTTTTGGGCCACCAGGTCCAGTCACTCAGCATCCTCATCATAAAAATGTTTTTCCTTATGCCTACAGTTAACCTATCTTCTTTCAGTTTAAAAGCATTGTCCCCTTCATTAATGAAGATAAAAAACTACTGATCCCAGAACAGACAGCAGGGGCAACATTCATTAGTGGTTTTCATTTAGACTTTGAGCCATTTACTGCAATTCTTTGGGTATGGCCATCCATCCAAATCCTTATCAACCTAAGAGTCCATCCATCAAACCCGTATCTCTGCAATGTAAAGGTAAGAATGTTGTGGGGGATTCCATCAAAGTGCTCACATAAGTGCAAGTAGGCAGCATCTGTAGCTCTTCCCTTGTCCACTGNGCCTACATTTTGGATCTGTGACCAAACAAAGTGCTGGTAACATAACAAGACTTTTTGCTATTGCTGAGCAGCATGTATACAGTGTCAAGGCCTTTTCTGTTTCTCACCTCCCCCACCAGTGAGTAGATTGAGGGTACACAAAAATCTGTGAGGGGACACAGCTGGGACAGACCACCCCAAGTGAAAAAACAGATATCCCAGACCCATCACTGTGTGCTCATCAACAAAAGCTAAAGAAGGAATTAGGAAGGGTGGTTGTTCATAGTGATGACATTTGTCTTCCCAAGCAATCGTTGCATGTCATGAAGTCTTCTTTTCTGGAAATGGTTGAATCTGTGTAAATCCCCTACTACTTAGTGTATTTGGTATAGGGTGGAGGATCTATACCTGCTTCATGAGTAATATTTCCTTTAAATTTTCTGTGGCAGTCAAATACGTTATCATTTTCAAACCTTTCCAGGAACTCACATGAGGAGGAAGGTTGATTTATAAACCAGCTTCAAATTTTCCTGAGAAAGTTAAAAGACTATTCAACCTAATCAACATAAGGTTGCTTCTGGATATATGCAGAAACAGAGTATAATTTCTCATGGAAGGTTAGGGTTAAAAAGGGACTTAGCTAGAAAGATTAATACCTCTGACTTTAGATAGAAAAAAAAATTCCACTGTTGAGAAGTGGAATTTTATGACTATGGCCTTTGTACCTAAACATCCAAAGTGGAACTTGGAATNGGCCCCTCTAACCTGACATAGAACATTTTCAGTGATGGACCGTAGACATTTTTTTGGGGCACCAGGTCCAGTCACTCAGCATCCTCATCATAAAAATGTTTTTCCTTATGCCTACAGTTAACCTATCTTCTTTCAGTTTAAAAGCATTGTCCCCTTCATTAATGAAGATAAAAAACTACTGATCCCAGAACAGACAGCAGGGGCAACATTCATTAGTGGTTTTCATTTAGACTTTGAGCCATTTACTGCAATTCTTTGGGTATGGCCATCCATCCAAATCCTTATCAACCTAAGAGTCCATCCATCAAACCCGTATCTCTGCAATGTAAAGGTAAGAATGTTGTGGGGGATTCCATCAAAGTGCTCACATAAGTGCAAGTAGGCAGCATCTGTAGCTCTTCCCTTGTCCACTGAGGCAGTTACTCCACTACAGAATGCCACTAGATTAGGCAGGCAGAATCTGCCCTCAGTGAAGCCCTCAGTGGGTTGTATCTAAGCACCCCACTGTCTTCCATCTTATCAAATCTTCCACAACAACTTGTTGCATGATCTTTCTGGGCATGGAGGTGAGGCTGACTGCTCAGTAGTTCCCAGAGTCCTCCTATTTACCCTGTTTTAAAATGGTCATTAAGTCAGCTGTAATAGTCCAGTCTGGCTTCAATATTTATATATTGTATAAAATAAAATATATATTTATACGATTTACTGCATAATCTATTAAATATGATGTGTGATTATATGAGCCTATTATACAATGAGAAATATTATAAATTATAATGTGTTCATATTTTACTATATAGCTCATATTATAGAGAGTATACATTATATAGAGATCCACTATAGCATCTCCAAGTTTCACATACATTAGAAACATTATTTACTTCACTCACATGACACTATTAAAAAAATCTAAAACTTAAAAATGCATAGATGATGAGAAGAGTTGATAACTGGTGGTCTTCAGTGTTGAGAAATTAGAACTCAGTGTTTCAAAATCTCAGTATTTTCCATCATTGCCTAGTATTTTCAATTTAAGTTGAGAATCTGCTGTTCCTGCTTATGCTGAAAAAAATAATACCCTACCAAACTATTCAGCATAATAAGACTGCTTGAGGAATATGGTGTTGTTTAGCACAAGTGCAGTCTGCAAAATATCGGCATGAATTGTATTTCAAAGTATTCATCCCAAAGTAAAAAGCAAACTTTGACAGATGCAGAAATGAAAAAAATTGAAGAGAAAATTACAAGCCTATAAGTAAGACTGTTTAGTATAATGTGCACTTTCATTAAAGCTGAGAAAAAAGAAAGTAGATTGTTACAAGAAAATATAACTGCAAAGCAATCACACAGAGAGCATTTCTGAGATGCCTGATAAACCAGAGCTGAATAAGAAATGGACTTGAAAAAAAACGTAGAAAATCCTCGTGAATTAAAATACATTTATCTAACTATTTGAAATAAATTCAGATTATTGATATGCACAAAGCATGTAAGATGTTGTTATCCTGGCAGTCTGACAAATAATCACTTAGCTGGCCCACTCTGTGTTTCTCTCTTAAGAAAATGGTACGTTACTGGTTATATGAATTATCAGCAGATTTATGGGATTTAGCAGTTAGGAGCTGAAGTTTATTCAGCATCGAAGCAAGTACAACTGAAGTGATGAAGAAAAAGTGCTAAAAAACTCAGAAGAAAAAAACAAGATATCTGTATAATTTTCTTTTGGAAAAAAAAAGCAAACTTTCTAATAATAGTTTTGTCATTCTTCTTGCCTCATGTATGTGTTTTCACCCATGTCAAGTTTAGAACCAGGATTACCATCTCAGAAATAAAGCTAGTAATATACCTCATTTTATACTGTGCAGAAACTCTCCTCTATCAACAGGTACTGAATTAAAATAAAACATGACATATAAGAATTGTAACACTATGATAAAAAACCATACACATATGCATTACTTTAATTCAATTTGTTTAAAGAGTTAATTAATAGTCTGTATATTTTAGCAGAAATATCCAAGTAGATGACGTTTTCATTGATGAAGTAACATTAATTGCTTCAAAAAATAATGCTGTCTATGAAGTGTTGCCTTTGTAGAAGCCATTTTTTCCTGGCTATTTTACTAACAAGCTGTCACAATGATAATGCTATCGTGCAACCACTTTTCCCATTTCTTTCTTATCAATACTGAGAAGGTTTTTTTTGGCAACCATCCGCAAAGCATCGTCTCCCTGCATCCTTCAGGTCTTTTTACATTTTAGCTTAGAACATCATCTGATTTCAATATTGCTTTCCATCCTACCCTTCTAATTCTGTCTATTCATCTATTCACCCTTTCAGGCTGTAATAATTCTTTTTTCACTTTCAATTCTCCCGGCTGTCCATTGCTGTTCTTATAAAACACCACCTTAGGAAAGTCCTTACACTCATTTCAAGCTACGCCTATATTGTCAATCTTCTCTTTCCCAGTAATTTGCTTCTCAACTCTACTTTGTGTCAACATTCTAATTTATTTTGTTCTCCCCACATGCAATTGCTATTACCTTCTGTGGTCTTTCAGACATGTCACTTGCCTGTAGTCACCCTAAATCTCCTCTTCAACTGAATTCTCAGACTGAAAGGTTCTGTCACAGCTAATATTTCTTCACAGATCTGGAGATAATGAATGGTAGGGAAAGTGGTGTTTATTGTTCAATGCATATTTGACAGCGGAGTTCAGATACTGCAGAACTGGAAGAGTGAGAGCCTACAGTAGTGGAAAACTTTATTACTAAAATCAAGTTTCAGAAAGATAAAGAATGTAAGCACAAAGAAGTTTAAAAAGAAGCGCTACATTAGTGAGTGTATGCTGAAGAGTCAGATATCATATTTTATGATCTGTAATAGTGAATTAACAGAAAGGGCAAGAATTAACAGAAAGGGCAATTTGGTTTTATATAAATATAACTTTCTTGAACTTTGAACTGGTCAATTGTTAATGACTTCCTGTATTTCTTTTTGATAGGTTTATAAAATAATTACAGTGTGCATTCTTTCAAAAAACAAAAAAAAAAATGGTGCAAGAATCAATTATGAATTGCACATAAGGAACATAAACTAAACAAATCAAATCCTGGACTAAATTTATTCAAAAATGAAAACTATTGGGACAACTAAGTTTAAAAAAATATTGAACACCTTCTGGATAACATTTATCAAGCAGTATAAAAGTGCAAATTGTAGTTTTCAAAATCTAGAAAGATAAATCATCTTTATTTTAAATTTTATCATAGTTTTAATGTGCTCCAAGCACAGTATCTGTATTGTTTAAAACAGAAATAAATAAATCAAACTTAACAAATTGCTTTCTTCAGCTGGTTTACCTCCAAAGAGCTTTAGTTAATTACTCTTTTGGAGAAGAAAAGCAGATAAAGAAATAAATCAGATATATTTATATTTATAATGTTGTTTGTCCACAAAATAAGTTGCTTTTACCTTAAAATAGTTGTCTTTAATATTGCCAGATGGCAAAAACAAAAAAAAGCAAAACCCCAAACATATGGATATATGTATGCATATATATAATATACATACACATGCAGGTGCTTACATACAAACACAAAACAAATTTCTTCCTTGCAAATTATATTCTTATATGCTGGTGTCCCATAAATAATCCTTCAGGTAAAAAAAAAAAAAANTTATTAATTATTTATAATTTTCCAGAATTACAGGTGAACCTATTAAAAGTTCTTTTGCATCTCCTTTTTTACAAATTAGGTTATTCAAATGCATAATATGCCCTGATTATGGTGTATTAAATCAAATTAGTTGATCTTAGGCAGGCTTGTAAAGTCTGGAGAGGAAATATATAACTCCTAATGTAAAAAGTATTACTTATCAATATACCTTCTTTACATGGATAATGCATAATTTCACTGTAAATAGGGGTTTCTTTCAAAATGTTGTGTAAAACTTTAAGGTAATTTGGGCTCATGTCTGCTGCGACTTTTTTACAATTGAGGTATAAATCCCAGTTACAGCAATATAAATACCAAATATGCTTATGGAAAGAAAAATAATCTAATAATTTTAATTAAATCTCTCATTAGCTGCATTGACTAAAGTAAAAATATATAGTTCAAGTTATTTCATATATAGGATGTGAACCAGTATTTGTTCAGGTAAAAGAAGAAACAATTTATTTTACGTAGTTAGCCCTTGTATGAGGGTTTGTCTTGATAGCGGTAATGGATGGTGCCTTTATCCCACAGTCCTGACCATTGGATCTATATTTTCCCAGTTAATCTGAGTTAAAACTAGATCAGCATGTAATTTCTATTGCACACTTCCGCAAATTATTTCTATGAATCAGTCTGCACCAAGGATACTTTTCTCTTACCTTAAATAGGCAATTTACCCTCAAATACACAACAGCTTTTTATATATGTATTCTACTTTGCATGTGTGAAAAGCTTAAAAAACCACTAAGTAACTGAAGAACAAGAGGTATGGTCAGCTTTTGGACGTAATAATGAATACTCGACAAATGAAAGGAAGATGACAAACAAAATTACCATAAAAGATGGATCTTCTCAGCTCTGAGGTTATGAAAAATGCCTGATTTTCAGTTTCAAAAGAGAGACAAACAAGTTATGGTTTTTCTTCCTAGCTGCTTTGTACTGAGCCAATAATGGTGGAAAATACCTCCCAGTCTTGTAGACCTTGGTGCCTTGTAATGGACTACTTAGAGAAAGGCCTCTCAAGGATCTATGGGTGTATTATGGCAACTCTTGTTTCTTCAGGCACTTCGTACCCTACTGGGAGAAAGAACATGCAGCTGAACCACATGATGCTCTGTAACTTCAGTGTTTTGCTATGGTTTCTTACAGTTGTAAACAGCCATAAAAGGTGAGAATCTAGCCTAAATTGTGCCAAGAGTCTGGCTTGCCCCAAAGAACCCCAAGAAGTGAAAGTGTGGTGCAAGTTAACTCTGTTGGCTAGGCTATATCTTCAGTATAAGTGGGCCTGATCAAAGCATGCAATCAAACATTTTGTGAGATAATTACTTATTTATGCACCGCATAATCTTACCTAAATTCTGCATGTTTCAGGTATCGCACGCTTAGAGTTTGGTTTTCCACTTTTGTTTTCCACTAAGAATACTAGTGATTTTCACCAATAAAGCTTCACACCTACTTGTTCAGAATGCGACTTTAAATAATTGCAGACACACACACACAGAAATATAGCACAAAGATATTTAGTCAGGTTTTTGAGTTGTGATGTTTCTACTTTAATACATTGTTATTTTACTAGTCTAGACTTTCAAAATATTTCCTTGGTGTATTTTTTATATGTTGGAAAAGTATTTTACTTTAACTTATTAATTGAAATTAACACAATAGGATAAGTTAAAGTAATTTGATGTCGATACTATCAAATCAAGAAAATAAATTAAAGAAAAAAAATTTAAAAGAAAGCAGAATTCCCCCCAGTTTTTTTGTTTGCAATAATATTCAAATATAAATAGCTTTCCTTTACCCTAATTTATTTTGGATTTTGAATTTGAAAGTCATAAATCTTAAAATTGTTAGTTGCATTTTTAATTACATTTTCTGTTCTATAACATAGTATATTGGGTGCAGGTGCTCAGTCAGTGGCAGTGGGGTCTGCAGGAATCACTGTCACAGGGGTCACTGTGCAGACACAGCCAGTCCCGCTGGCTCTGACAGATCCACCATTGGACACATCTGAGCCCTACAGCCAAAGCAGTGATGCCTCAGGGAAAGCATGTTCCAGAAAGGCAATAATGTTGCACAGCAGAGAGGGGAATGAGAGCCAAATTAGTGAGAAATAAACCTGCAGACAGAAAGGTCAGAGAGGAAGGAGGGGGAGGAAGTGGTCCAGTTGCTCAGACACGTGAACATGAGACTCCTGACTAAACTGGACCATGTGCCTTTTTGCAGATTTGTCAGAGAGGCAAGTATCAGAATGGATATATTTTATTTAGNTAAATAATCCTTCAGGTAAAAAAAAAAAAAAACCCTTATCACTAACTCACAAGAAATAGGATTCTTTTATACTTACAATCTGTTGACATTGCCTGTGCATATTGTAACACCGAAGTATCAAATGAAATATGCTTTTAAAGCCTTTAACTCTGTTTTTCACATCATATGGAAATTTTGTGTTATGGAAAACGTCAGTTATAGTTATTATATATATATAGATATAGATATAGTTATTAATTATTTATAATTTTCCAGAATTACAGGTGAACCTATTAAAAGTTCTTTTGCATCTCCTTTTTTACAAATTAGGTTATTCAAATGCATAATATGCCCTGATTATGGTGTATTAAATCAAATTAGTTGATCTTAGGCAGGCTTGTAAAGTCTGGAGAGGAAATATATAACTCCTAATGTAAAAAGTATTACTTATCAATATACCTTCTTTACATGGATAATGCATAATTTCACTGTAAATAGGGGTTTCTTTCAAAATGTTGTGTAAAACTTTAAGGTAATTTGGGCTCATGTCTGCTGCGACTTTTTTACAATTGAGGTATAAATCCCAGTTACAGCAATATAAATACCAAATATGCTTATGGAAAGAAAAATAATCTAATAATTTTAATTAAATCTCTCATTANAGGCCTCTCAAGGATCTATGGGTGTATTATGGCAACTCTTGTTTCTTCAGGCACTTCGTACCCTACTGGGAGAAAGAACATGCAGCTGAACCACATGATGCTCTGTAACTTCAGTGTTTTGCTATGGTTTCTTACAGTTGTAAACAGCCATAAAAGGTGAGAATCTAGCCTAAATTGTGCCAAGAGTCTGGCTTGCCCCAAAGAACCCCAAGAAGTGAAAGTGTGGTGCAAGTTAACTCTGTTGGCTAGGCTATATCTTCAGTATAAGTGGGCCTGATCAAAGCATGCAATCAAACATTTTGTGAGATAATTACTTATTTATGCACCGCATAATCTTACCTAAATTCTGCATGTTTCAGGTATCGCACGCTTAGAGTTTGGTTTTCCACTTTTGTTTTCCACTAAGAATACTAGTGATTTTCACCAATAAAGCTTCACACCTACTTGTTCAGAATGCGACTTTAAATAATTGCAGACACACACACACAGAAATATAGCACAAAGATATTTAGTCAGGTTTTTGAGTTGTGATGTTTCTACTTTAATACATTGTTATTTTACTAGTCTAGACTTTCAAAATATTTCCTTGGTGTATTTTTTATATGTTGGAAAAGTATTTTACTTTAACTTATTAATTGAAATTAACACAATAGGATAAGTTAAAGTAATTTGATGTCGATACTATCAAATCAAGAAAATAAATTAAAGAAAAAAAATTTAAAAGAAAGCAGAATTCCCCCCAGTTTTTTTGTTTGCAATAATATTCAAATATAAATAGCTTTCCTTTACCCTAATTTATTTTGGATTTTGAATTTGAAAGTCATAAATCTTAAAATTGTTAGTTGCATTTTTAATTACATTTTCTGTTCTATAACATAGTATATTGGGTGCAGGTGCTCAGTCAGTGGCAGTGGGGTCTGCAGGAATCACTGTCACAGGGGTCACTGTGCAGACACAGCCAGTCCCGCTGGCTCTGACAGATCCACCATTGGACACATCTGAGCCCTACAGCCAAAGCAGTGATGCCTCAGGGAAAGCATGTTCCAGAAAGGCAATAATGTTGCACAGCAGAGAGGGGAATGAGAGCCAAATTAGTGAGAAATAAACCTGCAGACAGAAAGGTCAGAGAGGAAGGAGGGGGAGGAAGTGGTCCAGTTGCTCAGACACGTGAACATGAGACTCCTGACTAAACTGGACCATGTGCCTTTTTGCAGATTTGTCAGAGAGGCAAGTATCAGAATGGATATATTTTATTTAGCTGGAACCAAAGTACTACCTGTATTTAAAAACTGAACTAAAATCTTTTATCAGAGGTTAATGAAGAAAATGGAAATACCCATAGTGAAGTAAATATGGAGCAAGAACTAAGTACATAAATGATGCTTTACTGATCATTTATAATAGGCATTACAATACTACAGGTGACTATTTTAGCACTTGCAAGTACAGCTAGCTTGCCTTAGCTTCTACCTTTTGCAAAATAATATGACATTATTAAAGCAAAACAACCACAAAATATTTAATGTAGACAGGGCATTATATACTGGTGTAGGTGTTAGCTGTACTCAATGAAATACTGGGTTTAGTTTCTTTGAAGTTTTTTATTTTTAGTGTTCAGTTAAGTTTCAGCTTATAAGTAAAGTATGGGCTCTTCTACTGATATTTCTGGCAAGCATATATGACAAAATTTACCTTAGTTTATGTAATTTTACATCATGTAAATAGTGAGAGACCGGCTGAAATTTAATCTATGAAATCCAAACATCATGAATCATCTAAGGGTTTGTTTCAGGGTTTTTTTCTGTGATAGAGTGTAACTTGGGAAAATTCATGTAATGTGATTGTCAAAATTTAAATATGTGTCAATATTAATATATATCTCTTTAAAATAATTATGTGCACACAAATGTAATAAACTGGCTACTGACACAAAATTAAAATTACATATAGCAGACAGCAATCATGTAATAGGAAAAAAATCACTGACCATGCTTTCTCAAATTTAATATTGGCTAGCTGGCTTTGGTCCCATGCTGATTTTTATGAGCTGAATAAATATTTAGGATTGTAACTGCAGTTATTTAGTAGCTGAGTGAATGGACTAATAGCCCTTTTTTTTGTCTCATTGAAGTTGTATGGAGTTTAACATTGAAAAATAATTCTTATGCTATTGAAGAAACTTTGTATGGTATATGCTTTTTCAGTCATCACATGAAAACATATTAAGATTCTAAACTTCAATAACTTTACAGATCAACATCATATTACGGGAAAAAATTAAAGTTCAGATCAAACTGAGGAAATACAGAATGATAAAAAGTATAACCAGCCAGTTTTTTCTGAGCACAGAATCATAAGCAGGGAATGCAGCACTAAAATTACAGACAATTTGAAATCAGAAAGCCTGTATTCTATGCTTGCCTAACAGCAATGAATGCAGATAAATAAAGTTGTGTGTCAGGAAGAAAATTTATTTTATCTTTTTACAAAAAAACTCACATTGATTCCTGCATATTCCTTGGTTTATGTGCTGTTGTTATTCCATGTTTCAGTCATTAAGTAGGATGCACATAAGATTTGCAGAAAAACATTCAACTTAATTATTGCTAAATAATTTACACTATGCAAAATTATACAAAACAACTCTAGGACTACAAATATCCATATTACCCTCAGAGGTACAAGACACAGTTTTTAATTCCCTAAAGTAATTCAAAGAAGTGTGATATATTTGGCTGCCCTCTAAACAGTGTGACAAAACATTTTTCATTTGATATTGAGATGCAAATTAAAAATATTCTTTCTGGGCAGCTGTGAAAGCAACATAGTAAAGGATTTATTTGAGGAGCATAAATTTAGGAGCCCCAACCATTTTATCACACTAATTTAGTGGTTTTTTTCTTCCCCAGAACAAAGAGCTGAATGACTAATTTAGTGGGAAAACAGTTCAACAAACAAATTTTCTATCCCTCAAGCATTTCTTTAGATCTAAGCTCCACTGTATTTTGAAATGACTTATGTTGAGGCCATTGAGATTTCTATTCTTAGAACAATAATTTGTTTCTGCATAGAGTTACTATCAACTGTTTTGTAGTCTGAGAGCTACGGAGGCAATAACAGAGAAATATTCACATGGCCCATTTACTGGATAAGGTTGCATAAATTCCATCTGATTATGTATAAGTGGTTATTAGGATGGTATCTCAAACAAGAGTCACGAGAGAGCTATAAATCCTCAAGCTGTCTATTACAGAGTCATTTTTCAGGATCTGTGGGTTTATGAGTATTGGATAATTAGTTGACTATGATTTCTGGACAACAACAAATGTATTTTTACAGGCAAGCTTCTAACTGTAGAGTTCAAGAGTTAAACAAGCCTGTACTTTTAAATCAGAAATATTAAAAGCAAATGGGAGAAATAGTTATTGATAACAGCAAACTCCTTTAGGTCTTGAGAGAATGGAACTGTTAAGCTTCAGCAGATTTCATGAGGCATTATGAAGTTCTGAAGAGAGATGCGTTTCCTTATGAGACCTGAATGCAGTATTTTGTCAACATAAAGCTTTGAGTTTGCATAGGTCCTTGGATTGGAGCACAGAGAAATGACAGAAAAGCTACAAGTAGCAGGGGACAATTTTAAAACTAGTAGTTTGGGTCATTAAGGTACAAAGGCCTAAATTTTTAAAGTTTGCTTGTTCATTAATTAATTCCTTTTCAAAATCTCTCATCCCAACTGTGATCCAAGGCTAGGAATGATCAGAGAGAACTTCTAGTGGGGTAGAAAGAAATCCTCTGGTACTAAAAAGGCTTTGAGGGAGATTCTATTACTGAGAGTATCCCAGGGTGCAAAAAGATATAGGAGATCACATTTAGAACATTGTACCCTTAAAATACTGTTTAGACCTTACTGATTAAGGGTGACACACTTGGACTATACTTTCAAACCTTTTTTCTTTTTATGCTACCCATGCAATGAAAATTGCAGACAAATGCTTGTGTGTTTAAATTTCCTATTTTAATTTGCGAAGTTTGTCCATTTTTTGTGGAAAATCAAAGAGCAGTTTTACCTCTGGAATCCTTATTTATTTGCATAGAATCAAATATTTATTTCAGTTTTGTATAGATGTTTCTGCCTTTTAGTATCTCTTATGAAAAATAAACTTCGGCTAATAAACACTTCTCTTTCCTGGACAGAGATAAATCTTCAGATGCAAACCTGAGACTTGGTATAGGATGAGCAAAAGCAACTATTTTTGGCATGGAGAGAAGAGAACCTAAAATAAATTTGAATAGAACCCAAAATAAATTAAGTTCAAAACAGCTAAGATGTCTTGAGACATGAAAATAGGAAAATGCCTTTAATTTTGTCTGGTTGATTTTTTTCAAATTTCAATTTAGGCTAAGGGTGCTGTGCTAAAAGATTTCTTTGTGTCTTGATGGCTATGGTGTTTGGAGGGGTTTACATCTGCTCACTCTTTGAATCTCCACTGAACTTCAGTAGTTGCATACATTAAGATTCAAAATGAGACAGGATAGTTTGAGTTTGTACAAAAAAAAAATAAAATGAAACTTAAGAGCCCTGAAGATAACTGCTTACATTACTGTTTCTTAAAGAAAGTTGAAAATGCCTCTTGAAGGTGAAAAACTAATATTCACTTCATCATCAATATAATGAAATTCATTCAAGAAACTACCTTTTAAAAATATTTTCAGTAAAGAAATATCTCTTAGTCTACTTGAAGTGCTTCACGATCAAGCTTCAGCAAGTGAAGCAAAATTTCATTGTTTCTTATTAGAACATAACTATCTTGAAAAAGTGGATTGTCTGAGGGAAATTATAATTATCCTTTCAGTTCAGACTGCTAGCAGATCACCCAATTTCCTGACATCCTGCCCCTTGCCTAGTATCAGCAGTGTAGGCAGAAAGACTCCCACGTTATTCGCACAGGGCATGATTCCGTGCGATAATTGTACCGCTGTGCAGACAAGATGTATCACGGCTCTCACCCACACTCAGAAGGCTTTGGCACTGTTAGCTGGTGCTGCCAGACGACCCACACGCTAAGTGTCACTGACAGTCCACTGGAGACATGACATCACTGATGATCCTGTTTTTGCTGTCAGTGATTGGGTGAGTCATCCTATGGATGTGTTGTTCCTAATCCTGCTTACTGTGTCAATAAAGGTTTACATTATGATGTTTTGTCAGACCCCATTTCTGTTCAGACCACAGAGCAGGAATGAACAAGGTGGGTCATTCATCGGGAAAAGGGTGTCCACAACAGAGAGCTATGCCTATACTGTCCACCTGGCTGTAGGCCATCTACCTTGTTGATACAGAAGCTGGAGAGACAGGCTCAGAAAAAAAAAATTTAATAGAGGGAAAGTGAAGACAGACAAATTCAACTAGAAACAAGTTTGGAAAAACAAGAAAACAAGAACAATAAATCACTACAACTATTTGCAATTAACTGGGGATTTCCAAGGAAAAAACACTGGGATTTTTTTGAGGCAGGGTAGTATTTTATGCTTATGCAGTGTCTTTGCTTAAGAAAAAAGAAAAAGAAAAATGCTCCCATTTAGGCAGCAGCAGATAATTACAGTGGGGTATTCTTACCTTATAATATAATGGAATAATTACTACAGCTCAATGCTGTTTCTTTTTCTATTGAAATGGGAAGAACAAGATGGACAGAGAACAGCAGGTGAGAACAGTAGTGTCATAATAATGGAGCCAATCCAGATTAAAATAATGAGGGGGGTCCATGTTGTTTGAGCTTCCAGTTGGGCCACAAAGATCTGCTTTATTTATTTAGGTGTGTTTTGCTTACAGTATTGAGGAGATCTCTACTGAATTCCTCTGGCTGGACTCCTGAAATCAGCTCCAGCACTAAATCCTGAGGAACAGCAGTGTTACAGTTATGGTCTAACTCTTGTCTCAAGATGCACTGACCTGTACAAAGAGATCTGCACAACACTACTGATTTTTAGAACCGTTTTATCAGTTTCATGCTGCATTGAAATAGTTCTCAATATCATTCAGTCAAAATGATATGTGATCCTTGACTGTCTTCTTCTCCTCAGTGAGTTTTGAAAGTCCCTACTTGAGTAGACACAAGATAGTGACTGGTTAGGAGAATAACCTCTTTACTTCAATTGCACTCAGAATTTCAACTTTTCAGCTTTTATTAAATATCAATGAAAGCATTCAGGAGGTGCAAATCATGGTGCTCTTTTTTAAACAAATTCCTTCTGATAATTTGTGTCTGGTCAACTACTCAGATATCAACCGCCAAGATATTCATCTCAGCTTCTGAAATTCTAACTACTTCCACACATGGTAGCCAAATATCAGAAAAAAAGTCCTATTTTCATGCTTGTGGTCACTGAGGTCATAATTAGGAAGACACCTTCTTCCTCTGACCATAATGATTTAATATAGCTTGTAGTGACTTCTTCCCATCAAATCCCTTTCCATATTGAAATAAATTATACTGCAGACTTGTATCAAAAACCTGATTTTACTGAGTGAAAATGCTTGCCTGGGATTACCTTCAAATAGTAATGCAGAAAGGGATACATAAAGAAAGTCCTGGTTTGCTGCAATTTTCTTTCTGAAGATTTTGAATTTTAGACATTAAGCTAAACATCTCCTTCAAGACCACAAGGTTTTATGTCATTCTGTATTCTAGAGAATTTTTGCCCCAAAATCTAAATTTTAAGGTACAGGCACTAATTTATCTTTTCAGAGCTTTTAAAAAGGAAAGAAAAGACGTATCTTGTTTGTCTTTAATATTTTGTTTCTGTAATATTACTAAATTGTCTTTTCATTTGTCTAGGATCCATTATGAAAATGTGATAATGCATCACATCTTATCAGAAAGACTGAAACAAAGCTATACCCTATTAAATTTCCCTTTCAGTTTGAGTATTTGCTTTAAGCTACTGTTTTCAATGTTATTGAAAGACGTGTTCTTGCTTTACTTTAGGATCAGTGGTCTCAGATTGTATTGATCTCTGTAAAAATTTAAGAATGTGGAAGTATCTAGAAAGGAGCTATATAAATTTCCACTACAGTTAAAAGACTATCAATACTTTACAGTATTTATAAAATCTCAGGTCCCTTAATGGATGGTTATAGAAGCCTCAATCTTACCAGGAAATAATTCACACACCATGATGATCCAGTCCATTCCTGCAGTACTCACTAAAACTCAACAATATTAAGACCACCCAAAAGCTGGAAAAGCAACTCTGGACGAAAATATGTGGTGCTACCACTTCCTGATGCAGTGACTAGGACAACAGCTGCTGAAGGAAATGTTCAGAGTCTGTAACACATCTACTGGCCAAAAGAAGGGAAAAAGGGGTCAGTGAAGAAGGGCATGGATATCGATTATCCTCATATCTGGATTAAAACTCACAGTGCTTTTGATAAGAAATACAATAGGGACCATGAGTCAACTCAGAATTTATTGCTCCTGCAAAGCCTGATGACTGCCCATTCAACACTGTTTCCAAGCTCACAAGAAGATCTGTAAAATAAATAGGGAACTACCTGAATTCCTTCAAGAACTCAGAATAACTTGGATTTTTACAGCAAATGCCATAGTGTCCCTGTGACCTAAAAACTTATCAGTATGGATTAAATTGAGTTCATTTTTCTAAAGTAAAGATATACATAATGTAGCTAGGACCCTAAAATGTCATGCACATAGGACTTGTAAACCTGTTAAGAGTTCTCCATCCCAAAAAGTCACATGGGAAAAAGAAAGGTTAAATAGCATGGTTAATAAATCAATGAATGTACCCAGATGAATTGAAGTTTTGTTCATCGTATGCAGTAAAACTACATTCTTAGAAATTAAAAGAAAGGATGAAAATGAAAGTTAATGTGGAAAGGCATATTAATTTTATTATTTAAATCAATAACTCCTATTGTTGATGTGCTGCTATAAATTGAGTGAAACATCTGATCCATGAACTAGAAGAATGAAGCTGCAGAAGGAGTTAATTTGTACCAAAGTTTTCAAGAGTGACATGTATTGTTAGGGTAAGACAGAAGGATAACATTTAAATATCCGTTGACTCAGAGAATAAAACTCTACAACTGACATGAAGCTGTAGAATGTGGCATTACCTTTTGCCAAGTCCACATCATCACATCAAAAACACCTGGTGAAAATGACACTTGGTTCTCTTACTTCTTGTCATTCACAACAAGCACCCAATTTCAACAGCAACACTGTGCAGTAATTTCTACCTTTTATGGGAATGTAGACACTTTTTTATTTCAAACTCCTGTTCCATCTGCAGATCTGGAGTTCAGATGGCTGTGACCAAGAGTCAGAAAAAGAAATGTCAGACTACTAAATCTGCTCAAGAAGATATCTGACACTTTGATTGGATGTCAGCAGAGACATCTTGCATAGCAGAAGGATGCTATCAGTAGATCAGCCATACAGAAAGAATGTAATGAATCCAGTTACTGAGGATTCTAACTTTAGAGCTTTACTCAGAATAGACAGACCCTGTCCTTACATCTTGGCTGGGCATGCTACAAGCATGAGTTGCTTCAGCTGGAATTTTATTGTTAACTTCATATACATTACTAAAATCATATAATCTTCTATTAAAGAGTATGTGGATTGTAAGTGGCAACAAGAACCAAAAAAAGCAAACATTAACAAAATTTTAGTTCATGTCTTATGCTACGTATTCCACACAGCAATAACTCTCCGTTGTTACGGGGAAAATGCCTAATATTTTGTGTCCCTGGCCATAAGAATGTCTCAATTTTTAGTAATTCCTAAAGTTTCTTCTTCTGTGACATATTGTTCACGGCACATTCAAGGTCCACTGTATCTGATGGCTGATTTTTCTGCATTTTAACAAAAATTATCCCATATAATTTTGTAGTCACAGACTCTATGTGATATCAGTCTGATACTGACACATCTTCAAGTTGATATCATGATACTGCATCATATTAGTATAATTATGAACAACTCCTACATTTGCCATGGAATTGCATTTGTTGTATTTTCTGTATTTCAGAAAAAAATCAAAATAATGGTTTCTAAATATGCTTCTAATCATGCATCTATCCAAGAAAACCCCTCCTGTTTCACTGGTGTCCTCAGACAGAATGTGTAATTTCAGACTGCCTCAGTTTTGTGATATTCTCTCACTCTAACTTCCCTTCACACTTCTGTTTGCTGTGCCTAGAGGCTTCTCCTTTGTGTCAGTCACTGTATGAAAAATTATTTCATTTTTCATGCTCTAATTTTGCAAGATGTTTATTTTCTAAAAGCATTTGTAAGTCTGCTGGCTTTTTGCAAAGGAGTTAATGGTGTTTCTAAGAGTTTAAGTATATGCCTGTTTTTTATCTTTCTTTTTTCATGACAGTTCTCAGTGCCTCAGATTACCAAAGGACATGTGGCCACAAGTATTTGCACCAAATGTTATTCTACTAGACAAATTTTGTGCATGTGAATACAAAATAAGTATTCCAGAAAAGCTACTCATCCAAATGTTCCCATAAATACTCTGCTTCGGGTTGTCACTAGCTACCAAGCTGTCTCTGCTTGGGACTGTAGTTACTAATATTGTAATGATAATGTAAAGGTACTATTATTGCAATGCAGATTTGTGACCCAGAGCAGTAAAAACTCACATAGCTATCAATTTTTGCTTCATTGATCCACTTGCTATAACCATGTAGGTCTTTCTGCAAAGTGTATTCTTCTGCCTTTATAGAGCCTATGCCTGGAACACTAAACATAAAATATTATTTCCCAAAGTACAAGCCCAAGACCATGGAACAATAATTTTTTTTGTTCTTGTTGTTGAACAGGAGTTCTAAAACTGTGCAAAAGTCAGCAGCTATAAAGTCACATTTCAATGATACTGGGTTCCAATTTCAGAGGTAATTTTCATCTATACATGCAAATTTTAATGACCACTTGTTTATGTATGTGAGTTTTACCATCACTGAGAGTCTTAGATTTTCTCTTAAACTCTCAGGCAATTCACATCTATATTCAGTGCAACACTGGGTAGTTAGGCACATTAAAATGGAAGCTGAAACAGCCTTGATACTTGGTGACCAACTTAATGGCAATCTGTTGCACGACTAAGAGACTTTACCATATTTTCATTCCAAGGCTGCCTAAAGAGTTACAGACCCATGTTATATCTTCCACTTATTCTCCTTGTGCATGGTTATTAGGACTTCTCTTGGATTACTTCTGGGTCCAGGATAAAACAAAGTACAATACCCATTTTAAAACATTTCTAGACTGTATTTACCTACTGTTCAGAATTTAGTGGAGAGTTACACTTTCCAGTGCTTTAATGGGATAAATGAAAGCAAAGAGTCTATATTTTCATGCAACAGCCATACTGTAGAAGACTGTGATTGTTCCAAATCAGCATATTTCTTAAAAGTTACCTTTCTTCTTGAGAAAAAAAATCCCAATTTTTCCTTCATTGAGTGAAGGTTCTTCCACAACTTCGTAATTAATCATACTGAGTATCAAGTAACAATTTCAAATAATTGCTTTAACAGAGATGACTGAAAAATATACAGAATTCAAAACCACACTTCTTATTTTAATCCTAAGAGATTCTAATAAATTAAACTAAGTTAGCATAAATTAAATAATTTTATGAATACATTTTCACAGAAAAATGAGCTGTTGAAGTGTTATTCAGGCCCCAAAGTAATCATATGAATCACAATTGTTCCTTTCTGATTCTATTTGCTCGACCTGGCTTTTGGAAACAGGAGGCATTCCATAACTCAGCTTGATGTGACTTTGATTCTCACTAGAAGAGGATGGACACAGTGGGGAAGCAACATTTGTAGAAAGAGCTTCCAGGAGATAAGCAAGACCTAAGGAATTGTCAGTCAGGACACTGTTCTATATTGCTGTGTGCAAGCAAAAACCTTCTTTATGTTATATATTCTAAGTGAAATCTGTAACTCAAGGTTCTTTAAGAATGGGAAGTCAGGAAAGAGAGAGAGAAAGTTATAGATACTTTATTGGATGAGAGCCTTCAAATGCTTGAATATTATTTTAAAATAATGCAAAAAAACTGTTACATAATGTGAATAAACTGATCAGAAGTTGTTGGCTTCAATTTTTTGTAGACTAAGTCAAATTCCCTGTTTCACAAAATAATACCAAAATATAAATTTAAAAATAAAAAGTCTTTTAAGACTGGTTAAGGTACAATTACTTCTATACCATCTTACTCTAACACAGAAATACTTTTATTCATTAGAGCACAAAACAGACTTTTTTATGAAATTATACACAATAAGAAATTAGATCATTCCACCATTATGTGTAGTTTATTTCATTTCATTACATTGAGTTTTATGCTATGTTAAATGTTAATGCCAGCATTACTACTTTCACTCTATGAGTTTATTGAAAGCCTTAGGGCACACAATGCAGTAAAAACTATTTGTGAGGGAAGAGTAGATTCAACTTTTTTTCAGTGTGAGAAATGAAAAACACATAAAGAAGGGGAGTTTTTCAATAACCAAATATTGAAAACACAGCAGCAGGAGATTGCAAATACTCATACAATACTACCTTTTCACAAATAGTCAATAGACCTAATGTAGAAAATCCTTATTTTGTGAAGATTCTTGTGCTAATCAGTGTTAAAGCCCTGCAGTTTAAGAATAAGAGATGAAAATAAGAATTAAAATCTTGTTTCACTTTCTGAGAAACAGGTTGCTAGCCCTTATGACTACAGATAAATGCATGAAAAATTAACCCAAATGTACCCAAGAGGCTGAAAAGACAGAAGTCAAAACTGTCTTTTCCATTAAAATATTTCAAGTTTTTTGACCCTGAGTCATGCATTTTTAGCATTTTGGTCTTGACAACATATTTGACTCTAACTAACTGAAGGTAGTGGTCCAGAATCTGAAGGTGGAAGACAATTAGGGTCAAAATGAAAATGAAGTGATAGAATCCATGATTGTGAGGTAATGAAGGAGTGACAGTAGCAAAACCACAACAATGGATTTAAAAAGAGAAACAGTTCATCACACCCTGGAAACATGTTGATATGGTAGGAAGGGAAGAATTTTCAAGCAAAATTAAAAATAAAAAATGGAACTGCAGGGCAACTGGTAATTTCCAGGATGTAGAACACAAAGAATGAATGTGGAAGAAAGGTAACTACATATGATCAAGTACATATATACATATGTACATATAGCAGCATGAAAAATATTATTTGACCTGACATTAAAAAGAAATCATATCATTTAAAATGGGAACAAAAGTTTATAAATCAGTATAAGATAAAAAAAAGAGTAGAAATTTAGAGGGGAAAGATGTCAGATATGCAAAGGAAAAAAACCCCAACATTTTAACCTAGCAAGTTAAAAAAAAAAACCAAACCTGAAAAGGTCAATTTCTTTTTAACAGCATTCTTGTAAAAAGTGTTTGACTGTGATGAAATGTTTAACAAGTAAAAATTGGGCCTGAATGAAGAAAGATTAAAGATTATGTGGATAAAGGTTTTTGAGATAACATGTTCTGATGAAATTTGCTATATTTAAAGAAGACACTCAAAACCATTTCTGAGTCATTGACAAGTATTATGGAAAATTTACAAAGGAAGAATGAAATCTCAAGAGACAGTAAAACAGCAAATACAGTATCTATGTTTTAAAAAGATTAAGTGCATATGGGGGATTTACTGCTGGGAGTTACAGCCATTTTTGGTGTCTAAAAAGATGCTAGGACAGATTATTAAACAATCCATTTGTAAACACCAGGAGGATAATAAGATTGCAAGAAACAACTTAGACATTTATCAAGATCAAATAATGTCAAACAAATCTAATTACTTCTTTGCTCTAGATAACTGACCAAGGAAGCAGAAGAGAGGCTGAAGAAATTTTTTTTTTTCACTTTGGCAAGGCATATAGCCACATGAAATCTTTTAACTTCTTCGCATAAATAACTAAACTAATTCAGAGAAAATGTTTATTTGCCAATTAATCAGCCCTCTATTTAGTTGGGGTTTTTTCCTGAAACATCCTATACACACTTAATTATTGTTTCTTTTTTTCCTAAAAATAATTTCAAAATTAATTTTATGCATTAAATTCTGATAACAAAAAAACTCACATTTTGTTATGAGTTGGGATTTTTTTTAGGCTTTTTTCTCTTCGTTCATCTTTCTGTGCCACAACCTATTTCAAGCACAAGGGAAAAGGTAATTTTCTACCTATACCCATCCATTTGGCACCTTTGTGGGTATGAAAGAATAACTCTTAATAGCATCTCATGCCATGCTATGTTCAAGTGCCTTCTTCAGACTAATTTTCCTCAAGCATAATATTGCTTTACTTTTGAATTGGCTGGGTTAAAACCAACTTTCCACCCTTTGGGGTAAAGCTGGGATATATCAATATCCACTGAGATAAGGTGATGTAAAAGAAGAGTTGCCATGCTTTGAACAAAGAGAGACATAATAATTTCCTTAAGCCTTTCTAGAGCTTGAATGAGTAAGGTATTTGGTTCATGTAGAATATTTTTCTGCATAATTTGTTAACATTGTATATAAATTTTTAAATTATTAAGACTTTCTTGTCATTTATACCTAAAGAATATAATTGCCTTGAAATCTTTGGCTTACCAAGGAAAAGAAGAGAGTATGAAAATCTGTTAGTATCTGGTGATCTCTTGTGAAAAGAGTCTACTATGACCATTTCTTACAAAGAAACATTGAAAAGTCTACCTTGGTGCTGCCTCCTGCTAATGAAGACGACTGTCTCAAAAAGTTATTTACTGAAATTCTGTAAAAGTCATAACATTACCCAGCATCTAAAGAAGGTATAAAGAAGACCAAAGCAAATGGAAAGTCACAGCCAGAATTAAGCTACAATTTAATCCTGAAACTAGTTTTGTAATATGATGTCCTAAACTTCGAATGTTTGAACTAGAGGCAAAATTGAGGGTTGGCTTTATTTTTGCTAGATTAAACAAAACAGCACAGAAGAAAAGACAGCAGGGACTTCAAAGACTGAGAAGCAGAATTCACACTGGTCTTGCAACAAAACTGTGTTGCAACTGACTTGCATACTACTAAGCATTCCAGGATATTCAACAGGCTCTCAAAAATTATTGAAAAAGAACAAATGAGTACCGACTGATAGAATTGAAAGTATTAAGAAAAGAGATGGTCAAGGAATATTGATAGTAGGAAAGAAGTCAGGAGTCAGGAATATACAGCATAGGGAGAAGGATTAGGTGGGTTTATCCTGTGGGTTATCTGCTAATATAAAAAGGTGCCTGAATTCCTCTCCCTCTACCTCATCTGGAATTTCTCTTCCCCTGTAGGTGAATATATAAGACTTAGAAAGCTAGGAGCACAAAATTAGGATTACTTAGATTTACATAGCAACTAGCTTGAATTCACAAGTGGCTTAGAGTAGCTGACTGGAAGTGTGAAATATTAAAGTTGGGAAGAGGAATTGGAAGTTTTAGAGACCATGCAAGTAGAATGCCATTTAAAGGAAAATTCAAGGCATTTAATATAGGAAATGTACAGCTTTCTGATAAGCAGCTTCCACAAAAGGTATCAGACAGAAAGTTACAGCTTCTCTATGATGTTGTAGCTTCTAAAAATTAATGGCACATTTAGAAAGAAAAAAAGTGAGCTGGAAGCTGTGGCAGGGAGAGCTGTTTGTGTAGTGGGATACAAAACCAATAAATGAGTAGTAAATGGTAAATTCATGCCATTGCTCCCAAGAGTTCTTAGAGTTACTATAATAACTAACTAATATGTCAATCATGAAGTCATATTCTCCCTTGCTGCTACTAACTATATTAACATCTATTGCCAACTAACATGCATACATTACATCGAATCACCTTACCTCCAAAGCTGTATCAGAAAAAGACCACAAAAGGAAAAGTAAACTCTTTCATAGCATAGAAGAGGAAAGGTATGTATGAGGTTTAATACCTGTAAAGAGAAAAACAGCAAAAATAACTAAAATGCTTAATTACAAAAGCAGATTCTTAAGTCAGAGTAAACTGTCTTGTACTATGCTTGGCAAAACTACAAGTCCTGAGACCTAGGAAATCCCAAGCTCCTAGGCCACAAACTATTTCTTTGTTTATCTTCCCTGGATGTAATGGCAATCTCTAGGCATGCACCTCTTCAGTCTCTCTCTGTATTGTAAGTGTCATCTCTTTGAATACTGAACAACTCTGGAGGATTACTATTTTGCTACCTTCTGCTTTATCATGCATTTCTGACACTCTAATCATGATTAAATAACCAGACTTCATTCATATAATATGTATTTCCTGCCAGTCCCCACGTCAAGATCTCTACACTCTCTTCACAAAAGCTGTGCAGCACAGAACTGGCTTGAAAGATATCTGACATTAATATACATATGTACCTTCATCTATCTCCTTGCACACACAGAGAAAAGGTTCATTCCTTCTAAAAGAAGATGTTGCTGACTTCTTAATCACTTTGCCACAGTCTCAGCTCTGGCAAATTGCCAGCGTGTCCATCCACTATCCTGTGTTTTTCACCCATAGTTAGGTAGTTGGTGTACTTGTAGGTAAATTCCATTATCCATTGCAGGAACAGGAGATGGAAGAGAAAAGGAAAATTGCATCTCTCTTCCTAATCTGATATTCACTTCAGTGTGCCTGTTTTCAAAAATATTTGTACTGTGAACTCATGTATTTTGGAGTAACAGACAAAATTGTTTGGCAGAGATTGTTTGTTTGTTTGGGTTGGGATTTTGTTTGGTTATTTTGGGTTTTTTCTTGCTTTTGAACTATCCATTTGATCATTTCAGTGTAGTCAATGGAACAGCTGACTATATTCTTGGCCCACTTGACAACATATGAAATGTATAGCAATCCCAATTATATCAATTGATAGTTGAATAATAATCTGAATTGGCTAAAATTATATCATCTTTCTGCCTGAGGCATATAAATGATCCTGCAATGGTGCACATACATTATGATAAAAGTAATTTTTATTCTGGGGAAGAATCAAATATATAATGGGAGTGGTGAACATATTAATCAATTTCAAGCATTAATTCACAGTTAAAGTATTGAAGAGGGAGAAAATTGTTTTATAGGTGCAAATACTAAGAAGTGGAATCCTCATTAACATTGTCTAATCTTTTTAGTTTGAACTACATCATTTATCTGAACTGCATAATTTAAAGGTCAGGCAAATCTTCCATTTTTCAAATAAGAATACAGACCTTAACTTTCAGAACTTCAAACAGCCAAAAATCCATCTTGGACAGTAGCCAAAAGTCTTGTCAGAGGGAAGGTTTTGATTTACAGGTGGTGAGAGCATTTCTGAGTCTCAAATGACCAGGTTTTATTGCCTTTGTAAGTGGGGATCTTTTAAAACAAACATTTCCTGAGCCAAGAAATTATTTTCCTTTTTAGAGCTTCATCTGATAATTCCTCTGGCCAAGATCTCAGGGCACTTTGTGTGCCGTTCAGCAAGATGTCATGTTTATCAGAACTATAGAAGACATTTATTGCTTCATACACTGGAATCTCTTTTGGGATTCTTATTGAAATACATGTCATTAAATCACCTTCAGCTAGTTGCAGCATTGATGGCTGTGGGGCATTTGCCAAAAATCAGAGATTTAAGCTGAATGCAATACCAAATTATTTGGGTTAACTCTGAGTGTTTTAAACTAACTTTCAAGAAAATAAAACAAAAAAACCCAACACAAAAAATAGATTCTGAAGTTTAAATTCCTTAGTCAAACTCCTAATAATAATAAAAAGTGTTTTAGATATGCAGACAAAGTCTGTTTCTAAAACATGCAAAGTTTGTTTCATGTATAATATTTATAGGTCTTATAAACCGAAAAGCAAAAAGTCTGTTCATTGAAATAAATACACTTTCCTGCTATGATTCAGAAACTATTCTGTTTGTTGAAGAATAAATTATTAAATTAACATTGTTAGATATTGAAGGTATTGGTCATGATGCTCGTCAATGCAATATATTCATCACTCATTCAGGAGCACTGAAGAACTGGAACCCAAGATTCTTATGCCTACCTCTGTGATGAGTAATACTTTTCATGAGAGGCAAGATCAGCAAATCAAAGATACAATATTCTTTTTGTTTCCCTTTTTTGTGGCATCTGGGCAGCTAGAGTAAAATACCACTTGAATTTTGTTTGGTACTCATGTGATTTGATCTCAGAGAAAAGATTCTCCACTGTACTCAAAAGTATCTCTCTTTCTTTTTATCTAAATCTATGAAGAAGACTTCTGGACCACTAAAAGTCCCTTCCAAACTAAAATATTTAATGATTCTTAGCTGAGAAACCACAGTAAAAAGAACACAATAAATTATTTTAAAAGGAAACCTAATTATTGAAACATAAAGTAATGACTAAAAAGATTACTTGAAAGAGTTGTGTAACTCCTGCCTCAAAGTAAATTGGCGTGAGTTTAAAACAGCTGATGAGAAAGTCAATAATTAATGGAATATAGGAAAAAAGTGTGCAGTGTTTAAAATGGTGTAAAAGTTAATTCTCTATAAAAAGTGTTACCAACTTAAGGTATAGTGGCTAGGTCTCTCTCAGCCTGACTTTAGTGAACTAAATATTGATTCAAGTTCCAAGGAGGGAATCTACAAATCCTCTCACTGATTGTCACACAGAGTGTTATCTGCCCCATAGAATAACATTTTTGTCATGGACATGTAGAATTTAGACAACTAGCTTAATCTAAATGTTTAGTTCACAGACAAATTAAGCAAGTGCTGAACATACTACCCAGTTCAGTCAATATAAACCATATATGTCCCTTTGCTTTTCCAAAGGTTCAAGAGATACAGGTGTTGTACCAGAAGAGAGCACGAATGCAATAAAACAACACCTGATATATCTTTGATAATCCAAGAAGGAAAAAGACCCAATACTTCCTTCTGATCTGTCTTGGTTTAAAAGACAGGTGTCTGCTAAGGAAGGCAGGAGCCTGCCTTGGAATGGAAAAACTGTAACCCCTCTCCCTCTGAATTATTATAAATTTGAAATCAAGAGGCTCTCAGGCAAAGATATGGGAATAGGAATAACAGTTCTTTACTAATATCTAAGATAAAGCTAACAAATAATAACAACTATGGCATTAACCAACAAACAACCAGAAATCCAGTGGCAGCCTGCCTGGCCTCGGGTACCTTTTCCCTTGGTGCAGTTCCAGTCACAGCCTGCAGGGGGCGCTCCGGATGCGATGGTTCCCCCGCGGCTGCAGGGGGCGCTCTGGCGTGAGCCCAGGTAGCACAGGGCAATGGCGGCNACATGATCTGAAGGAGAGAAACAGAAGCCTTGGAAGACTGAAACACCTCAATGGTGTATTAGTCAGATTAGCCAAAGTTTATAAAGATTTGCAAATGAAATCCTTGATTTTACTTTACTGTTTTGGAAAAAATATTTTCCTGTAAAATAATTTGTTTCTTTTTGTTCTTCTCTTTATGCCATGTCTTTAATAAATATTTGGATTTCTTCTAAAATTGGTTGGAAGACCACTTGCTGTCCTATCAGTTAGGTTTCAAAACTATTTCCAATTACTACAAGAAATAGCAAACTAAATTAATACACTTCATATCATGTTAGTAAAACATTTTTTCTCATGACTTCTGAATGAGACATCAAGGAAGCACATTTTACAATCCCTGAAACAGTACAATCCATAAAGAAACTGTTTTGGGGAATAGTTTTACTTGTTAATCCCATTTTATTTGTTTTAATTGATTTACTAAAGAATCTCTAACAGAATTCATCCATGGGAACTCGTAACTTTAAACACCTTCAGGAAACAAACAGGTAAAGGATTAACTCATGTGATAAAATGAAATTAGAAATGAAAAATCATAAATTTCCATATGTGATATCTGGCAATATTTCAGAGCAAGAAGTAGCTTCCTTCTAGATCTCTATACTTAATTAGGCTTAAATGCATTTTTCCTTTTTCTCTGCTTAGCAGAGACTTTGTATGTGTGCATATGGCCTGAACTTCGACGTTGCAGGTTGATAGGTAACTGAAAAGGCAAGACTCACAACACCTATCTCTGTTCTCAGCTTAGTTGAACATATATTAATGTGTCTTTCTGATAGATATTCCTCCTGGAAGCTTTGAGCAGAAACTGCCTTTTGTTGCGTCTGTATTTTGCACTAAAATTAGAGCCAGTAAAATGATTAAGGGATTGAAGTATCTGACATGCAAGGAGATGCTGAGACAGCTGGGACATTCTAACCTCCAAAAGAGAAGGCTCAGGTACATTTTATCATTGTATATAAACACCTGATGGGAGGGGCATTCAGAAAGATAGAGTCAGAATTCTCTCAGTAGCACCCAGATAAATACGGATTGCAACACAAGAAACTCCACTTAAACATAAGAAAAACTTTTTCTTACTGTGAAGGATGTCAAACACTGGAGCAGGTTGCCCAGACAGGTTATGGAATCTCCATCCCTGCAGGTATTCAAAGCCTCACCATACACTATTCTAACCAAACCACTCCAGGTGACATAATGATCTTCAGAGCTCCTGCCAACCTCAGCCATTCTGCGATTCTGTGATTGTCTCTCATAGAGTTCTTTGATCCCTAATGAATGGTTCAATATCACATAGATAGATAGTATTAAAGAGGATGGCTAAGTTACAGAAATTTTTGTATTTTCACTGGCAATGGTCTTGACTATTAAAGTTTAGATAATTTATTGATTAGATCAGTCATAATATCATTATTAGATCAGTATAATCTTTATAGTTATTGTTATGCTTTAATTTTTGCTCCAATTTTAAATGCTCTGGATGAGATTCTTCTTGTATGCCTTTTTGTACTATGAGATTGCTTCCTTCAGGAGATGCTTTTTTACCCCCACTACTGCAGATGGTATGTCAAGAATTAGCCTGAACTGGCCTAGAAAGATATATGTTTTGTATGACCCAAGTTAGGAGACATGAATTATTCCTCAACATCAGTCACAAAACACTCCCAACAAAAACAACAACAAACTAAAATCAACCAACCAACCAATCAACAAACAAACAAACAAAATAATCAACTCCTGGCCCCGTGCCCCAAAAGTTAATTTAATTACCATATAACTCAAAAGGAAGATTCATTAGTACTAACTTGGAAATGTAAGGAAATACTTTTGGAGGTGCATTCTGAAGTAACATATTTTTCTTCTTAAAAAATCTGAAAAAAAAACCCTTGGAAGCAATTTTTACCACAACGTAGCATAGGAGGTGCATTTCCTTGTAAATAAGAAATATCTCTTAAGACATTTTTCTTGTCAAAAAAAGAAATATAAATCCCTTCTGGAAGTAGGGGGAAAGAGAATTTTAATTACTGTAAGCCATGTGACAGTTTGCATTTGATAGTTTGACTTTTAATTTCAGTGGTTACTCACAGAGCACACTGCATTTGCTCAGCCATATGACATCTTATTTCTATTACAAAGATAAAGATACATTTTCTCTTATAAGGCCAAATTTCTGAGGAGCAGTACTGATAAAATTGGCTTGGCATCAAGCACAAGAAACTATCATGCTGGGCTAACCAGCATTATGAGAATTCATGTGTTTGTAATGTAGCTGATAAACTATGTAGTGCAGTGACTGAAGTTGTTCACAGCCTACTTACAGATTTCCTATTTAGTGCTTTTAAAGAAAGATGAGCATAAAAGAAAATTCCTGCAAAACATTTTTCTGTCTCACACAGGAGAGCTCTAAAAATTTCTCTCTTTTATTTTTTCTGTTCTTTTCTTCTTAAAAATAAGCAAGATTCTTCTAGTCCATATCTGATTAGCTTAATTTTTTTTTGATGGTGTTCTCTGTATTTCACAGACTTTTCATAATTACAAAGAATTTCTGGTCTTCATATGTATTTTAGAATTGTATCGCCATTAAAAATGGTAACTTTGATTGTTGTTCTTTGTCAAAGCTTTTACACAAATTTATTTTTCCTTAATAAATATTAAATAAATATTAATATTGGTTTTGCAGTTTATAATCAGAGTGACCAATGTCAACACAGCACATGAGGAGTCAAAATGTATAAGTCAGGTAACTAGATGTCAAGTCATCTTGATCTTACCCTTTTTTTTTTTTTCATTTTCCCTCATGTATATGGGAAACTTTTTGTTCAGCAAGACCCCCAGGCCATTTTCTGTCAAGCTGCTTTCCAGTCAGCAGGCCTTACAGCCTGTCTTGGTACAGAATTAGCCTTGCCCATTCGTGGGACTTAGTACTTCCCTTGTTGTTCTTTGTAAGATTGTCAGCCCCTTTCTGCAGCTTGTCAAGGTCACTCTGAATGGCAACACAGCCATCTGGTGGTATCACTCCTTCCAGTTTTGCAACATCTGCATAATTCCTGAGAGTGCACTCTGTCCCATCATTTGGTCATTATTGAAGACCTTAAAAAGTACTGGGCCCAGCAGCAGCCTCATAGTACATTGCTGGTGTCTGCGATTCAGATGGATTTTGTGATGTTGATAATGGGTCCCCAAGCCAAGGGGCTCATTTCACTTTTCAATCCACCTTCAAGTCCTAATCACTTAAGTCCAAATCACTCTGCTGTGTCAAAATAACTTTTACTACCTCATCATTGAAAATATACTCAATCACTATATATAAAATCTGCTTTAGTACCTACAATTAACAGAAGGGCTAATACTTTCCATAACTGTAGACATATTTTTTGTGTCAAATCATTAAAACTCTGCTGTTTAAGGTAGATGATGTAATGGCTAGAGAATTATAAGATCCTCCCCATAGTGAAATAGAATCCATAGCCAGAACTCATATTAAAGAGATGTGAAAATAATAAGAAATGTGTTAAAATCATACTTTTTTATGTTATTGCTGAAATTCACCACTACCGTTTGATTGTGGAAAAGGATACCATGTCTATTTCTTGAAAATATGACTGTGCCTCCTAATACATAAGAATAAAGTTAAAAAATGGACCATTGCGGATCTTCAATATTATAATCAAGACCTTCTTAATATGTTGAAAAAGCCTCAGATACAAACTGCTATTTTTATTATTCTGGGAAATAGTGCTTTACCTGTCTACCTGAATGTCCTTTCCTTGTTAAGAATACAGTTTCTGGCCTGCTTAGTTATTTCAGAATGGCATTTGAACACTCATTAGGAAGTATTGAATATGCTATGGCTACAAAAGCTAATACTTCAACATGAAATAAAAAAAAAATACAGTGTGCTTGAAAACTTATGAATATCCAGATCATGAACAGTCACATACAAGTTTTATAAAAGCAAAATATTTTTGTGAAGAAAACAAGAAAGATTTAGTTTCTCCCACACCTACCCTTTAGTGTTGCCCTGGTTTTACGGGACCCCATAAGTTGTAACACTGTAGCTGTAGTTTCCCATGCTTGTTCTGTAAACATGGTCCTTGTTTTCCTTAACCAGCCGGGATTATTTTACACTTGTAGAATTGTTTTTCATTCCTTTCCCTGGAGTGGAAAAAGATGATTGACCATGTCTTTGTCCTGTAAACCTTCAGAGGTGTTGACCCCTTTCACCAATCTTTGTCTGTCCTTAGAAACCTATAAAAATAAGTAAATAAAGAAAAGCAAAACTTTTGGTCGGTCCTACCTGGTGAAACCACTGCTGCTCTGTGACCCGCGTGTTTCTTCTGTTGCCAACTAACCAACACTTTAGAAAGAGCAGCAGAGAACAAAACTGTTTCAAAGACTCATAACTGAAAGCTTCTTTGACATAAACAGTCAATTTATTGCAGATCCCTCATATAGGTGTAATGTTGAAAGGAGTTTCACTAACATTTTATGGTCTGAAAATCACTGGTACAAAACTGGAGCAGAAAAGTCCATTTCCACAAGCAGAAAACAGAGCAATAGAAATGCACTGCTGTCTTGTACAGTGACCTGACTGGGAAATGTTGAAGTGTGAACCAGAAAGACCCAATTGTATGAAGCTGCAAACCAGTCAGCTCTGAAATATGACTTGATAACTCACAATTCAACTGCAAGAGTAGATGGATGTCTGGACTTAAAGGTCTACCTAGTCCAGCTGTGAGAACACTTCATTTTACTCAGCCTAGAGGATTACTATCATTCAGTCAAAAGGCAGACACTACATATAAATTTAGAACAAGTAAAAGGGTTGATTCAAAGCTAGAAATTCTTTTGGTGATAGCCCTTTTCTTACCTACCCTGATGTTATTTTATATTTGCTTTAACAAAGAGATCAAGTACTAATGGTAATGGTGTTAATTTTTATCTGGTGGGCAATAGCTCAATTTGGTGATTAGCAAAAATAAAATACTAAATTCTCTTGTCCATCATTATTTCAAATCTCTACAAAAGCATTTAAATTGTTAATTATGCTAAAAAGCTATTTCAGTATTTATAACTTTTCCTGAATTCATATTCCTGTACTTGACTTTAAAGACTTCTTGTATAACTGGATGATCTACACCCACTGTGTTCAGGAAAGCAGATAAGCTTATTCATGTCAAAACATTTAATTATAAAGCTGATCATGTTGCTTTAGTACATCTTCTAAGAAGAAGAAAAAAAGAAAAACGCTTAAATTTTATCTTGAAAAGAAAAGTCTTAACCATAAAATAGGAAATAGACATGTAATTTAGGAAGAAAGTAACTTGACAGTTCAAGGTAATTAATGAGCTTCTTATACTCTCTAATGATGAAAATGACTACACTACCCAGAAAAAAATAACTCTAATATGCTATAAAATTATGACAGATAATGAAAAGCTGCTTCTAAAACATATGCAATTAGTAATTGTGGTTTCATTTCTGTTCATGGCTTTGCACTTCCTAACAGTTAACAAAATAATAATGTAAAATAAATATGCATAGTAGAGTTGGCTAAAAAATAGTGTTCGTTTTGTTCAGTAAAATATTATTTTTCCCACATTTTTTGCAGTACCATTTGCATGCAGACGGATGAACACAAAACCAAATGAAATAAAATGGAGTTTTCACTAAGATTTTATTTACTTTATGTGAAAGGAAGATAAGGATTTTTTTCCTCAAGGTAGTTGAACTGCATAATTGGGGGGATTAAATGTGGGATTGCTTTATTTAATGTGGTGTGGAAGGTCCTCTAGGGAGGATAGGGGAAACTTGCAAAATTATGGCATGGTCTGAATTTCAGAGAGTTTTGTAGTGATTTTTGCACTTCTATGTGTTCTAGGTAGGAATGTAGAAGTGAATTAGAGTGAAATAAGTACTACCAGCAAATGTCAGGAAAAGGAACACTGCATATTTCAGCTATGCAATCATGCTCTATGCTGAGATTTGGAGAGAATTAGAAACATGGTAGGGGATGGGGACAAGTGTGTGGAGCAAAAATTATTAGAATATTAATACACATAAATAAGAAGGGCACCCAAAGAGGGATATTTTCAAGACTTAGATCAAGTTAGAGATCCTATGTGTGCTGAAAGAAGAGTTGGAAAAACAGTTACTACAGAAATTTTAAACTGAAACCCCAAGATGACCCCAAAATATTGTTTAGCAAGAATTCAAAGCCATTATTGGTCAACTCATACATACTGTGCATCATAATGTTTTTTGTCCCCAGTAAAGAGTTTGCTTTGTTGGCATCAGCCTTCTGGTTCCATTTGCACACCACCTGCATTCCTGTAGCATGCATGTGGGTTGCATAAAGATCAGAGTTACCTGCTAAGCTAAATGAGTGATGCAAATGAGACACCAGTTTTGGGTGACAGTGCCTTCCAGTTACACTATTGAAAAAACAGCTGCAAACTCATCACTATAAAAGAGCCACGTAATGAAAAAAAGCATACTACAGGAATATCAGCAGTGACCACACTAACTACAAAATTCCAGTCATATGAGGTCTTCTAGAGACCCCAATATAGAGCTAAAGGAAAAGCTGTCTACTCTGAAAGCTACTAGATCTCAAAACCAAAAATGAATGTCTACCTCCTTAGAACAAAGTCTTGTCTGAACTTTGCTTTGGGTAGGAGTATTGTATTGTTTTGTTAAGGAAAAAATAAAGTTTGCTCTAGATGCAACTAAAGGACATTTAACATAGACAAAGAAAACAACTAAAAATTAATACTGATCTTGAGTTCTTACTTGACGGGAAGCTGACACAAGTGCAGACCTTTGAAATAAGAGTGAAAAACCTCTATTGCTAGATGATTAAAAAACTTATAATGGCTTTTAGTAAAATACTGTGGCTCTAGGACACAAAAGGAAAAGAAACAATCCTCATCTACCACTGTTTTAGGCATTAGAAAATTTGCAACCATATCCTGCTGATAGAACTGAAATTGGTTTGTTTGAACAGAGAAGCTGAGAGCAGTGAGCATTTTAGAAATGAGTAAGAATTTGAAGATGGTGAAGAAAAAGTGGCAATGATGAAAATCATGAAGAGACATACAATTGTAAAGACAATACTAACAGAGCTCAAGAGATGAAAACAGACTAACTGCAGGGAAATTTTTTATGTATCAACTACAGATAAGTAATACAAAGGGGTCTTTTGTATACAATTTTTAGGGGGTATCTTTTTCACAGGTTTTCTACTTGGTTTGATTGGATAGTTGCTTTCTAAATCACTGTAGTATCCTGTCATGCACGTTGTGATGGGCAATGGACTCCACTGTAACCGTTATGAGAACACTGCCACCTCCTGTTTGCTTTGATCCAGCCACCCACTGGCACCATTCGCCAGCTAAAATGTTTTTACTGAGAAAACAGAAAATAAACATTCCCTATTCACAGTCTTGCATTCGTGGATCCCTTTCACTGTACGACATAGAATGAATTTGAAGTGAGTTACCCTTTAGGCAGTATATTTTGTTTTCCGTTTTTGAGGGAATGAGGTCTAAATCCATGAGGAATGTGTTGAGGGGATTTCCACGAGAAAGGAATTAATGTGGGTGTGCTAGCCTGCTGACAGAAGTGACAGGTTATCAGGCAGAGGACAGATAACTCTTATCTCAGCCTCAGGGGGGTGGAAGAGGGAGTGATACCAACATGTCACAGTTTTGTTCCACCCTTACACAAGACCCACAGCTTTTGTAAACAAAACTCTCTATATCTCTCATTCACATGTAAAGTCTCTGCCCCCCTCACCACTATGACATAAATCTGGCATTTGACATCCTTCATGGCAGAGGATGAGAATGCAACAATATTTTGCACATAAGTCAACAAGTCTGGCTCCTCTCTCCTCCTGCAAACAGGGATGCCTCTTAGATAAGATTTGAGCCTCTGACTATGCCAGATGACACCCAGCTGAAATGAAGTTTAATTGGTTGCAAATTTAAAATTAATGAATTACCAATTGATTTTTTGAGTTTTTTTTCTTTTTAGTATGTATATTTAGCACTAGTGGAGTAAGCACATTTATCAATAGCAATTTCCAAATTCGTATTTTCTTTGGTTCAATAAACCCCACTATTGGTACATTTGTGATTGTGAAAGTTTTTATTGAATGCAACCAGGCTGATAGTGTTGAACTGTTATAATGAGAAATTAATCGTAGCCACCCCCATGTTGAGATAAGAACAATTTACTGGAAATAGCAACAAGATAGGAAAACAAACAGTAACATCAACAATACTGATAACAAAATGTGTAAGACAAAGAAACTATTTACATGGAAAACCTGCAGCAAATACTGACCACCTCATCAGGGCCAGGCTTTCTCCCAAACAGAAACCACACCCTTCTCTTAGAAGCCAGAGTCCCTTTCCCGCTGCCCCTACACAGGTGATGCCGAGGCATGTTAGGGTCTGGCCATGCTCCCTCTCAACTCTTGCGAAAAATGAGCCCTGTCCTTGACTGAAACCAGAACAACAATATGAAGAAAAAGCAGAGTCACTTAAATTTGTCAATATAGTAAATAGAATAAAATTAATATAATGGTAGCAGCCTTCCCTCTAGTCTGTCTTGGTTGTGTGATATGGATGGTTAAAGGGGGGTTTTTTAGGCATTAAATCCGTCTTCACCCAGTGACTGTGAATTATGAACTGATTGCAACAGAAATTTGAGGTAGCTGGTATGTCCTCTTTTAGTCTGTTGCTGTCATGGGGATGGCTTAGAGATGGATAATTTAATGTAAAGGATTTTAGGACATATTTTTCTTAGAGGACAAGATGAAAGACTAATGGCTCAGATGTCAGTGCTTTGTTGTTTGAAGTCAATATTAAAGGTAATACTGCCTTAAAAATTTAGTCCAGTTCCCATCAACAGAACTGCTTTGTTACCTAACTCATTTTGCAAATTTCTCAAAAGGCAAATAAAAAATGTTTTCACCTTTCTTCTTTATAGCCTATTGAAAAAGGTATCATTGTGAAGTGGTACATGAAATAATCTAATGAGGGATTTAGTTGAATAAACACTGATATCTAACAACATGTGACATGACACCAGATTCCTGGAAATATGTACCTTTCTTAAGCAGTGGCTGGCAGAAGCTCCCATAGTCTGCATTTAGGGAACTGAATACCAATCCTAAAACTCCATTTTCCTCAATCTTGCAACCTGATGTGCACAATTTTTACATCCCTGATGGTTTATATATTTCAGGTGATGAAACCTACTAGGTAACTTCACATATTGATCTATTGCCCCCAGTGACAACTGCACAGTTTGCCCTTATGCTGTCTTTGCTTTTTCTCTGTGCTTTTCTTTTTATCTTATCTTCCTTCTGCTCTCCTCCCCTTCTGTAGGACAAAATCCTTTGAGCATTTTCATATGGCCAGGTAGTCTAATTTTTACCCAAACCTTCTGACGATGATGCCAGCTTTTATATCCATGTCCAAAAAATGTTACTAAGACTTTAATTTGTTTTCATCTGGAATATGTATTTGATAAATTGACATATATTGGCATTCTGACACCATTTTTGTCAGTAGTGAGCTCTTGCTCAGAGCTGTATGATAGATTATCCTTTAGTACCTACTGTTGCCTTAAACTATTAGGCATAACTTTATCCCTTGTCTTTTTCTAATCTCTAGACCATCTGTCAGCTTCTTATCTGTGTTGCCTTCAAAATACCTGCCTGCAATGTATCACTGAAGATTCTTGAGATCTTCCTGTTGATCTCTTTCAAGTTATTTTAATCAACCTCTGTTATTAGGTATTCTGCTTGTATTCTGTTTTATCTTCCTGTTTTCCCATGAAGGTGATCTTTCTAGATTAGTCATGAACAAGTACTTTTCCTTCTGATGATTAATGAGATAGTTCTACAATTGATATAATCACTTCCAAATTCACACATAAACGAAACTGTTCTCCACTCTTCTACAAAAAATCCCACATTTTTCTGTGGTTTTTTTCTTACTCCAGCACATACACCTATACATACCACATATTTGCATTGCACTTGATTAGATTTTTATTTTATTCATGGCAATGAAGGGATCCTACTAATACAATACCTGTTTGCAACTTTCCTGTTTCTCATCCATTTTATATATAGCAGAGTGTTTACTGTTTTCTCCTTTTCTTTCCCTCAGTATCACTGATGCATCACTTTACTTTCCAGGCCATGTCCATCTTTGAGGAATTGTTTCCATTGTATGATACTAACAAACACTATTTTTTCTCCTTTGTTGCATCCAGTGTTGGAACACAAGGCTGAATTAAGGTGAAGCTAAAGTCTAGAAATGGTTATTCTCTTTCTGTTATGCAGATTAGACTCATGCTGCTGCCTGGTTAATATTTCCTGGTTTAGAGATTATGATAACCTATCAAATTCCTTTTATTTCTTTACACCTTGCCTTCCAAATGTTCTCATGTACCATTTTCATCTTTAAAGCTGTTTATTTTTGTTGTTTTTTAACCCTAGAAGCAGCTCAGCCCGACACAGCCACTCACTGACACTGTTGGATGGGGGAGGGAAATGGAAAGAAAAAAGTTAAATATTCATGTATTAAGCAATAAAGACAATTTTAATAGCAAAAGCTGTGTATGAAAGGACGAAACATGAAGAAACTCATCCTCCACTTCTCACAGGCAGGCAGATGTTCAGTCATGTCCAGGAAAACAGGGCTCTGTCACCTGTACAAGTGACTTAGGAAGACACACACCATCAATCTGTAAGACCCCCCTTCCTTCTTCTTCTCCCAGGTTTACATGCTGAACATGACACCAAATGGGCTGGGATATCCCTTTGATCAGTTGGGATCAGCTCTTCCAGCTGTGTCCCCTCACAACTTCTTGTGTATCCCCAGCCTTCTCATTGGTGGGGTAGGTTGAAAGGTGGAAAAGGACTTGGTTCTATGCAAACACTGCCCAGTAATAGCTAAGCCACCCCTGAATTCTTGTTTTCAGCATGAATCTAAAGCACAACCCTGTGTACCAGCCATTGTGAAGAATATTAACTGTGTCCCAGTCAAATCCACAACACATATGGAGCACGATTTCTCAGTTATTTAAGGGCAGCTATGTAAAGACACTATACCAGAGAAATGAGTCAGTTTGTCAACCAGCATTTCTGGTGGTGGACAAAACTCTCATGCTGAATAATTCTGGAAGTGTATGTTCAGTTCTTGTTCTTGTATGACTATTTTATGATTTTCATCGATAAATAAAAATGCCACTGGATTTCTCTCCACTATTTTTTTTTTTTCCTCGTGGAGATTTTTGCAGTTTTAAAGACAATATTGCAATATTAGTTCTGCATCAAAATGTTTTTGCAGCATTTGTCATAGTCAAATCACTTAGGAAAGCAGAGGATCTACGAGATTTAAATCAAACTAAATACAATAGAATAGACTTATGTGAAAATCCAGAGTGAGATTAAAAATGGGTCTTTATGCTTCTTTTATGAACTTCAGAATTGAATCATGACATACAGAACAAAAATGTTAGCAATAGAAATATGTTTTAAGATATGTTAGAGACTCAAATAGCCAAACCTTTATCCTCCAAATCTAGATTTTTATCAAACTAAACTGAACAGCATAATGTACATTCTGTTCTGTCAATCACACAAACTTTCCTTCTAGGCAAAGGGAATATCTTTGTTGGCACCTTTTTTCTTCATTCCATGTACAATAAATGCAGAGATCTAGATGCATGTATGTGCATCTGTGCATATGTGTGACCTTTACTCCTCAAGGCTGCAGTATATATGTATTTCTAGATCCATTTGGCTACAGCTAAAGCCATTAAATATATGTATAATATTTACTTTACAAACCAGTTATGGGAAGTAGAAAGGTTTTAAGAGCCTTATATTTCTCTTGGCTTGGTTCAGGTAGATATATTTTATGTAAACAAAATTGATTTTGACAGATATCCTTTAAAAGCAAAGAAAAAACAATGATGACCAACTTTACATATAGAGATATACACAGAGAAATATATATGATGAGAAGAATTCTGCTTTCAGGAACATAAAAGAACTAAATAGCTTTTTTTTCCAAGATAAACCAGATCTCATACAAAGGCTTTCTTCTCTTAATTCATTAATCACTAATATTCATATTGGATATAATAATGAAGAACTGTATAGGAAAGAAAACTTCCTTTTGAAATATATTGGTTTCAATTTCTATTTGAAATTCAGAAAGAAATAGAAGAGGAAAAATAAATTAACTCTTAGCAATAACTGTGAATTTTGAAGGAAACATATCAGTTCGAGGTAATATATCTGGCTGTTCAAAATACCATTCTATTCCTTCTGAATAGGACTAGAAAATAATAAATATGTCCTATTTTGAATTTCCTTTCTTATTTTACTGCTCCTGTCTCTTACTGTAATGTTTCACTCATCTACTGCTCTTGGGATATGAGCTTCCTAAACATGTCTAACAATGACTGCAGTTTTGTTCTTACTTCCAAATAAACACATCCAAAGGAGGGGAAAAAAAAACCAACAAAAGGCAATAGTCACATGGTGTTTTGAGTTTGAAAGACAAACTTATCTGCCCCTGAGCTAAACTGGAAACTACTAGTTTTCTAGTTGAAAAGGTGTCCATTTTGCACTTCTATATATTCAGTTCTGCTTTTTAAACAGAATTGTGCACAGCATATATAAATGTAGATCTCTGCAAGGCAGCCTTAACAACACTAAGTATTTAACCTTAGATTGCTTAAAATTATTTATTTGCAATGAATCCCAACAGGGTGGGGTTTGTTTTTGGTTGTTTGGGGTTTTTATGGGGGGTGGTGGTGGTGGTGATTTTCGTTTGCTTGTTGTTTTTTGCTGATTTCAGTTTTCTGTGTGTTTAACTATTTGTGTCATTCCACTATGTGATAATGTTCAATTGACAGGTTCAGTCATCCTACAACAATATGGATGAAGATTTCTCCTCTCCTTCCTTCTGAGAAGAAGGTTTCTCCTGTAAACTCAGTAGCAAAGTAAATATCTCATTACTTTCAGTTGAGATGCTTGTATGTAGATTTGAAAAAGAAGACAAGGGCTGTCTTTCAACATTTCAGGTAAATGGAATCAGAGGATTTTAGGTATCCTATCTCACCAGGCATTCACCAATTCAAAAAAAAAGCATGACTTTTTACAAGTCATGTACGTCTTTTAAGAATACAATCCCTGTCTAAAAGTGAGGTTATTTTAAATAATTTATGATTCAGAAATTATGTCCCCAGAGGTTTAACTCCCCTCAAATTAACTATACTAACTATACTAAACCTAACAGGATAAAGTCTTCCTGATGGTCTTCCCGAATGAATTTTTAAGATAGTGACTTTGAATGGCAAGGCAAGATACTCACGCTGCCTACTAGCTACTGTCAAGAGAATGTTTAGTCCTTGGTCCTTGCAGACATGGCTGTTGTGGGTCCTGCTTTACTTCTTAAAGGTGATAACTCTCTGTTTACCACACTGGACTCTGCACTTGCCTGGCCTTGCTCCAGTCAATGTCATGCACTGATTTATATTCAAATCTGAAATCTGTAGATACTGAACCCATTCCGTGCTGTTCACTTCTTGTATTTGAAATTGCCAGCAAGATATCCAAAACAAATATGATAAAATTATCCCCAAGGATGTTCTACTGTATTTGTTGCTTCTTCTATGGAGTTCCTACAACAAAATCAGGGACATTTTAATGTCATCACATGTACAGGGAAATTAAAAGTTTAAATATAAAATTTATTAAAAAATATTAAGGACTTAGTTGGAAATTTTCTGTACAGTTGCAATATTTAATGGGTGAGATCCATAGAAATAATTTCAACCATCATAGTTACAAAGCCAAAAATGACAGAATTTTTACAAGAATAATTGACTGATGTAATGTTTTAGTCCAATCTGCATTTATAGAATATAAAAGATGAGAGATGAAGAAAAGCAGCTGACAAATTTTATTAGGACTTTGTGGAAGGACTGAACTCTAAACATTTTCTTGCCTACCTCCATGGCAGCAAAAACTCTTCCCATTGTTGTGAGGACTGAGAGATATATGCATTGTCATTTTTGGGGACTGAAGTGGAAGAACCTTCTCTTTTCTGGTCTGTCACAAGGTGAAGAAAGATACTTCACAAGTAGATAACTAAACATGGCTCAATTTATACTCCTCTAAATAAAAGCAAACTTTCTAATACCTCAGAGCATGGCTCAGAGTATTTGCAATGCAGAGGTATGTATCAGGACTGGTCACCTCTAGAATCAATAAAAAGAAAAAAAAAGAAATTTCAGTATGTACTTTTTCTTATCTTAAAGTGCAAATGTAAATAGGTCCGATAATTGTTACTCCAAAGGTGTGATTTTTCCCCTCAAATTTAAAAGGAGTTTTTAGTAGTCATTTCAGTGTAGGCAATAACATAATAAAGCATGCAAAGTTAGGTGAAATTTATCCCCTTTTCTGACTCCAGAATTTTGCTACATCCACCATCTGTTGTGCCTGAACAGATTCCATTTCCATCTCCTCTTGAACATTATGCTTTGGTTTTCTTCCTTTTGTGTTTGTGAGCATACTGGAAGGTGTCATAATGCACACAGATAACTTTTGAGGATCAAGACTTTTTACCACTAACAAAATTCTTCTCTGGTTGTGAATTGACAGAGATACATTAAAGTCTTTTAATGGGTGATGTAAATGTCCATGTAAAGCCATGATTTACATGGCTTTTTGTTATTCTTATACAGAAACAAATCCGAGGGTGTTTGTTCCCCCATAAACTGGACAAAAGATAAAGACTCAGCAGGTTTACCAACAAATGAGAAAAAGTCACAGCTGCTCTGAGATATATGATGATGATGAAAATCTTACCATGACAGGGAAAAAATTGACATTTATTTCTTAAAATGATAGTGGCTCATGATAGTAATAATAGTGTGTGGAAGAATCATCAGCAAATGATTAAAACTGCAAATGAGATAAAAAGGAAGTGGCTTTGAGAAACAAATATTGTGGTTTGGAAAGTTCAAAGGATGAAAGCCTAAGGCGTGATTTTGTTCCCCCTTTTTCATGTAGTTAGTCTTCCTCAGGTTTTGTTTTCTTTGATCCACTATTTGTCTAAAAAGGTCATAGAACAACATAAATAAATCTTGAGGGATGCCCAAGGGATTTTATGGACAATTCCCTTTCATAAAGGGAATCAAAATGCCTTTAAAGTATTTTGTATATATAGAAAGGTACATTTTAAAACATATATCTCCCATTCTTGCATCACATATAGATTGATAAATGGTGAAACCTGCTCAAATATATATACACATATATATGTACTATAATATTGCACATCTTCTTCTATTAATCCACTCAGCTACTCCTAATATTGCACTGTCAGCATCAAATAGTGCTAATAAACATAAACGGCATTACATTGTTGAGATTATTAGAAGAGTAAGGATTTTAAAAACTTGTAAATATATGAGCTCAACTTTAGCCAAAAGTATGTGTGCTAGATTCAAGAATCAAAACAATTTTTTTCCCAGAAGATGATGAAAAATAAATATCTATATCAAAGGCAGAATATTTATTTTGTTGAATTTTAGCCTTGTCACTTATTTATTTGCTGTTTTCTCATGCTCTCAAATACTTCCCAGCAGTCTCTTGTCATTCAGTATATGGCTCTTTCTTTTGCAAGTCTGTTGGGGTCGCAGCCTTTACCCTGTGGTAAGGCTTATCTTACCTGTGCTGATGCTGTTTCTGAGTCTGTTTGAAGCCTTGCATAATTCCAAATCCAAGAATTAAGAATTAAACCACACATAATGTTGCTGCTGGGCCACCACACTGATGCATAAGTATGCATATCCCACAGTATCATAGGAACCCAGACAATGCTGTTGTTATTTTGAAAAGCAAAGTAGGTAATTTCATTTGAAAATGCTAGTAAAAGCTGAGGTATATTAGAAAAGTGCAGGGTTTTAACAGAGGTGTAATTCTGAACGTTATACAACAGGTGACAAGTGGCATTGCTTTGTAAGCTTGGTGTAGTGCTTGTTTTCTTTCATTTCCATCATTGCCATGGGAATATAGTTGTTTCCAAAGTCCCATACACACAGTAACTAAATTCAGCAGCTGTGTGAAAGGTTAAGCATAAGGCAAATGGATTTCTACATTACTGTCTCAAGGACACATGATAGGGCAAAATCTTCACAATCCAACCACAGAGTAATCAATATTGAGCATGCAGACATTCCTACAGAGCTCGTAGAATATAAATAGAAGTCAAGTTTTAAAACCCTTCATTATTGAAACAGCTACCTCCTGCCCTGCGATTGCAGTGCCGGACCTCTTTGGACACAGCAGATGTGCCTGCCTGCCTTACAATTTTTCAGGATTCAGGAAACAATCCTTAAAATATTAACAATCTTTCCTTAAGATATATTGTGTACTTAACAACTACTCCCATGACTAAGAAAAACAAAACTAAACAGAACTTGATTTCATAAGTCATATAAACATTTCTGTGAAAATTATTTAATTAGCACAATTATGAGCCTCAACTATTTTTAGTTTGTGAAAATGAAAAGCTATCTTATTCAGGAATAGATTTTTATTATAGTACTATGCAAATAAGTAATTGCATAGCTGTTGATAAAATTGTGTCATGCTTAGAGTAGGGGAAGTAGCATTATAGTTAAACTTGAATTTTAATAGGATCAGGGAAGAGAAGCTGGCCAGAGATGTAAAAATTTATCAGTCCCTATAATGTAGTTCAGCAAAAATATTGGGCATTCAAGAGCTAATCAGTTTTCACTTTCAGTATCTACAGTCAAAACTGTAATTCTAGGAATTTCGGTATACTTTTTGAAGGCAGCTAAAACCTACTAAATCATGTTTTCAGCAGTGGAGGACTTTGGGGACCAAAGTATTTATGAGCATTTTCAGAGGTCTATTATTCATAATTATACAAAGTGATTCAGTTTCTGCTAATATCTACAATATCTACAGGGACATGAAGAAACAAAGTATTTCTTCATCTATGTGGCCATGAAGCTTGATCTGGTCATCTTGAATTTGGTCACACGCTGAAAAACAGACCTTATACAAAATCATATGAAAAAAAGGAACAATCCAACTTATTTATCTCACATGTTGAGGTTAGTTTATCTACCCAGGACACAGAATTTGAGTTTTCTCACATCACACACTTCACATTCACTGCTCAATTCTTCTGTAAAGAATATTTTTCTTATCAAGTCACTGCCTTTTGAACAAAAAATTAAAATATCCTAGAGGCAGAAGAATTCAAATGATTTCTTTGTTGGCAATTCTCTAATTTGAAATTAGCTATTTAGGAAAATGAATGGTTAAAACATGTTTTTTTCCTAAAATACTTTGCATAATACAGTCAGGTGAAAAGCTCAAATGCTTCATAAAGCCATACATGAATGAACAACAGTGAATAGCTAAAAAACATGCATAATCATTTTTATCTAAAGAGTTAAAATAATGTTAACATTATAAAAAAATCCCCTGACATAATAACCAGAAGACTGTAGGTTTTCTCTTGTTTCTCAGAACTTTTTTTACAAGTACTACTTATAGGAAGATTGACCAGTTGTCTCTGAAATAGCTCTGCACTGCAGTGTGAAACAGGTTTGGGACTTTCTCATTTGTTTTGCCTTCTCTGAGGCTGTCAGCTCATGTGAGCTTTTTTATTTCATCTCCCTCAGACTATATTTCTAAAATGTGCCTTATTTTAGAATGTCTTAAAAATGCATGTCACTGAGTTGAAAAACTCCAGGTTCATAGCTGTGGAAAGTTAAACCAAGCAGAAAATCTAAGCCTAAAGTATCTTCAAAAATTTGGAGAATTTTAGGCAACTCAGGGATATAAAGTGATTAATTTTTGGTTATACAATAAACATTGGAAAAAAGGCTTTACTTCTGCAGTGACTACTATGTGTGTGATATAAGCAGGTTCTATATATAAGGATATAAGCACTACTATGGCAGTACTAAATACATAGAGGAGGAAGACAGACTTCCAGTGAAAATACAGATTTCACTCTTTGTGGAAGTGGTTCAAGTGCCCAAAGAGGCATTTAGGCCCTGGAGGAAAGAGGCAGAAGATTGAAAATCACCCCCTCTATGGGAAATGGACTTGGTATCCTCCAGGGCAGGGTTGGAAGATCTAGGGGCAGGATGTCCCCTAAAGACGTTGGCCACCTCCACAGTCAATCAAGAGAGCAAGCTTGTCTGTCACTCATGAGTTCAAAAAGTTCTGCTTTGTTTGATTGTCTATTGTTTGCCCCTATTGTCAGTCATCCCCTCTCCTCCCCTCTATTGTCCCTGTTGGCTCCTCTCCCATTGTTCCTCCCTCGTTCCTCCCCCGAGCTCAACGGTCATTTGTGTATCAAATAAAAGAGCGGTGCACCAAGAGCTCGGGGTCTCTCAACCTTGGTCGCCCTGAATGCTGTCAACCACCGTGTTACGGTTTCTCATTTACACCAAGGCAAGGGGCCTCTCCTTTTCCAGCTGGGTTACATTGTCTGCTCTGAGAGTAGCAGCCTCCTTGCTCAGGAGAATCCTGCCGGCCAGAGAGCTCCCTGAGGCACTCTGAGTCGGGTCCGCCTGGAGGTCTGCGCCCACCAGACCAACGGTCAGGGGCGGACGTGACAACTCTTTTTCATTCTTTTTCACCAAGCTGAGAGCAGAGACCAGATTGTATCTACTTAAGAGAAAGTTAAAGGAGTCAGTGCTGAACCAGGTTATTTGAGCCACCCTTTGGATCTTCTACACCAATTCAATATTGAACAGAGGATACGCCTAAAACCACAAATAATTTTGCTTCCTGTTTGTTTTATACAACCCTAAGATAAACTAAATTTAGGCAAAATTACAGTTGTGACACTCTGCAAAACAATGAAGGCATATGGATGAATTGGTAGATGTTTCAAGAATGACAGTGTAATCCAGTAAAGCACTTAGAGTTTTAAAATACTCAATGGATGTAGAAGTTCAAGAGTGCCATATAGGAGTCTCCTCTAGCCTCCTAAGATGGCTCTGTCCCCCATCATGCATCAAGCCTCAAACTGACCCTTTTCTGGTATATGAAACTATACTGGAATAAATGTCCACACCTATCTGTCTAGAACACAGATTAGAACAGCGATTGCCTCCCGTGAAAAGGCATAAAATAATCTTCCCTCCATATAACTTGTTGGAAAAGCCCAAATATCTAGCCACACTTAGACCATGTTCCCTCAGTCAGGCTACTGGCCAAGATAGTAGGACCGTAACAAGATGGTAATCAAACTACTTGTTAAGGAATTGAGAAGGTTTAAGATTTTGCAAAAGTAGTCAAAGGCTCAGTCTTCAGTCTGCTCTGCATAAAACTTGTCCTCACAATTCTTTTGGAAGTTATACCCCTTGACTGTCAGAAGTGTTTGCTCCTCTAGAATGATGAATACAGGCTAGAAACAGGCAAAAATCACATTTTGTTCTCTGAACTGTTGCTGTATTTTTCTGCAGCAGTTCTCAAAAATTACAGGAAAAGTACATGCACTTTGTCAAGGCAGATCTTACTTCTATGCTGTCATTAAAAAGGCAGGCATCAACCTTGCCAGCTAGCACCCTGGTGCTAAGTGAAAGACTAATACCTACCTTAATGGAAAGACGTTTCTAAGAACTGTAGGAATCTTATCCTCAAGCTAAATGGGGTATCATCGGCACTGGTAGGCAGATTTATAAATCACATAAACTCAATTACTTTCTGGATCTTGGACTTTTAAGCATATATGTCTTTTTTATCTCTCTGTGGGCACTTTGGCTAATGCAGATATCTCAGCAAACAATAAGCAATGTGTAATCAGTCTCCAACTTGTTATTCCATCTTCCTGATATATTCTGTATTTCTTGTCAAAATCTATGTCAGTACCGGGAAAGGTTTGTTTCCAGAATCAGATAATTCCCTTTTAGCTATTTGGCCTCAGATTCAGCTCTTCTTTCTGCTGAAACCTGCAGACCATTTACAATTTATTCCCACTATTTTCAGTACAGCTGTTCACACCTATGGAAGCTGAAGAACTATAAGAAGAGCAATGCTATGTGTAAAGTTAAATCATTAGCAATATAAATTATTCTAACTCATTCTTGACTACAGATATAGATGTTTAATTCAGAAAGCTTTTTTGTTTGTTAACAGTTATCACATACCTAGTTTTGAAAGAAACAGTATAAGTTTAGAGATGCTGTAAAGGATACCTTCCTAGGATGGTCACATAGTTCTAATTGTTATCAGAACTGCAATCACAGAAACAAGACAAGAATTCCTTCCAAAGAACATCAAACTACTTGCAGAGGGACCTTTTCTGCAAGCAAGGCTCTCCAGCTGAGACAAAAGTCAGCATTTTCTCAACTATATATGCATTTCAAAAACTACAAAATCATGTAAATAAATTGCTATTACAGAACTGAATGTTAGCTCTGGTTTCATACCACTTCTGGTACTTGTTTAAAGAAAATGGTGCTCTGTTTTTCGTGAGACTCAGTTGGAAAATACCAGTCAGTCCAAACAGATGTTACTGTCTTATAGGCTCCCTCTTTTGGATAAGCAGATCTCTTGCTGTAGTCAAATCCAGGAAACAGAAGGCAAGAAAAAGGACAGGCCATCTGGCTGCTTCACAGTGCAATGTTACTGAAGACTACTGAAGTATTATTCTAAAATCTCATAACTTGACAGTGAGCACAGGGTAAGAAATATCAGACCTAAGTACTTAAAAATTAGGGGAATTTAGTTTAGTGGGGTATTTACATTAAACTTTTTCAACAAGACCTGGTACAACAGGGTGCGAAGTTGCTTCAGTTCAAAGGAAAAGCTGACTAGGCTGTTGGGAAATGATTAAAGGAACTGTATTCCCCTCTCTAGAATTATGCAAATAACAACAATTTTAGCTTTTGTTGGGTGCATGAGATGTATTTAAGGATAAAAATATGTCTCAATCCACAGAGAATTCCATTTGTAGAAATAACCATCAAGAAGACATTTTTAGGATATTTTAATTTATCCAAAGTAAAGAACAGTTTAACTGTAAAATGCACCATGCATAGTGAAGAACCTTCAGAGAATTCTGTTCAGCTTGAAGACTTTACAATTTTTCTTCAGATAGTTTGTAGTTAGTTGGGTTTTTTTTAAGTAAAATATTTTAAATGTAGTATACCCTTGCCGAAGAACAGAAATATGTACTTTCTCTGATTAAAGGATCTTTTTTCATAAAGTGTTCTCTCATGTTTTTTCATTGACAGGGCTGGATTTCAGTTTGTCAAAAATAATTGCTTAGCATGATGTCTGTTGGCTCAGATGTGATGGCTGAAATTAAAGGCAGTAACAAACAACTTGTATTAAACTCGTTATTATAAAAGTATGTGAATGCCAGTGTTTATGATTTGAATGTAATGCAGAGTTCAATGTTTGAAAAAGATGAAAATGAAATGTGAACAATGCCCACTGAGGCAGAAAATAATGTTTTAATATACAGTCAGTTAACATCTTGTTGACCACTTTCTAAGCCCCAAAGAACCCTCATGGTGGAGCTGAGCCACAGAAAAAAGACCATTTACCTAAACCTTGGCCTTATGAGGTTTTATCTGGCACAAAAAGGCTTCTACTAACCATGAGCCTATTGTCTTGTGAGCTGGATACAAAGAGTAAGAAAGTTCTAATGCATCTGAATTTAAGAGATCTTGGTTAAAATCTTTTCCCCTGCATTTTCATCTGTTTCTCTGTAGTCTTGTAAACATCTGCAGATTTGGTAGTTTTATAAATAAAATAACTATGCATTGGTAAAAGAGACCTTGGCACTTCAGAAAGGATTCCACAATTACCTGCATACAAAATAATGTATCCGTTAGAAATATTGAAGAAAATTCCTGTCTGAAAGCCTTTCCTTGCAGGGTTTTGGTGCCTAACTGAGCTTTGGTAGTTTTCTTATACTGTTTCAGGATTCATAGGTCAAACTCATGGTTAAAAGCTGAAGAAGAGGAAAAATATTTTTTATTTTATCAATAATATGTATTCAGAAATAATTTCTGTGATGATATTTATTTTGTTAAAATTTGTTCTCATGATTGAAAAAATCACCACATCCTGTAAATATAAGAAAACTTATGTTTTATATTAGATTTCCCTACCAGAGAAAAAATGGAATTATTTTACTCTCTCTTTCTCTTCTTGCATTTGTGACATAACCAAATCAAAGCAAAGAAACGTAAGTTTTCTTATATTTACAGGATGTGGTGATTTTTTCAATCACAAGAATAATTTTAACAAAATAAATATCACCACATCCTGTAAATATAAAAAAACTTATGTTTCTTTGCTTTGATTTGGTTATGTCACAAATGCAAGAAGAGAAAGAGAGAGTAAAATAATTCCATTTTTTCTCTGGTAGGGAAATCTAATATAAATGTATAATTCTTTTTCAATGTCTTTCAGTAATTATGGCAATAATATGAAAATAAACAAAAAAAACCCAAGAAATCCTTCTTATATAAGCTTAATCTCAGTGATAATTATCTCATTCATTTTGCTTACCATTTCTCTTGCAATTACCTTGCTCTTCCATCTCTAACACATTTTCAGAGTGAACTGACTTTGAATTATGACAGCCTATTTCACCTGAAAATTAGAGTAAAGGTACATTAAATCTCATTCTCTGACATTGCACTCTTCGAGTTCACATTTTTCCAGGCCATACATGTTTATTCATTCCTTTTAGTGAAGCTGTCACAGTTCGGTTTAGTTCCAAATCTCCTTAGACAGTTTATCCTCTCCTCCACAGGTAATGAATTTTTATTTATAAGGACTACCTAGAAAAAGGCAAACAATAACATTTTAAACCCATCAAAGGATTTGAGACTGCTGATTCCACTTGCTGCAGTTCTTGCCCATTGGTTGTGCATGTCAATCTTTGCAATGTTTTTTTGCAATACTAATTTGCTACAGAATACCTAGGCTCAAAGATGTAGTGCCAATAGGCTTGGAATGTCAGGTTGCACTCAACAGACCAGTTGAGAAGCCTGCTTGGTCTTTGGAAGTGATTATCAGGTCACATCAGAAGTTTTCTTCTCCACAAGTGTTTGGGTTCAAAGGTGTAGCATATCTTGGGAAATGTGAACACATGTTCCTGTGTTCTCTATAAGTAAAAGTAGTATTCTTTTATTTTAGCTATGCATTTGAATCTTTTCTGGTCCTTTAATTAATCAAAAGGCAGAACAAAGGATTGATATATGCAAGTACCAAATATTCAGAAGAGGCAAGGAGATGAGCACTACAAAAGATTACTGAAAACTAGGAGAAATAGGAAAACAAATATAATAAAAGATATATAGGCAAAAAATGCTTATCATACAAATAGGAAAAATACTGCATAACAGGATGATGCAAAATAGAATCTGGAAGAGAAATTATGTCATGTATGGCGTCATAACTTGACTTCAGCAAGGAATTTGCACAATATCCCATATTATCCTTATAACAAAACTGTTGAAGCATGGACTGGATAAGTGGAAAATGAGCAGAAAACAGGCTAGACCATCGTGATCAAAGATGATCATTACTGTATTGTGAAAGTAATAGAAGACTCATTCATAACTGGTGCTTCCCCTCAAGAATCAGTACTTGAGCCACCACTGACAACTGTGTATACTGAAAACTTGAATGATGGGAAGGAGAGCACTCTGAGCAGCTTTGCAGATGGTAACAAATACAGGGGAGCAGTAAGTATGCTGGAGGGTGGAGCTGCTATTCAGATGGACTACAACAGGCTGGAGAAAGGACTGACATAAATCTCCTAAAATTCAGAAATGGTGAATGATAAGCCATACATCTGGGCAAGAATAATCCCATACACCAGTACAGGTTAGAGGCTGACTGTCTATAAAGCATTTTTGCAAAAGTGGACTTTGAGACCCTGGCGGATGAGTAGAAATTTGAACCAGCATTGAATCCTTGTAGCAAAGATGGTTGCCAGCATTAGTGAAATGGATGCCTGTAAAATGGCAGAAGTTACTTCTTCCCCTCTATTTACTACTTGTGAGGTTACATCTGGAGTGTCACAAGTAATTTTAAACTCCTTTGCACAACATAAAAGACATTGATGTATTGGAGTGCATCCAGCAAGGACCCACTCAATGTTTATGAGACTGGAAAGCCTAAAGTACAAGGAAAGGCTAAGTGGATTGGATTTTGTTCAAACTTTAAAGAGAAAAGAAAAGGGACATATTAATGTTAATACCTAAGAGCAGAGTTTGTGGAGGTGGACCCAGAATCTTCTTAGATGTGTGTAACAACAGAGTAGTAAGCAACAGACAATAGCTAACAGCAGAGGATATTCTCAGTTGGTGTAGGAAGCAAGAGCTATCAAAGATGGTGGAATATGTGGTAGGGTTTCAAAGATAATGTGTGGAGTTTGCAGCACTCGTGATACACAGACTTTGGCAGGGAAAGGCCCTCAACAGCTTGATGAACTGATCCAGCTTTAAGCACTGCATTTGTGGTGGGTTAACTTTGTGCAGCAGTGAGATGCTTACCCAGGGGAGAAAATGTCATACAAACACTTACGGGTTTAAATAAAGATGGGGAGATCATAGAGCAATTACCATTATGTGTAAAACAAACTTGGGAAAATTAATTTACTGCTAATTAAGATAGATTTGAGTGGTGAGAAAAAAAGATTAAAAATTAAAACACCTTCCCCTGCACCCTCATCCATTCTCACTGTGTGCTACAGTTGGATTCGTTTTGCAGTTGGTCCCTTTCAACTTAAATTACTCTCTGATTTTTTGATCCATTGGCAGGCAAATGGAAAGACGAAGTAAAGAGACTTACACAGCAGTAATGACCTTATGATATAGGTGGATGTATGGGAATATGGACAAGGTGGAGGGAGAGTAAAAAGGAAGAGCTGCTCATCAACCTTGTTTCAGTGTATATATGAACAGTAATCTTTATCATGGTGAAACTGCAGGAGATTATTTGTGCATCTATGACTGTGCATAAAATGTGCAAATAATATGGTTTAAAAACAAAACATACTATGGAATAGTCAGAATTGTGATATCTTCGTGTTTTCAGATAGCAGTATTGATAACTTGTAACAAGTCTTCATTAACTTGACAGAATGATTTGCAGGACAGATTAATGCACTGAATAAGTAAATAGGGCTCTATGTTTCATGATGAATTTGATGCAGAAAAAGTATGTTTATATAGGCATAAAGACATTATCCTTAAAGTTCTCAGTGATTGTTTCATATGTTATCACAATTTTAGTGCTTCTATGCCACAGGAGGCTGTATCAGCACAACACAAATATTTTCATAAATAGAAGTATAGTAACAAAGAAAAAAGGAAGTGTTGGTAAAAAAAGGTTCTTTTTTGAAGTACCAGTATTGTCTCCGATCTTTGTAAAAAATAAATGCAATCAATCCAAACTTTATCTCTTTCCAGATTTCATAAAAAGTATGGTTTTCATTAAATAGGCAATAGCAGTGCTCTTCTTTAGCTTAGCTCTAGTCACTACTGTGATTCTCAATTTGATACTGCCCTCCAGGGAAATACCCACACACTTGTCATTCGGGCTAGGAGTGCAGTCATCACTACAGAGAACCATTTCTAATGCTTGTCACTCAGCTCTTGAAAGGATGCACATCCACATATTGTATGTCACATACATTCCACACACCATAAACCATCACCTCACGCTTTCAATCTGCACAGAAAAAGATGGCTATTTGCAGAGCTTCATATTGGGATTTAAATCGAAATAGTATCCAGACAACTTAGAAAGTGCTTAGCTCTTGAAACTAGTTTAAATGCATTCTGTGTAACACTAAAATTAATTCTTGCAATCTATTTATTACAAGATTTCATAAACTATGTTTTCTTACTCTGTATTTCATTTTATTGAGGCTTTGTGCTCACAGGAATATTTAAAAGAGTTTTAAAAATATAATACCACTGTCCAAGGAATTCCATGTTTTTTGCAGAATACATGGCCTTTCTATAAATTGCCTAATAAGCTGAATGTATTCATATGTTAATAAATTTGATTTATTGATGTTTTATTTGACAAAGCAACTATTTGCATGCAGACTTCTGCAGCTGCAAAATATTTGTGTCTCATGAGATAAGTTTTTAGAAAAAAAGAAAAGAAGATTACAACTCCTTATGGAAAACGGACATCAAAGGTTACTCTGTTCAAGAATAGTGTTGGAAACACCATTCATACTGGGGGAAACAATGGAAGGTATTTTTTTTATTTTGAACAATCTTTCAAAAATGCAGACCAATTTTACTTTGACTCCTCACAGAGAGCAATTTATCAGCCTGTAAATCTATTCAAAAGAGATATATTATAACTTCTTTTACAGTTACTTACTTCTAAATAAAATATCTTCAACTTCTTTGTCTTGGATGGCTGCATGCTGTGATTTTACTCTTATTATGAAAATAGTTTTCCATCTTTTCTTCTTTCATTCCAAGAATATAGGACATAAAACAGTATGGTGCTCCATATGAAACTGGGTTGAAGCTAGAGTATTTGTTATAAAGGATTTATTTTACAACTGAACCTAAATGTTTTCACAAATACTCTTTTTCACTTCTATTTTCTACCAATTTTTCTCTTCCTTCCCAATATGTTTATTTTTTTCAAATTACAAAAGTGAACAGATATGCTACTCCATATCTTAGCTTTCACTTCTCATTTTTTGCACACCAGTTCTTTTTTTTAGTCTAACCCCAGCAGATGCAAAGGTACATTTCATGAACATTCAAAAATACACAGCAGCTTTTTGCACAGTGCCAGCTGTCTCCTTTTGTTCGACTTAAATTAACTAATCAGAAGCTGAAAAACTCTAGGTCAGTTAGGACCACAATGCATTAGGAGATGTCTGAAATATTCTGCCACCAGCTTGGAGAAATTATAGTTAACCTAAGAGAAGTTATTTAATAAGTAAAAACTGAGAGTAGGAGTTCCAGCCTTTCTTAATGTTCGTTACTTTTTTTGTGACACTTGGATGCTTATTTTTCTCTTGTCTCTACTGATCACTAAATTTGTTATAATTTATACTGTTTGTGGCATTAAGACCTGCATTTTCATCTTTCTTCCAGTAACTTTTAATGCATTTAATTATAAGACTGTAGGAATTTACTTTAACAGATTAATAGGATTACTTAGGATGCTACATAATCTGTGCATAAAGTAGATATAAAACTCTCTAGAGAATATGGTGCAATTCCAGAATGATATGTATTAGAAAATAACAGAACTACTATTTCAAGATGAATATAAGTAGAAAATGACTTATTTGATCTTAATGCTTCATTTTTATCAGAGCTTTATTAAACACATCCTAATATAGTGAAGTTGGCATTCTACAGCTTTGAAACTAGGACTTAATCCCAAAAATATATAACACATGCAGGTAACCCATATGTTCATAAGTCTTTATTTCAAAAATAGTGAATGACTCATATTTGTATTTATAGTGTAAAGAAAATGCTTAAATGCATTATTTCTACTAACAATATCAAGAAAAAAATTGACTTTTACATCTTAAAAAGTGGAATCTAGAGAAGATATTTTAAATGTTAATATTAAGGAATATGGATGTTTGAATAATTAACAGAAAAGTTTTTTTATGAAGTTGAAAGATAAAACTTCTGCAATAGGGTTCTTGCTTTTATTCTTAAACCAATCTTGTACTTTTTTGACTCTGGGTGGAACCAAATACCATCCTGTTTTGTATCAGATAGTGTTGCCAGCTGGACCAGGGCAGTGATTGTCTCCCTATATTCGGCACTGGTGAGGCCACACCTCAAATCCTGTGTTCAGTTCTGGGGCCCTCACTGCAAGAAAGACATTCAGGTGTTGGAGCAAGTCCAGAGAATGGAAAAAGCTTCTTCTTAAGAAACCAGTGAAGGATCTGGGGCACAAGTCTTATGAGGAGCAGCTGAAGGAGCTGGGGTTGTTTAGCCTGGAGAAAAGAATGCTCAAGGGAGACCTTGTTCCTCTTTCCAACTGCCTGAAAGGAGGTTGTTGCAACATAGGAGTTGATATCTTCTCCCAAACAGCAAGAGATAAGGCAAGAGGAAATGGCCTCAAGTTGCACCAGGGGAGGTTTAGATTGGATATTAGAAAAAAGTTCTTCGCTGAAAGGATGGTCAGACATAGATGATGATAAGTCTGTAATCCTGGAGGTATTTAAAAGACCTGTAGATGTGGTACTTAGGGACATGATTTTCTGGTGGACTTGGCAGTGCTAGGTTTATGGCTGGACTTGATGATCTCAGGGGTCTTTTCCAACATAAATGATTCTATGATTCTATGATTTTAAAACAACGTCTTTGAGTTTTTTACTTCCACTGAAATTTCTGATACCAGATCTCTGTCAGAAACAGAACAGACTGTATCTTGTATTCAAGTTATTAAATTAGTTCTACTTTTCACATTTTGTAGAAGAGTGTTTATGTTTCCAGATAAATTTCCAACTAAATATCTCAAAACATATTCAAATGTTAATCATGATTATTCAGAACAGAGAAGAGAGAGAGAAAAAGATTTGATGATCCCAAACTGAAAATGAAACAAGTTTCTTCTTAAGTCTAGTGATTATAAATACCTTCAAATAAGATTTCAATCCTGAAATAAGAAATGGTATTGTGCAACAAGGCATTTATTCAGACTTCATCATCACTGTGATCACCATCTAAGCTGTTCATTTTATCTTTCACCCCTGTTAATTTTAGCTATATTCTCATCCTCTTATGATGTTAGTGGTGTCACAAGTCAATCATATTTTCTTTTAATTGGAATTTAAACATCATGTCAATCTAAAGTGTCTTTTTCTGATTCAGACTTGGTTTCATTTAGCATACACCTCAGAGAGGCTTCAGTAAAACACACACACTCATGCATTTCCTCAGTCCCCTTCACCCCCTCTCTCTCTCTTCACACTGAAGAAAAAAAGGAGGGTCACTTTTCATGTCTCCTTGAATGAGTTAACTATGTTTTTTGCCCATCTCACTTTGAGCATTTAACTGTCATAAGGGCAAAGCAAGGGCCTTTTCATACATTTTGAAACAATACATTGTCTCTTTGGAGATAGCACTGTCATTTGTTTTCATTTTACCAGCACGTCGCTCTTCAGATTGAAATATATATTAAAGGGAAAGACCACTTTCTGAGAAATACAATGAAACGGATGAGTTTTCTTCAACTGCATTTCATCTGAAACACAATCCTCTTACAACAAATAGTATGACGGATTATAAAATATATTTTGAAATTCAATATGCTTTTGTTGCTTATATTATTGTAATTCTAGAGAACACAGGAGACAAGTTGTCTCCTTGTCAAAATTTCAGCTTCATTTTACAATCTTGTCTATATTTATGTAATTTTCTCAGAAACAGTAATCTGAAATAGTGTATATAAATACATTAAAATATGATTCTTCTCATATCTATTCTTATGCTATATATTATTGAAAACTTTCTTCCCCTGCCATAGCAGAGGGAAGGAGAATCAAATATGCTTTTAGATTTGTAGAACTCAACAGTCAAGAATACAGATAGGTTTGAATATGCCTTACTATTTACCTGTCCATTTGAAGACAATTGCTGAAATATAATTCATTCTACAGGCAATGGCTACATGTGTGTTGGTGTGTTTTGATGTCTTTACAAGTTCTCATTACCAACCTCAGAGGCTACAACAAAGAAAAACTGGAGTCATGGATATTTCAACATCAGACAATCCATAGACCATCCAAAGGTTTTCCTATTACACTTCTAAAGAGGTGTGATAAACTCGGATTTTGATTCAGCAACAACAGAATGTGACTCACAGAATGCCTCAATGAAGCATGAAGCAAAACACATTTACAATGAAAAATTGTCAGTTCCGTCACTGTTGTTGGTGGTTTATTGTTACTGTAGTGGTTTGGTGGGTTTTGTTTGTTTGCTTCTTTCTTTGTTTGTTTGTTTTTTGAGGGGGGTGGTTATTTCTTAAGATGATCATCCAGAAATGTATGTAAGTTTATCCAAGCAAATAGACCTTGCATCTAGACAATATTAAGTGCAATAAATGCAATCTCCATTTTTTTAGTTAAAAGAATTATTTGCAAATGAACTTTATCCATCAGTTTTAGTTATTTCTACATATACTCTCTTGAGTTTTGTAGCTCCTTTCCTGTCTTAGCTAATTATACAAGAATAATCTCTTTTTTTCTGTCCTTAGTAAATATTCTTCTCAAGGAATTATTATTATATTAAGCTTTAATATTCATTAGTAACTACATAAGTTGTTACTAGATTAATGTGAGGCCTATCCAAAATTTTATACTTCTTCTCTAACTAGTATAGATGTGATATGTTGAAAATATGTAAGTGGAAATATTAATTTCCTCATTTTTATATATAAATGTGAGCATGTATCTTTTTGCACACATAAAATAAATGAACATAATTCTAGCTCTATAGAGATTTTTACATGGATGTAGTATCTCACCATCACAGACAGGAAAACATGCAAAAGTATTCTACAGGACAAAAGAGATTTAGACAAGTTTTATGCCAAGGACAAAAGAATCTTTTGAAATTTACACAGATTCATCTGTTCCGAGTCAATGCACACTTGGATTTCTGTGTCTTAGTCTATTGATGGCAAGTCATATTCTGCATTCCCAAAGTAAAAAGACTTCTCAAGACAGAAAAAAAATGTTATCATCAGAATCATGCAGGGTTTTTCTTTCTCAGGAGAAACCTTAGCCAACAAAATGCATGATTTGGTATAGTGTGAGAAAAGTTGGAGTAAATGATCCTTCATTTTCTTATGATTCTGTGATTCAAAATTTCTAATATAGCTGATATAATTTATCATCATCATGGTTAAAAATATCAAAGAATTTATCACAATCTTTTAGGCATCTGTATTATTAATGCAATTCTAAAAAGCACAGAATATTAAAATAATTATTTTATTTTTGGAAAAATATCATAATTAAACATGAAAAAACCTCAGTCCTATACAGTGTATTGAAATCTGACATTTCTAACAAAAACAACTTTTCCCTATATCCATTTCTTTCACTTCAAATCAAGAGATTAAATTGTGTTTGAGGAAGAGAGTAGAAAGAAAAGGTTTCTAAAAATAAGTCTGACAATCCTTTTTAAACCATTCCAACACAGTACAGCTGTCAGAATCCAGAATTACTCTAAAATTTTGCAGTAATATTCACAATAGTGATGAATGATCTAGTGGATATATTAGCTAAAATGAAAGGAGCAGAAAACATAAGCAACATAATCTTAATATATAATAAGGACATGTGATTGAACTAAAAATCAAAAGAGGGCATGCAAAAATTGTTATACCCTTTGACCTGTTTTGGGTGTAATATTTCTTGTCTATTCCTTTACTGAGCTGTAAGTTTACTTGAAAGAGTAAAATATGTTTTTCTAGTCTAGGACTTGTACAGTAAGAGCCAAGTAACCTTGGGATGCTAACTACATTGAACAATACAAGAATTTCATTAGAATTTATCTTTTTGTAGTTACTGTATTCGTTGTGTGTGAAACATTTGCACATGGATGAATATGCAAGCAGGCAACTGCGCGTCTGCTTCTTTAGGCTTCTTAACTTATGACTTTTAGAGAGTAAAATACACTAGCTACTGCAAAGCAAGCATCTCAAAAGCATCTCAGCTAGAATTGTGCGTATAGATTGTTTTGCAATTTAAAAGGCAAATGGGTACAAAGGATAATGGTTCTTTTTCTCTTTTGACTTTTTTAAATTAAAAAGTAAAACAGTACTTTGTCACTTTAAGCAATGAGCAATGAGAGGAAAAGGATGTATACAACCACAAGTACTTTTGTGAAAATGTAGCCCTTTATGTTTTTTCCCTAACCAGCAATATCTGTGGATTTAGATCAAATTATATGATGAAATACACATTTTTATCAAGGTCGCCTTTAATCAAAAAGAACAAAACAAGGCACAATATTTAATCAAGCTTTAATTGTGTAAGCTCCACAAAACGTGAAAAAAACCCGGGTAGAACTAAGCAACTTGTCTTTCCTAGAGGCATCATGCTCAGGCTTTATTGCTGAAAATCATACTTTTTCTTCCCTCAATGATTTTAACTGAGCCGTCTTAGAAATGTGTTTTTGACAAACACACTAAATACCTCTGAAAACACATGTGGACCCAGCATAGACTCAACTCATTGAGAAGCATACTAGGCTGGTGACTATCATTTCTCTAAGAGGGAAAACAGGTAGATGAACTGTTTCTCCTATGTAAGTCATTTAAAAAGAGTTAGGTATACCCTTACTACTGGAGGCTGGAGTGTGGTATTATCTCTTCTCTTTACAGTTAACTGTGAATATGATTCTTCAATGTTGGAAGATCACATAGTCGAGAGGTCTGGTGCTTATATCTGCTTGTTATCGTCCTTACTGTGGAGACAATTTCTTAGGGAACAGTGAACTTTTCCAGCTAGAATTCTTAGAAGGCATTAATCAGCTTATTAATCAACTGCTGAGAAATGTGTTACTTCAGCTAAAATTTGGACATGAGTCAGTTTTATATGTAAGACACATAAAAGAGTAATTAACTCTGAACCTCCTCCTTGCTTTAGGGGCAGAATTGTGCCTCCAAGCAAAGATAAATTTGGCTTCTGCTAATGGAAAATGTAATTTCATCAAAAAAAGAAAAAATAGTTATAAAACTAGGAAAATCAAGGATGTAGAAGACATTAATTTCTCTTCTCTAGCTCTATTAATCACCATAGGACCAGTTAAGTAGATATCTTTACTGGATATGGTAAGAACAAATATCTAGTATGACTACCGACTGTAGTGAGGAAATTACATTTCTACTAGGTGAGGAAATCTGGCATTTTCTACTGAATCTCAAAGCAAATAGCTTTTGTGGATATAAACTAAAAAGGAAAAGTCCTTTCTTATAAATAGTGTATAGGTAGTGTTTTTCTTCTGGAAATAAATAATCTAAGATACCTTTCTACCGGTTTAATGGTTTTTTGAGGCACCTATCTCTGCAATCCATAAACACAAACATTCTTGTTTTCTTTTTGTTCCTTATGATTCTCTTTCTCTGTACTCTACATCTTTTCCTATGCTGACTGAAAGATAAATCCCCTTGTTGCACTCTTTCTTTTTGCTGACATTGCAAACCAGAATTCAACAAACACATAAGTGGAAAAGTTTTTTGTGTTTCTACCATCATCTACATCAAAATGTGGTGATTCAATTTTTGAAGTACACTGTCCTGCAAGGTATATTTTATTTGCCATAAGTTTTTCTAGGAATCTTGACCATACATTTGTATGATATCTTAATAAGTATCATCTGTCTCAGTACAGCAACTTCTCAGAAGACGATGAGGAGAATACCTTTCTAGCTACTGCATTTCAAATTCTAAGAAATATACTTGAAGAAGATACCTAGATGGTATATATGAACTGATGGAGTTGGTAAAAGATTACAGAAATCAGTCTGAAAATTACTTTCAATACATGTTTACAGGATGCTTTACGTTCATCCATAGCACACAATGAATAACCAGAGTTAATTGTATGAAAAATATATTATTTGTCATTCACCAATGACAATAAATCAATTTTGCACCAGGAGCAAGGTAACTAAGCCATTCCTTCTTATGGTTGCTTGCTATGAAAGTTTCTGTCAAACTGCTACTTAGTGAAACTTACTGAAATGGAATACATTCTGTACTTGCACAAAATTTGTTTTGTCCTTTACAATTGGTCAAATTGAATATTATAATTTAGGTTTCCCGAATGAAACTCGCAAAAGACTTTCATGCAAAGTTATAAATTAATCTTTTGAATTTTTGACTGTTGAAAATACTTAGGATAGACAAGAATATGATGGAGTTCTTTAAAAACTTACAGGCAGACCCTACAGCTAGAATAAGAGTTTTTCTCCTAATGTTCCAGCCTGGTACACGTGCATGTGTGTGTATGTGAACATTTCAGGTAGGGGAAATGTCAGCTACAGAATGAAAAAAAGGTTTGTAAAAAGCTGCTATGATTGGCTGGATAAGTGACATTTTCTGTACCAGAAAATTATGGAAACATTAGGGCTATTAACTGTCAGTCATTTCTGTGAATAGTTCTAAAATAAGGTTGTAGAAAAAGTATCTGTATAGCTTATTTTTTAAAGTGAGTTTCACAGAAGCCACAGAAGTGTTTAGAAAGTGCTGTCATAGAAGGTATTTTATTTTTTTCCCCTCCAAACAGTAATGAGGTACTGAAGACCACAGCATTAGTCTAAAGATCACTGTAGAGAAGTGAAAAAGAAAGAGGACTTGAGGGTCAGAAATACAGAGCAATTCAATGTGGAACCATATAATTTAAAAAGGCAATTTTTTTCCCGAAAACCTGAAATTTGGAAAAGTCAAACTAATTTATACAACTTATTTTTCTTAAGAAATAAACAGTTTTACCATAATGCTAGGAAATGTTCCTTCTTTATTTCTTTCTTCCTTGGGAACGCTCTGCCCTGGAGATAATTTCTGTAATTCACTGAAAAAGAAACTGGAAAAAACAGAGAGAATGATGGAAATTCAAGCACCTGTGAAGTTTGAACGTGTGTGCTTGAAGCAAACTCCTTAAAGATCAGTTATTTAACCTAGCCCATAAACCTTGCTCTACTGATTTCTCTTACTCAAAGTGGTGACAACATACCCTGATGCTAACTTTTTACGGGTTTGAAAACTACCTCTCACATTTGGCATATTTTATTCTTTTTAAATACATATAAACAGTGATGTTAAAAGAGTTACCCATCATAAAAAATATGTCTGTTGTAGATAAAAAGACAAGCAGGAAAACTGATCCTCATTTAAACCTTACTATTAACTTTTATCAAAAGGCTGCTGTGTCTTCACAATGGTTACAGGAGAAGCATAAATCTCTAATCTTATGGCAAAAAAATAATTTCTAGAGAAGTATGACTGCAAATGCATGATGTTTAAACTGTGAAAAAAAATACACTATCTTTTTATGCCTTTTAAAATTCTTTTGTACAGAAACCTAAGGATACTTCCTTAAAATCCTATATAAAAGTAGTTATTATGAGGTCTCTAGCATCTGACCATGACTACAGTATGATGGAAAGTGATGTGTTATGCATGGTCAGCGTGCTGGCTGTCCAGGTCTATGCACAGCAAAAATCTATCACACTCTTCACATCAACACTTGGTGCACAAGCCTGTTTATTGCTGTAGGCACAGCTTTGGAAGCCTCCTTTGTCTTTCCTGCTTTTCCTGCCAAACAGTACCTGATGTTTGCTGCTCAGAGATATTTTTCTCCTTCCTCATCTTGCTGTCTTGGTAGTGTTAGTGTCTAGAAGCTTAGATGGCTCTTCCTTAAGCTGTTGTAAGCTTTTTATTTCTATAAGTATTTTGAAACTGTTCTTTCAGTCAATCTCACTTCCATCCACAGTCATCTCTGCCCATTAACGATCACACATGGCATACACCTTTGGCCATGATGAAACTTGTTTGTTCATTACACCATGGACCTCGATGGGGCACTTAGGTGGTCAAGCTTCTTCATTTTGGAAGACTTTGCCTAATGCTGAATGTTATTTTGGTGAAGTTTTGAAGCAACAACTGTTAGATTCAACTTCAGCTAGCTCTTACTTTGGAAATACAAAAACTGTCATTGTATGTTCATTCCTTCCACAACACTCACAATTTTCTAGACTTCATCTATCTCCAACACTGAAATTTTGATTATAGTCTAGTTGTTCCTCAAGCACAGAAATTATGCTACAACCCTAATCACCCTCTTCACCCTTAGTGTAAAGAAAACCACTCATAGCACTGTCAAACAAGTTGAGAAAACAAATTTTCGAGTCCTTCAAAATATATGTGTTTTCCTGGCCTACTCTATAGAATTTATTCCAAGAGATCGCATCAATTTCAAGTTTTAAGTGTGAGGAGGGTAAAAAAAACCAAAGCAAACAAAAAGGAAGGGAAAATTATTTAAGACTTATTAAATGATTTATTAGCTGAAGATATTAGTGTCTTCAAACAGACTCATATTGGGGGTGCTCTGATGGTGTGATCACAGGATGTATGAGGAGAAAGGCAATCTGTAGAGGCTGTCTAATCCAGCATTCCTGCTCCAAGTGTGGTTACATAGAACAGGTTGTCCAGAATATTGTGAAATCTGGTTTGTATATCTCCAAAACCAGACATTCTACAACCTCTCTTAGCAAACTATTCAGTTTCACAGGAGACACAGACTGAAGAGTAAAAAGGCAGGAGAAATAAAGAAAAAGAAAAGAAAGTTTTAAGTTCAAAGTCCCCGTACTCCATCTGTCCCCCTTGTTCACATGAAAGACAGCTCCCCTCCTCCCCTGGTCTGTTCTTCCTGAAGAAATGAAGCAGCACTCCAACCATGTGAGCTGTCTCTCCACGTCTCTGAAATCAGCGAAATTGCAACCCTTCTTCTTCACACAGATTTCTATCTCCCTTCTTTTGTTCCCCATTGTGTGTGCATAAGCATACAGGTACTTCAGAGAAAATGTCAGTAATATTAATTTAATGGAAAGGTATGAGAGCTCGTTCTGTAATGCTGTCCTACAGACACTTCCTGATTTGTGTGTGTAGAATTCAGACGACCCCACTTCAGCCCTGAAGAAATCATGTATGCCCAAATCTTCTTTACCTCAAGCAGAAAGGAATCTGTAAAGGTGAAAGAAGGTGAAAGAATAAAAATAATTTTGAAAAAATCTCTACAATATACATAACCAAGACCAGAACGAAACGAGGAATGCTCCCAGTGAAACAAAACCACAGTTACTCAATATCTGAGAACCTACTTTAAACTCCTTTAACTGTGATGGCTTGCTTCAGACAACTAAGAAAACACTTTAGAAAATAAGTTACACAGACTAAATTATTCCATACTGCTTTTCCATTAGATCATACTGTTTAATTAGCAATGAATAAGCCAATTGATTCATAGGATAATTCAGGTTAGGAGGGAGCTCAGGCAGTCGCAGGAGTTGACTTCAAAGACAATGTCTCTGGAAGGTAGGAAAGGTATATTTACCATAAATTTTGTCTCTATTCTTATTCCAAATTTCTTCTATTCTTCTGTGTTCCTATACAAAATTATTCTACCTAAGCTTGGTACAATCAGACAAGGCAATGATATTCTATTCTGCAGTAGTAGACAGCAATGTCACATGAATTGCTACCTATAATTACTATCTACTAATAGTGGGAAAAGCACATGATTACACAAAGTTAAATAAAAGCTGAAATAAATTTAGGGCATAGTTACCTGCTACTAGACAGTCTTTATGACTGCAAAAAGATAAGATAAAATTATTTCCATTCAGGGCAACTGTTAAATTATTAGGGAAGCCACTGTAACCAGCTGCCTTTGGAGCCCTGGGACTCCTTTCCGACATCTGGAGCCCAGCCTGCCCTGAGACACAGACGTCTCAATCCCAGGCTGTTAGATAAGACTGATGCTTTCTCCTTTGCAAATTCATCCAGTTACGAGGCTGAGTGTGTATCCCACAAGCACACAGGACTCCAGTGCCTACAGCCACGCAGACTGCTGCTGACACGGCACTGCATCCAGCAGCACACACATCCTGTGATACCAGAGCTCATAAAGCATAAGTAAAAACAGCCAAGTTCTGCTCCTCGCCTCTGGCTGATCAGGACTGAAGTTCACAGGTGTAAATATACTTCCCCAAAAACACACTCATACTTAAGAAAGTCTCTTGAACATCTGCATGGGCCCTAAACACATCTAATATCAACACCCAGATCCTGGGCCCACTTACCCAGTATAAAGGTCTCCTCCTAGTTGCTGGGTTGTCCAGTCTGAAATAGTGAATTGCACATATGCGCACCCAAGATAAAGTTCCTGGGTTCATTTATATGTGTGTGTGTCCCAGGTTAAGATGGTCAGAGTCATTAAGTCCTGCTGGTGCCCTTAGGCCTTTGATACACGCCATCTGAAGCCCCATCAGGTCACTTATTCATTATGAATACCTGAAATAGCTGATGGATCAGCATCTAAATTAATTTTTTAATCAGATGAGAGGGTAATCCATCTTTGCAAAATATAAATAACCATTATTCATTATTACCATAACCATTATTAACTATTCACGATGGCAAAAATACTTATATTAGTAACTAAGCCAAGAAAAATCAGAAAATAATATTTTTACAATAATGCTTGTCATGTTGTACCATAAATATCAAGTCCATAAATTTAAATAGTAGTGTAGTAAAAACACAATGCACAGAAGTCCAAATCCTATTAATAATTCAGTAGTTTTCTTACCAATATGTCTATAAGAATCACAAATCAAACCCTCTCAAAAGTTTTATGAGCTAAGAAATTGTGGAATTAAAAGCATGTGCTCTATACTACACCATTTATTCACTTCCATCCTTTTGCACTCAGTTATAGCTCTGTCCTTTATGGAGCAGACTGGGAGGGGATGATCCTTGCACTTGACTATCAAGAGTACAGAACATTTCTCAGATGGAACACATAATAAATTAGTGTATTATAGACAGTTATGACCACCTATAACAATATTAATTCACAGGCGGATGACTATTACAGTGTTAAGTGAGTGAAAAGTAATGAAAATTGTTTCTGTTCTGAAAAGCACTATTTATGTAGTTGTTGTAGTTCCTCTGTAGCTTCTCCAAGACATCTAACAATTACTTTACTGGAAGTTGAATGTGGCTGCAATGGTCTGTTCATGTATATCTGCAAATAAAAGTGAGAAATAGCCTTTGTCTCCATTTTCCATTCAATGTATGACTGGCAAGATGGAAATCAGGCTTTAGGGGAGGAACAATTTTTCTGATACTCACTTGTTTTTGAGTGCCACTGACCAACAGCAGAAGATATTTTGCTATGCTGAATTTCAACTAGAGTTTCACCCTAAAATTAACTTATCTGTAGACAAAAAGGTGACACAAGTGAAGTAGAGTTTAAATGAAACTCTGAAACCTAAGCTGAAAAAATGAAAAGTTTTCCAAACTATTCTTGTTTCTATAGATCATTATGTATTCACTTCCTTAATTACCTGGGACATTCCTGCTCAACCCCGTAAAGAGAATTATAAAAGTATGATTAGTTACAAGACCATAAAAACACAAAATTCAAGATGTTGTGAGAATATATGTCTTTGGGTTTTTTCCTATACTTTTATTGAAAACTGTTTTCATAAAGAGGAAGTTAAAGGGAACAATATTTTCTGGGGGAAAAATTAGTCAATGAGAATAAGATTTTTTTATTGTTTAGGGGGTTGTTTGTTTATTGTTTGGTTAGTTGGTTTGTTTTGGTTTTGGGGTTTTTTTGGTGGAGATTTTTTGTTTGGTTTTTGGGGTTTTTTTTGTGTGTGTGAGGGGTTTCTTGTTTGTTTGTTCTGTTTTTTGAGTTTTTAAAACATCCATAAGAGCAGGATTACTCCTGAGAGCACAAAGCTATGCTCCAGGAATCAGATCTATTATCATTTTTGCACCTATATGACAGCATGAATAAACTAAATTACATTAAATTTTGAAAAGTTTCTTTACAAAAAAAAAAAAGATTATGCAATTTTTGAAAGATTAATGCAAATCTTTATTATTACTCATTGACCTAATACTTTCTCGGATAGACCTGCATTCTTCAGAGCACAGATGATTTTAAAATCAATTCATAGGTGAAAGAATTCTACCTTGTTAAACCGATAATGACATTTATCAGGCACCAAAGCAAAAAGATGTAGAAAATAAAATATTCCTATTCAGATGGCTGTAATAAAACAGACAACATTCTCTCTATATCGCATGTCTGTTCAAAGAACAAAAAACATGCTTCTCAAAGACTTCATTCAAATTCCCAAGACTTTGGGCACTATTGCTATTGTATTTTTTTTCTTAGATTTTAAACATATTTTAGCTTTCTATTGTTCTAGGATAAAAAAATTAATTTACTTAGAGCAAATAAAAATCTAGATTTCTGACTTGGGGGTAAAATCCCCATGAAAATATGTAAGTTGTGAAGAATTTCACAAATTTTTAAAAAATAATTATGCTACACTTAAATTAAGCCTTCTCCAAAAGTTCCTCTTTTCAAAATAAAGTCAAAATGCAACCAGAACTTACAGCAGAAAATATATTGCCATCAGTACAAGATATTGAAATCAGAGAGGTTATTTTAGTTTTATTACAGTTCATTCAGGTAATATCTGTAGAAAATTCTCATGTTTAAAGTTCTTTGCTCTCTCTTCAGAAAATCATCTGACACTAAGTAATTGGAATCCATAACATTGATTTCCTTTCATTCATTGCCCGTTTACTGTCAGCTTCTGAAAAAATGTGTCAAGATTGGGTTTAAAAATGGTTGATCACTGATTCAGGCTCATAGCATCAAAAATTTTCTATATGCACATTCCATGTGTGCTTATTTCAGATGCAGACACCATAAAATGATTTCCAGTTCTGACATACAACTTGGAGGATTCAATCAAATTTTTCAATACAAATTTTGAACACAGAAATAAAACCAAATTAAAATTAATTTGTGAGTAAGATGCAAGATTATCCAATAGTATGAACAGATTGTCTGTTTCAAATATCTGTGGGCATCAGTTATTACACACATTGTAATACACAGGCCTTCCATATTAATTAACTTTATAATACAAATTTTAATTGACTAAATCATGCCGCTTTACGTTTTCAGCCATGGTGCATTTTTTCTGCAATATTATCATGGGTAGGACAGAACAAGGATTCAATGTCTTTGAGATAAGAAGTCTCTTAAAAGTAAAATATTCTTCCTGTTCATCTTTGGTAATTCAATTTTTCAGAGGGAAATTTCAATTCATGTAGGAAAATTTCAGATAATGTTAAAAATGTAGTGAAAAATCTAGGATGAGATTATGTAAGCTGGTATATAATCTTAACTCTTGTAATAAAAAAGTGCTGTCAATTTTTTTTACTTAAAATTTATGGAACTTAATCCCACAAAATATATAGATCTAAGCAGCAGAATATTTAATTACAAACTGGGGGAAGACACTCTTGTGGATCCTAAAGAAACTGTTGTTTTGAGCAATATGCTGAATACGACTCTTGTGTGCTGCTTTCATCGTCTGCAGCTGCACCATTTGTAGCAGTTGTCACTGCATCCGGATGACTTTCAGGTGACTGAGAGGGGAGAGCAAATGAGTAAATATTAGAGGGGAAAAAAGTTACTTCACTCATAGACATGATAATGTTAATTGTTCTGCTGCTGCTGGTTATGGCAGAATTCTTCCCCTCAAAACACATCCCCACTTCCTATATTGCTACATTCCTACATTGCTCCTAAAGAGGGATAAATTGATTGTCTGAGCAGCTTAGTTTTTCTCCACACCCAGTCAGCAAAAGAAACGATCAATAAATAATATTGAAACCCCTTGGCAGGTTATAGTGATTTTGAATATGGAGATAATCAGATTCTGTTTGCCTGTGGATAGTCCATGTACTTCAAAAGCAAAGGGGATTCTTCAGTTACAGAAGCATTCTGTACATATGTACAGAACATAGATCACAAGTACGTACATAAAAATGTATATCAAGTAAATGTAGATATGTGCATATACAAAAAAAGACAGAACTTTTAAAAGCAGAAATTCCAGAAGAATAATCCAGGAATAGAGTATTATCAGCAATATTCGGTATATTTCCAAAACTGTTTGCATGCTTGCTAGCTTACTTAGTGTGAACATTAACAGTCAATCAGATGACCAATCCCTAAGATGCAGCAGAGCACAAAAATTCTTGCACATACATGCATTCATTATCAAGGAAAAAGAGCTGATTTTGCTAAGAAATAAAGGCATTCTTTCTTAATTTTCTAAAAAGAGCCTTTTGAAAGAGGGTTTTTTCATGTTTAAGCTATTAATCCTAAAAGTCTTGTCAGAGAAGCAAAAACAGATGAAAAAACCCCACAACTTACTCTGTGGCTACTAGGGCAAATATTAAAATTTTAATTATGTAAGTCCCCCTCTCCAAAAAAAAAGGCATTGATATTAAAAAAGGTGCATAAATCATGTGTAGATTGTTAAAGTCTATAATTACGGTGTCCTTACATATTAGTAACACATGGGGTGTGTTGGTACAATGTAAGTGCGAGTCCGAGATTCTTAGGGACAGATTTATATGTATTGAGGAAGTGTAAGGAGATAGTCAGCATCTGACAGGTTAGACAGAAGTACATCTGCTGAGGGCCTGCATTTGCAGGAGCAGCAGGCAGAACTCTATAGCTGTAGTAATGTCACTGAAACTTGTTTTACATGTTAGAATAAAGAGAACAGAGAGAAAGGTACAGTTGAGCAATTTACTTTAAAATGGTGGAAACTTCGCAGTATTTAACATACTGCAGATAGCACTTTACATTTTTGAAAAGTGCATTGTTCCATTTCTACTACATCACTATTTTTACTGTTCAGCTTTTGTGTGCTTACAGCACCATGATTTATTATCTGCTGCTAGTTGCTCTTCAAAGTAATTCTCAATCCATTTCATTTCCTTCATTAGCTCTCCCCTTGTTTCTCTCCTTCACCCTTAATCTCCCTTGCCAACCTTTCCTTTAATTTTCTTTTCCTCTTTAAACATTGTATCCAAAATGTGTCCTCCACAGTTTTAAGAGCAAAATCCCCAGGCATTCACCTTTCCATTCTTCAATAAAACTCCGCTTGCAAAGCGTGTAACTATCTCAGCATGTTATTAGTCAGTGTTGAGCAAAAGAAATGCTGCAGTGCTAAATGGAGTCATTAAAATGCCTAGTGACAACAATAAGTGCTTGTGGAAGCTGGCATTTCCCATTTGCTAGTCTAATAGCTATATTAGGGCCATCTTTCTTTTGTGGAGAAGATAAAAAGAAAATATTCAGTATTTGACTGTTTTCATTCTCCACCATCGCTCTGCTTGTGCCCTGACTTTATTCTTCCTCTGCAGCTTCATACCCATTTCTGGAAAACTGTTAAGTCTTGTTCTGATTTCTTTTAAATCAATACCAGTTTTAACATCAGATTCAATGAGCTGTGTGCGTCAGACTCTGGAGAAGGAGCTCTCCACTAAATGCTTTTTTGTCTCAATGAGTGTTAAGTGCACCAAGCCTATTCTGCTTGCCTGTTACAGACTCTTTAGGTGCATCTAAACAGGCTAGTCAGGGTACCAAGAGAAGCATAAATATGTTAGCATAGCAATCAACACAAGCTTAATTGACCCTGATGAGAAGCATATTTTATCTAGAGGCACAGAGGATTCTTGTTCATGTGTCATGGAGATACTTGCTAGTCATGAAGTTAGTAGCACTCTTTCTGGATTCCAAATGGTATGCCCATTCTGAATATTTTAGTCTTCTACCAAAAATGGTGGGTTTGTTCTGGCTTTATTTTCTAAGTGGATGGTGGTTTTATACATAAATGTTGTATGCAGTGCATCAGTCTTTTGGGGGAGTTTAAAATATATAAAAATTACTCAGTGAACACATGGACCTTGTGTTTGTTTCTTCCCAGTGATATAAAGTATAGAGAAATTCAAGGATTTCAGATTCAGGTTGCTGTATGTTCCAATTGCTAGCTTTGCCTTCATGTCTGCATCTCTCAATGGACACTCATTTAGCATTCCTGTCACACCATTTAGTCCAATTTAAACTCTACTAACTGACAGAATAAATTATGCAATACAACCTTAAGCAAGGAATTATTAAGAGAGTTGGTATGTCCTGCCATTAAGCATCTGCTATTAGAAGTCATGCTATATGTTGATCTAGAATCTCTAGACTGAACCAAAAGAAGTGGCTGATAATAGTTCCATCTGTCATGAAATCAGGGGGAAATCTGCCACATCAGATGAAATGCCTCAATAGTATAATGTATTCATTTGTCTCTGAAACCACAGAGAGCAAATAGGACTGTGGATGAAACTTCCTGTGACAAACAATGAGCATCAAAATTCAGTAGCTGATCTTGTACTTATTGGATTCTAATCTCAGAAGGTATGTACAGATAGTATGTACAGGACCATTTTAATGCTTAAATGTCATCTGTTTGGCTTGTGTTCTGCAGCATATAACTGAAGGTTTGGGGGTTTCAATTTTTTTTTTTTATATTGACTGCAGTTTCTATTGAGTTATGCAGATTTTCTTTGGTAGTTTTACTAAAATTGTAATTTCTTCTCTTGGAGAGTGCTGACATGTTTAACCTTTGGGTTTTTTTAAGACATTTATGCTGAAGTGTTGAATTTGGTTTAGTTGTCATATACCTGACAACTAGTCCCTCTCATTGGCCTCTTCCATCCGTAGATCAAAAACTCTACACCTCACAAGAGAAAGAAAAAGGTGTCTGTCACTCAAGAAACAAATCACATAGTTTTCCAACATTTTTTTTCTCAGTTATATGAGTTTTTTGGTACACAGGATTTTTTTTTAGCATAGTATAGTCATGGACACTTGAGCTGAAATTTCTTTGCCCTCACTTTATATACCTACAGTTAGATGTGTATAACCCAAAGTTACCCAGCTTAGTCCTCTTTTGTCATTCAGATGAATTGCCCCCCTTGAAGGTTCCTATTCATATGCATTGACTATGAAAAGATAAATTCTACCAGTGAGTCAGTGATCAGTCCTGAGCATGATCCATACAAAGTAGCTATTGATAAATATATTTTCCTTGTGAATATCTCCTCTCTGTGGAGGTCAACTCATCCCTTTATGTTGCATACAGAAAGAGCAAGAGTAACATCTTCAACAATGAGGTAAAGTTGATTCCTTTTGAGTAAGGACTTTTAATTGTACATATAATTACCAAAAAAGAATTAAAATAATTAAAATTTTTATTTGAATTTACTGATTTTTTCATCTGTACTAGGTCTTTTATCCACCTGTATTCCTGCTCAATAGCTGGAATTGTAGATAATTAAGTAGGATGTAGTCCTGTAAGTTTTTAAATCTATCTTATTGTAAAGTATTATAAAATAATCCAGTACTGAAATTTCTAGTTGTATTTTTACTTATTTCAGTTGTTCTTAGGAAAATGATACTAAAAATTTGACAAAATTAAAATATTTGTAGTTTTCCTGTTTCTGCCAAAACTGTGATAATCTGTTATCACATACTGTAATTCCCTGACCTGATGTAAATGTGATGAAAGAACTCTGAAGGATAGACTTACCCTGAAGCAAAAGGAATCGGTTGTTATTTTCAAAAGTCCCAAACTGCCTTACTTTATTATGAACACTGAACTTAACATTTTCAAAAGCTATCTCTGTGTTTTGTAGAATATTTAATACATGTGTAAAGCAGTTTCAAATGTGGATCCTTAATGCATGTGAAAAAGCCAATAGAAAGGAAAAAAAAAAACCAAAACACAAAATTCAACAAACATCTGTCACTACTACTTTCAGTTAAAATAAATTAATACATCAAGACACATACAGTAAAAGAAACCATCTAGAAGAAAATGAGTAAGGCATCAGAGTAATTTTTTAAGTGGTGCAAATCACAGAATCACAGATTGGTTGAGGTTGGAAGTGACCTCTGGAGGTCACATGGTTCAACAACTCCTTCACTCAGGGGGGACAATCCATAGTTTGTTACTCAGGACTGTGTCCAGGTAGCTTGTGAGTATCTGCAAGGATGGAGACTCCTTGACCTCTCTGGGCATCCTGTTCCAGCATTCAGTCATGCCCATGGTGAAAAAGTGTTTCCTGAAGTTCAGACAGAGCCTCCTGTGCCAACTCCCCCCAGAACCTGTTACTGGGCTCTGCTGCAAAGAGCCTGTCTCCATCACTTTGCACCCTTCCTTCAGATATTTATATATATTGATTGATAATTTCCCCTCTGAGCCTTCTCTACACTGAACAGTCCCAGCTTTCTCAGCTTTTCCTCATGAGGCACAATCTGTTCCTTTAATCATCCTTGTCATCCTTCAATGAACTCTCTGCAGTGTGCTCATGTCTCTCTTGTACTGATGAGTTCTGAACTGGACACGGTACTCCATGTGTGGGTTCATCAGTTTTTGAGTAAAGAGGAAGGATCAGCTCTTGTTCTGACACTGCTTGGCAGGCATGAGATCCTGTAGAATACCTGTCCTCATTAGCTCCTCCACCACTTAGAGAAGGAAGTCAAAAATGCACTCTAAGGACCTCCTGTACTGCTTATGTCCTGCTGTGTTGTGTCTCCAGAAGGTACCAGGGTGGTGGAAGTGCCCCTTGAGGACGAGGGCCTGTGAATACAAGGCTGCTCTTATCTGGACTGATCCACTTGCTCTTCCTTGACTATCGGCCTGTAGCAGACAACCCCTATAATGTCCCCTTTGCTTTCCTTCTTTTCAGTTCTAACAAATAAGCTTTTAGTTGGCTCCTCATCCATCCCCAGGCAGAGCTCCATGCACTCCTGATGTTCTCTCACATAAAGGACTGCTCTGGCTCCCCATCTTAGTAATCTGTCCTTCCTAAACAGCCTTCATTCCTGGATTGCAGCACTCAGTAATGGGAACCATCCCACCATGTTTCCATGATCCCAACTAGATCATAGGCCTGTGACTACACAGAGATCTCTAACTCATCATGTTTATTTCTCATGCTCTGTGCACTAGTGTGAGTTGACCTAATTTGCAAGATAGCAGCTGATTCAGTATTATTATTATTGTTGTTGTTAATGTTGTTGTTATTATTATTATTAACAGATTTAATAAGAATTGCTTGACACTAGCACCTGTGTACAATAAACAAATAAAAAATTATATTCCCTCTTAGGAAAACAAATACTATGTCTCCGAATCTGTGCTGGGGTCTAACCAATGAATCCTTGTGACTTGGTAATGATGACCTAAAGAAAATAGAAACACTGCCACTGGATTGAGCTAGTGTGGATGAAATGATTTCAGAGTTTTGAAGAAAATATGTATCCTTTAAATGCCTGAGTTTAACTGTCTCATGGATTACTGTGCAGGGATATTCCAGATAGTGACCAATTTTACTACATTTTATTTATCTGGAAAACACAAAAGCTAAAATGTTGACATATTTTTTATGTTTTTTAGTCTGATAATGCAGCCTAGCTTTGTCCCCTTTACTGTTAGCTAAGGAAAGATTCAATTTTACTTTTAACAGGGCAGTGTAACCTTCCCAGAAGCAAATTCCAAATGAACTCATTTCAACTACATTATCTGATACTCCTATTGGCCAATTTACTCCAAACAAGAATTTTGCATAACTGTGTTTCTGTCTCCTCTTATCCTAAATTAACTGCATGACAGTGCAACATGCATTGGACTGGAAATGCATTCTCTTCTGCAATCCTTCAGCAAGCGCACTTGCCTTTGCATATGTCCTTTCAATTATGTCAAGCTAATAATTTTGCTGATTCAAGGGTTATTTAACAAGTGTTCAAATATCTGAAGTTTCACAGTAACAGAATTCAGTAACAGACACATAGTGAAAAATGTCACAAACATCCATTTTTGTTTTGTGGGGATTTTTAATGTTCCATTTAATATTAGAAACTTTGCAGTGCATTTATTAGAAATATAGAGTTCACATTAATCAACATACAATTTAATTTGCTCAAATTTGTGATCTAGTTCTAGATTAATTGCAGGCATGTCTTTAAAAAAAGAAAAAAAGCCCAACAGAATTTTAATATACTTATGCCAAATCCAGAGGTGCTAAAGAATGATTCTACAGATTAAAAAATAATCAAATCCTGAGCGTAGAAATCTAGATCTAGTTTAAAAATAGTTTTTCAAGATTTTAACTATGTCTCCCAACATTTTCATAGTAATAAATGTATTTTTATCTTGTGATAAGTCACACCTTAGTTTTTACATTGGTCATCACTGCATAAGAAAGTAGATAAAACTGCAACATCTCACCATGTAATTGACAAACTTTCTACCAAGATGATGTTAGGACCACAAATCAGCCCCCTCAAAATAATAATCCGTATTTCTGCTACAATATTGCCCAATGAAAATAAAATATCTTCCAGCAGAAGAGCACACTGTGGTGGGTAAACTATCTCACATGTACTGCATGGTAAAAAATACCCACATGCATTTATCCCAGTTTCACTATTAACTTAAAGTTTACATGAAAGACTTGAGGTAGAAAGAAGTGGGATTACATTCAGTTCTCAGTCAGCATCAAAGTTACCCTATTATCCTAGCACTTCATTACAGTGAATTTTTAATTTTCATTTAAATTCATGAAATAAAAATAATAGCTCAAATTCTATCCCTTATGTTTGGCTTAATTAAAAAAATAAATTAAAACCCAGTACAAATATTGTTTTATATATACCATTTTTTTGTGATGCTGCTTCTTCTAATATTTTCAGTAGCTTGTTGCTCACAAGTCATTTGTATAGAAGATCTACAGTGTTTTAACAAGAGGTTACTGGTTTGCTAAAATATTTCTTTGAAATAGTAAATACTAAAAAATGGACTAATGTAACCGCAATTCTAAATGAAGGAATAAATTTTTTTGACTTATTTTTAACTAGAAGACATCTTTTCTCCAGAACAAGGGTAAATCTGGGGCTAAAATGAAAAGAATTTCTTTTCTTTTTTCTTTTCATGATCAAAAGTTTTTTCATTTTCTTCTCATTCCTGCCATTATTAGTAATACTGAGCAGTTTCAAAGACCTTGAAACTTGAACTTGAGTTCATTTACCCTGCCCATATTACTGCTATTACAAAGAAAAATTTAATTGGGGATAACACATAACTTCTATTTATACTAACTAAACTAGTAAAAAATAGTAGGTTGTAGCCAGCTCATTTCCAAGGAGATTATAAAATAATCACATATATAATTTGTAGCACATTTTTAATAATCACTCAATTTAAATACTAGAGTTAAACCTGCTAGAAGGTTTTTTTTATTTCAACTTCGACAGGTTAACTACAAAAGTTTTAAACACATGCTTTATAGTTGCCTCGCAGATTAATTTAAAAATTAATTGGCAGCTTTTATCTTCCACTTCGTGCATTTGTTATATAATCTTTTCCACTAACACTTCAGTTAGATGCAGATCCAGTTGGATATAAAGTTGAGCTTTGAAGTGAAAACCTTCACCAGGTCTCTCAGAACCAATATGAATGGTCCTTTTTTAACTCTTGGGGCATCATTCAACATTATTATTTTACCATGGCTACATACCTTGATATCCCTCTTACAAATCCCATCTGAAGACACTTTATCTTTGCTCAAATATTCAACACAAGAACAGAAGAAAGCCCACCTTATTTAGAGCAGTACAAACATTTCAGATGCTTAGCTTTGTATTAGGAAGAGAAACTTACTCTGCTTAAAACCATACTGTTTCTGTGAGTTTTCATGTGGATTTTTTAAAATACAGGTAATCGTTTTTGAAAATCTACGGAATAAGTACTATTGCATCTAAATTAGTACCTTCTCCTTTTATTGATTCTAAAGAAGCATTTAGATGCTTTCAAAGAATTGATCCAGCCACTCAAGATTATAACTGCCTCCCTTTCTTTCTCTAAGATAAACATCAAACAAAGTATAATGGTGGGTAGAGTTTAGACCCTTAGAATAAAGGGTGACTTTATCTAGGAAATCAGGATTGCTAGGAACATATCTATAATATAGTCACCTATATTTGTCTACCTCCCTATTCTCAAAAGTTCTCCCTCTATGAGTTATAATTCAGTTCAGAAAATTTCTATGTACTTTTGGGGTTTTTTTATGAACAATGATACCTTTAGAATTGTCTTTGGTTTGTGTATTTTTTCTTTAAAAGAGAGTGGCTGGGACAGAAGAAAAGCTCCAGAGAAATTGCATCTTTGCTGAACAAATAGGTATGCCCCAGGAGAGAAGCTCCAAAGCCTGTAGGGTGAAAGCTGCACAAACTACAATGATAGGAGTGTGAAAAGGGCTCAGTAATACCAGGGATTTGGAATATTTGCAGAGCAGAGAGGCCGAAAAAGAGCAACAGGAAAAAGACAGTCAAGCTATCATGGGGATGGAAGGAGAAGGTAATGAAGGATAGGAGTTTTCTCTTAGCAGACTTTTTCACAATCTAGAAACTGCAGAATATGCTCAAGAGTTAAAGTATGACCCACCTGGTGAGGATACAAAGGAAAATTATAAATCATTCAGTTGCATTTTTTATGACCTAATTTCCTCAAGCTTTCTCTGTTTAAAAATGTTTTGGAATTTTTAATGCATATGTTCAACAAAACTGCCTTCTTATTTTTAGTGACTTGGGATTGGTATTAGTTTTATTTTAAATATTTTTCCTTTGGGTTTTGGGGAAGGGGGGTGTTGTTTGTTTGCTTTTTAAGTTTTTTTGAGAAATGTAACATGAAAGAACAACTCAGATGCACACAAAATGGCATATTCAGTGTCTTTTTACTTATTAGTTTATAGATAGATGAAAAATGGCACTGGGAAGGAATTCAGGGTAGAGGCCTACTCTGCCCCCTACTCAAAGATATGATAAGCTATATCCAACCATGTTCAAAAAATGCTTCTCAAAATTGCTGTTAGAAAGCGTAATGAATGCAAATCTCATAACTTTCCTGAAATGGTAAGTTCTCAACTCTCCTGGTCACTAAAATGTCTTTTGGATACGTTTCTTTCAGTGCATTCTAACCCTATTGCTTCTCAGTCTATTTGCAGAAGGTTAAAGAGGTAGCTCTTTCCTTTTGTTTTTATCATTTTTTTGCTTGCTTTTATGTTTAAGGTATTTTTTGCTGATCATCAGTCTTCCCATTGTCTGAATGCCTTTTAAACGCTGATGTGTTTAAGCAAGTCATGTTTGATAGACACTTATGATCATTGCTGATATTCTTTTCAAAAGTTTTTCACTTGTTCCACATCAGAAAAGAACACACTATTCTAGCAAGAATTTATAAATTATATTCCTCTGTTTTCACACACAGACACATACACACTCACATATGTACATATGCATCTAAATATATGTAACCTATGCTCACTTACATTATTTGTCCCTGGAATTTGTTGGCAGTTTGGAATTTTTTAGGGTTTGGTTTTGGTTCTGTTTTTTTTTTTTTCTGCTTACATCAATGAATTAACATTAGTTAACTGAACTAATTATTTCAGAGGTTGAACTTTTAAGTATCAATAGATGAATAAACTAAATATAAAACTGAGAGAATGAACACTGTCCAATATACAAAACCAGTTGTTCTGTACCAGTAAGATAAAGACTACCTGAGGTGCATTAGTGCGATACCTAATTTCAAGTAAACTAGTCACAGTTTTTCCTCTTTCACAGAATTACAGAACTATTGGGGTTGGAAGGGACTTCTGAAGATCACCTAGTCCACCCCACTTTCAAGCCAGGGTTGTATAATGCAGGTTACACTCTGGTAGCTCCTTGTCTTTTTTGAACTGTGGAGACCACAGCTGAGGACAGCACTCCAGACGTGGCCTCATCAGGGCTGAGTAGAGGGGCAGGATGACCTCCCTCGACCTGCTGGCCACATTTCCTGGTGCCCCCCAGGATCCCATTGGCCCTTCCTGGCTGCAAGGGCACTGCTGACTCATGGAGAACTTTTCATCCAGCAGTACAGTACTCCCTGGTCCTTCTCAGCAGAGTTGGTCTCCAGTAGGTCAGCCTGTGCTGGTATTTGCGGTTATTCCTCCCCAGATGCAGGACCCTACACTTGCCTTTATTGGACTTCAAGGGGTTTCTCTTCGCCCAGTAATCCAAGTAATCTCAGTTATCAAGATCCCACTCAATGGCTGCGCAGCCTTCAGGTGTGTCAGCCACTCCCCCCCGTCTCATATCATCAGCAAACTTGCTTAGGTACATTCTATCTCTTCACCCTGGTTGCTGACAAACAAATTGAATAAGGCTGGACCCAGTATTGGTCCCTGGGGAATGGCACTGACTGCAGGCCTCCAACTGGATTCTACTCCACTGACCACAGCCCTCTGATCTCTGCCATACAAATGATGATCTGATGATGAAGTTATCATCAATATCATAGGATGATCCTTATAACAACAAAACCAGTAATCTCAGCAAATCCACTTCACTTGTGGACTTCTATTCCACTTCTAGAAGTAATTTGTGACTTATATTAAAACATATTTCTATGCACACACTAGAATACTAGTACACAGTCTCCAAACAAACATAATTCCAAGACCTGATGACATAATGGTGAAGTAAATTTTACAGTACTAATATAAACAAGAAATAAACTATTTTCTCAGACTAAAATTCTTCAATGGAATTTTGATTTCTCCAATCCTTTACAATCTATTTAAGGACCTAATAAAAAAAGTTAAACAAAAGAGTCATGGAGTCCAATACTAAACTCAATACTAGTTTATGTTGATCAATATTACAATTTATTTAATGCAATTAAACTTCTTTTGTGATTTTTGTCTACTACACAATATTCCTTTAAGTTGATTTGCTATTCATTTAATTATTGCAGGGAGATAGACATTCAAATTAAATTAAATCCAAATACTTTGACACATGGGAGGCATTTAGCAGCTGCTAATGCGAAACACTAAATTGAACTGAATCTAAACAAGAGTTTTAGAAGCACTCCTCAAATGAAATTGCTTTCCTTAATGCTTCTGCTGTTGATTTTACTTTTCCTTCCCCAGAAGAACCTTTCAAGAGAAAAACTTCCAAGGTAGCTGGGACGTCAAGGCTGTGACAGTGGGCACAATCATACACATCAGCAGAATCTCTCAATAAGTTTTTTTTCTTCATCTTTACTACCCATACTGCTATTCTTCTTTAGGATTTGTTTTAATATAAATGCCATAATGCCAAAAAATTGCCATCATAATTAACTATAAAAAACATAAATGAAATCTAAAATTTATACTTGAACTGTTAGAAACAGTTATGTTCTTTCTACAAGACAAATAATCAAACGAATCTGTTTATTCAGCAAGTTAATCACAAGCAGACATGGTTTCTTGCATTTGCTTTTTATAAATTTGGTATTCATAGCATCTCTGCATCAGAGTTTTTTATCTATTAAGAATTATCATACATTATTTTAAGTTTGAAAAATTGATGTTTTTCTTTTCTGAATTCATACATCTGGGCTCAACAGAAAATGTGACAAATTTGTCTTTTAATAAATATATTTCACTTTCATCATTGAAAAGCACAGCAAGATATCAGGACCTAGTGATAGTAATAGTAGGAAGTAGTGATAACTCAGCCAGTAAAAATCAAAAAGAGAAATAATTAAATAACTAAATAAAATAATTTTAAGAAAATCTTTTTATTTTGTTGAGAGAATATAATGATTTTGAATGCTTGGGATTTACTATCACGTCTGTCTGCAAGATGGAATACATTTCTACAATGAACATTTTTGTGGGCATGTAGATCCCTTTAACAACTGTGCTTCAGCCACTTAATAGGTGAACAAGATTAAGAGGAAACAAACAGTTTATGTCATTTTTTAAGATGACATATGATACAAAAGAACAGGAAATAAAAGGGGGGCAATAAATAAAAGTGATATTTCAGATCCAATAGTGCCTTGGAACAGTTTTGAATTATTTAAAAAAATTCAACTGAAGACTACTTACGTTGATACCTGAAGAATTTTTTGCCTTTTCTCTTANATAGAAAGCTGAAGTACCACACCACTTACTTATCAATGTTACTTTTGCTCCAGCAAAGGAGATGCAGTCTTCTTTGGCTGGTGTATGCCTTGTCAACAGGGCTTTGACTGATGCAAACGCATAGGGACTTCATAAAGTCTCAGAGTAACCTAGCAGTCAGATCTGGAGCACAATTCTGATACCCTTACTTCCCTTTCTGTCTGGGTCATAATCTCAAAACTAGTCCAGCTGCATATTATCTATACTTTTTACCTTGCATGTTTATTTTAAAAGCTTATCTTGAACATTCACAACAAATAAAGTGTCAAAGGTCTGCTAAATGATTTACCCTATCACTTCAGAAAACCACTGAAAATGCAAAATTAAGCTATTTCATAGGTCCTCAGTCATCAAGGCCTTAAAGTCTTAAATGCCTATTTGTAAGAAGTGTGGTGATTTTATATACTTATGTGAGTACTTATCTTTTTTCCCCCTTTAATTTAAATATGTGTTGACAAAAGTCTGTCAAGACAAATATAAAGAGTATCCTGTAGTGCTTTCGAAAATTTTATTGCTGCTATTAAGAAACCATAAAGCTTTCACAGAGTGGTGACTATGTTCATGTAAAAATGAGCAAGAAATCATGAATTTCTACATTACCTCCAATGGCCATACCAGCACAAAAGATTTGATTATTCTTTTTGTCAATAATTTTTTTCTTTAAAAAAAAAACAGTAGAAGTGCAAAATTTATCTTCTCATTTTAAAAAGAAGAAAAAAGTGCCCCACAACAACCTAAGCCAGGCTAAAATTTGTGGAATGTGAAAGCAAAGCCTAAGCATAGCATTTTTAATTCCAGTATATACAGCTTACCTCAAGGCTAATCATAGCAGACTATAAAATAATTCCCCAACCAGTTTTTGCCTCTCCTTTATAAAAACATTATGGAAAACATTTTAGCATTCTTTCAGTCAAGAAAATGTGAGTATCAGAGTAAAGAGATACATAGCAAATGTTGACAGAATGATTAAATGACAACAGGCAGCTAAGGTAGAACACAGGACCCACCAGGATTGTGCTCCCTCTCTTAACGTACCCTTTGATTCCACCTCTTTTGATTAAGGTGTCCTTGTCACAGAGGTCAGTTTAATTCTATCACATCCAAATATTCTGGGTAAAGTATGTTGCACATGTGCAGACTGCAGGCTCATTTGTTACATTATTGTTTGCTGTCACTTTTGAAGGTAGGTGTCTGTTTGAAGAATGTGCAATGGTTGGAGGGTCAGGGGATTTGCATAAAGCTTGGAAAGAACCTCTTCAGGCACTAACTGCAGGGTACTACCACTGCCTGTATGCACAGAAAGCACACAGCATTCAGCTCGTGGAAACTGATGATGTTATGCATATAGCTAGCACTTTTTTTTTAATCCCCAAATAATAATAGCTTGGCAATATTTTCAGTAATTCAGTGTCAAACTTCGATTTACTATTCTGTTGCCTAGTTTTTCTATCTCACTGATGTAATCATGATCTGCTGAATCATCCTATTTAATTTGTGGATCACTGATGACTCCATTTTGAAGGTATTTAGGTTTCTTTCAGTTAGTTTAGTAATTATAACCTTCAGGAATATAAAAATATTGTGGAAAGTAATTACGTGGTTTAATCACATATAAATGCTTACATAATTACACCAAAGACATATATGTGTTTACAAGAAGATAGGAGGGAGTGATTGCATATTGAAATAAAAATGAGTTGGTTTGGTTTTTTGGTTTTTGGTGTTGTTTTTTTTTTTTTAATGTGACCAGGAGAGGTATGTTTGCTTTTGTTTCTGGAGTTGTTTGCTTTGCATGTTTTGATTATTTGGGACAAAGGATGATTATCTTTACATCGGAAAAGTTCCTGTGACATGAATATTCATATACTTCAAAACTTTCACGTTACTGAACTTCTATGACTGGGACATAAATCCTAGAACATATGACTAGAACATAAATATCTTTCGTAACTTTTGTAGTTTTGTAATAATGTGCAAACTGATCACCTGCTTTCTGCCCCTGAAGTGTACGTAAACAAATATGTACTCTGCACATATGTCCAAGTAAATATAATGCTAAGTTCACATAGAATAACTTTTTCATTCATACCAGATGTGAACAAAAAATCAATGAGGGGTAAATACATCTATGACTTAAACTCATGGAGAGCTGGATGCAGTATTCCAGTATTCTGTTCTCAGGTCTATTCAGTAAAATCTTCAGCTCCCCTTGCTGCTCATGGGTGTTGAAACAGGTTAATATACCTATTACTTACATGAGCCATGTCATCTAAAATTTCAATATCTGAAAGAAAACTGCTTAGCATCTATGACTAATGTTGGCTACTTCCATCTTAAAGGGAAGGACTCTGGGGTTGTTCATATGAAAAAAGTCTATACATGAGGGTGTTTTCTCATTCTTATCCTCAGCTCAAGTAGAGAGGGGTCACAACACGCAAACGATTTGTTCAGCTTGCTGAGGTCAGTCACTGCCCAATCTTTCTGCCTCTCTTTTTCTCATTCTAAATGATTAATGTTACACATCTGCCTGCCTTAGAGTCTTTATAATGAAACTCTTCTATTCAGATTTAAAACACGAAGAGTTGGGTTTTGTTCAGGGAGCTGTGAGTAGTGGAAGGACTGTACTTGCATGCTAGTAGATCCTCCAGAGTCTTTCCTTTTCACCTAAAAGCTGAAAAATTAGATAGTCAATAGAGTCTGACCTATTAGATCTGTTTCAGGACACACCTAGTTGTTATTCCTCTTGACATGTTTCACACATCAGGCTAGTAAGTAGAATACCCTTCACAAGCCCAAAAGAGTAAAGAATGCATTTCATTAGTAGGAGAAAATGAAACTGTATTTTGTGCAGTTTTATTTCACTGAAGATCCTCTAAAAACTCTTAGGCTGTAGTTTCAGAGAACTGCAAATTATTTCTTTCCTTGTTTCAATGGTCATATGCAGTACATTAGAATAGTTTTAACCAGTAAGAAAGCTAAATTCTGTATTGAGTACTTCTACTGCTGTTTATGGCTGCTTCTTTAAAAGTACCATGAAGGTGTTTTAGATTAAAAGTGGCTCATTTTGATTCAAAGGATAAACTATTTCAAAGATATAAAATAAATGTTTCCATTACACAAAGAGCAAGTGCATCGCAAAGAAGTTCTGTTGACCCAATCTTGAGTAAGTCTAAACTTAGCAAACTCAATGACTTTCTAGTGGAATATTAATAAAACATTATGTTGAATGTAGATGTAAGGTTATAATGTTATCAATAAACCCCCAAAGATTTATCTGTGAAACTATATTCTAGATAGCACATGCAAAATACTGAATACAAAATTCTATACAGATGAAGGTAATTCAGAGCACTGTCAGAAATTCACATATGTTTTCATGTAGTGCAACTGGGGCTCTTCAGAATGGAGGAAGAAGGCACTGACATCTGAATCCCTGTGAGCTGCTTCTGGAAAAAATATATATATTCAGTGTCAACCTATGAACAATTTTAGTTTTAGGTTATTCCAGTGCTGTTATTTATGATGCAGAAAATAACTGCAATTCCACTGTCCAGTGTGAGTTCGGTGTTTGCCCCATAAGGCACCATTTAGACAAATTATGTAGACTTACAAAAACTGTTAAAGTATTTCTGAATTCGCTTACTTGGTAGAAGAATGACTTTACTTGGAGTTTAAAATTTGGGGCTAAAAAAATTTTCATAGAGTGTTTCTTAACCAACCAAAGAGGACTGTCTGTCTGTACATTTGCATATAGCCCTACTGGTTGCCAGTCTAGTACTTTATAGATGCAATCTTTGCATTTACATTTCAAGAGTTCTATCCAACACAGCAAATTTCTGTCGCATTAAAGTGATACATAATTTTCTACATAAAACAGACCTGATTAAAAATTAAGTCCTTTCCAATTACAGCCATAGATTGTAGCAGTAAAATGTAACATGAAGGAAAATGCAATTAAAACTGTAGTGAACATTTATGTAAATCAAAAGTCGGTAGTGAAGCAAATATAATGAGCTAGTCTAACTGACTAAATCAGATTTGTTAAAGTTCTTGTAGACATATATTTTCACAGAAAAGAGTGTTGATAATTTAATTCCCTTTTTTGGAGTGAATACTGAGATCACTTCTGAATTATTGTGGTCAACCCGAGTTACATGAACATATATCTTATTTTTGATATTTCAGTCTCTGAGAATTACAACCTTTTAGTCTTTATACCTCCATGACCCCAATAGTACAGTTACTCAACCACCAAATCATCTCTAGCCTGGGACAAACTACAAATTTACTACAAAGCCACTCCTGAGATGTTAATACTTGGCTTAATTTGTACTTCTCACATGTTGATATGTGTCGGGAAAATGTCAGAGTTGTCACAGGAAATAGAGTTTTTTAACAAATCTAAGAGTTTTTACAGCTTCAAATACTAAAGATAACTTTTATCGCTATCTCCTGCAATGTTGTCCCTACATCTGCATATGGATCAGATTTTCATATACAGCCACTGTATGCATATGAAGTATTTTTTCATCCTTTTCAGAAATTCTAAGTATCCTGTATTGCATCTAAAATAGACTTCTGCTGCATGAATTTTTTTTGTTTTGTGTCAGTCAAGTCAATCTAAAATTATGTTATTTCTCTTTTAATATTAAAAAACTGAATGAATGATGTGCTACTACAGACTCAGTGGTGCAAATGTTCCAAAGAAAGGAAAAATCATTGGTAATGGAGCAGTACATGCTAAATGTGTTGTTCATGATAAGAGTTAATGTTGTAAAAGTAACATTCATTTTAGATGGTTGTAAAACCCGAAGATTTTGACAGGCTAAATTTGGTACAATTAACAATCTCCCTTCTAAACCAGCTACCACAAATATCAGCTCAGAACTTTGGAGAGACTGTTACCAAATTTGAGGTACTAATTTAAAATAGTTGATCAAAATTTCAATAGCATCTTATTTGACATCTGTGAACTGTTTTTCTATAATGGCATCTCAGGTATCTGTGTCTCTCTTTGATTTATGCAATACACAAAGATAAAAAAATGGGGATAAATTGAAGCACTTGAAATTGGAAAAGGCTTCTAATTAACAAAATCTGGTTCTAGGAGAGCACTACAGCTGGAGTCATGGACTAAATAAACAAGCATTTAATGAGTAAATGATTATAAAAGAATTCAGCAATTCAAAAAATAGGTACTTAACTGTTAGTCATGTCTTTCATTTCTGTAATTTCTAAGACTCATATGTTTTTCCAAAATGAATCCATGAAGAATTCAAGTAAACTTATTTACAAAGGAAATTAGGAAAGAAATATGGATTTTCACTGTATTTCTTTCCTTAAATGTTGTGTATGACTGGAGAATGGTCACCCTTGCAACTGTTCTCATAATTGCATCTTCCTTTCTTAGCAACAAACACTCATGATGGTATTCACCCATCAAAAATAGCTACTGACTCTTCAGCTAGTCATCCTAAATTCCATTTAGAGCAAATGGAAAAAATTAAGCACTTTCTAGAGAGTAATTTATTTTATTCTAAATCAGACATAAAACAGGTCAGATTAATCACACCCAAAAAGTCCTTATTCCTCTACATTAACTATCATATGAATGCAGGATGGCTAGTTCAGATGTAGATAATTACAGTATTGATGTCTGTATCTAGATGAGAGTTGTCACCAGATTGCTTACTTTGGACTCTAATTATTATCTATTTAGCAAGTTAAATGCTTAGGAGTTTCTACTACCACCAAAAATCACCATCTTTGGAATTATTAAAGTTTATAAACTACAAAATTATGCAAACTAAAGAAAGTTATTTCACCAGCTTCCCAGCCCTGAGCCATAATTCTGTATTGGAACACTGACTTTGGAATATAAAAGTGTAATCATGACTTGTAGAAATACAGGGACCTAGTTCTGAGAAAACTTCCCTACAGAGCTGAAGAGAAGATGATTAGAAATATTAGAATCAATATGTGTATTTCAATTAATACAAGTGCCAACCAAAAGGTACTCTATTAAAACATAAACATTAATAAATATTTAAACAAACATTTAACATTTAGCATAATTTTAACTGCTGTAGTTTTCTGCAAGATATTCAGCCTTATATATGTGTTTGATGAAGGGGTTTCAATAATTCAAGAACATATTGCAGTTGTAACAACTACATCAGTTAATGAATCATCAGCAAGATACAAGATCTGGCTGGTTAAAGGCAAACTAACTCTCAGAGGACCAAATCATCAATTTTTTTTCTGTATTACATTTGCAGTTAAACATCGTGACAGCAAGTCAGATTGTTTTACTTGATCGTGGAATGCAATGGTTACAAAGAATCAAGATGCACCCTTGAATCTGTCTACCATATACCAGTCACTCAGAGAAATTAACACAGACAGATTAAAGTCTGTCTCTGCGTTTTGGGGTTTTTTCAGTATTCTTAATTTCGCACTTCATAAACTATACTGAGATCTTCACCAAGCTCTTTTTCTTCAGTAGTCCAGAATGTAATAATCAAATATACCAGAATAATAATAGATAGTAAGGAAAGGATATACCTCTCTGCATGGTGTCTACATGATGAACATACTGGGCTACTCTGTTACCATACCCCCCTGCAGTGATTATTTTTAATTTCTGGCTCCTGCAAACTGGAATCAGCTTGACTATTCCATGACATCTCTACTGTCAGTAGAGAGTAAGTCACTAAATAAATATTTTTGATCTACATTTTCTTGAAGCAATTTCTTAGGAAAAAAGGACTTTAACTTGGCTTCTTTGACTATATGTCTTCAGGGCATTCATGTCAGTATCTTGTTATTACCTACTTTGTTCAATCTTGTTCAGTTAGCAGTCAGCATAACCATTTACTTACCATGCAAACAAAGTTAAGGCTATGTTTAAAACAATAGCTTCTAGCTGTTTCCAGCTTCAATCATTAAAAAATACAACATTCTGGTCAATTGAGAGAGTAGCTGCCAGTTTTGTTCAAAAATATAATTTAGCAAGCATAGGAAATAAGAAATTAAGCTGTAATGTAATAAAAGACTTTTAGATTGACTTCCACAGTGCTGTTGCTTGGCTGCTGTGTATAAAAGATAAAAATAATGTATGCAAATTAGATTAGGTTGAAATTAAAGATGTCTAGCAGAGAATGGCTAAAGAAGCCAATTTTATTTTATTGTTTGTAAGTGGATAAATATTTCCCCAGTAGCCATGAAAACAAAAGAAACTGTTAGTGAGTTCATTTGAGCTTTTCATTCACTTCTCATCCTCCTTCAGAAATTACTGGTGAAAAGTTGCTAAATCACAAAAATACATCAATCTGCTGACAGTCCAAGGTGAATTTTTAATATTTTTTGGAAAGTAGCACAAAGCAGTTTATGAATAGACATTATTTTTAACAGATTTCTGTCAGAAATAGCTATTTACGTGATTATCATTCCTTGTTCTGCTCATATATTCGATCTTTTCACTTACAAACATTATTAAGCTGTCGACAATTGCTGATATTGCTGCAATTACACAGCTTTTAACTGTGATTTCATGTCTTCAAACTTTCCATGTCACTCCCTGTAAGAGACGGGACTGAAGCCCCTCATCTATTGTCTGCCTCATGACCATCAACCAGGGCAGAGACTGATCACCCAAAGACCCCCAAAAGGGGAAAAAGGACTTTTGCACAAGGAAGTCCGGGCCAGATCAAGGTGGGATGTTGGCCAAGTGCAGAGGTGTAACTGGAACAAAACCAGGTGCAGGCCACAGTAGACTGCGTCGTCCTTGCTGTCAAAGCAGAGAGGACTGCATGGGATGGTTTGTACTGTACACTTGACAAAACAACGGGCCTTGTTTCCCCCACCTTTTGGCCAGCTGCCCCTCGCCTTTGAACAGTTTTCCCCAAAACAATGGGACTCATTTCCCCACCTCTTGGCCGGGTTCCCCTCGCTTTTGCACCACTCTGCCTGCTGCACCCCGCTCCTGCACCTGTTGGCGAGCTGCCCCTCGCCTTTGAAAAGACTATAAAAGAGACTCTCTAAAAAGACCCCTTTGAGATCTCCCCACGGACGAAGACGAGTCTATTGGGACCAGGCCATGAGGACTCCGTCTGTGCCGTGGTAGCTATAACCCAACACAACTCTCTCTCTCTCTCCTTTTCTCCCTCTCTCCCTCTTCTATCACATAAATCGTGTTGTTGGCACTCAATAAAAGTGCTTTTGATTTTGGTTTAAACTTAAACCACTTGTCCCTGTTTCCTTTGCACTCTGAGATTCAGTTAACGAACCATCA
>VZTZ01035157.1:0-16836 GCA_013400955.1 Drymodes brunneopygia
GAACCCCAGCCCAGGCTTCTCCCTAAAGCTGTTCCTGGGGGTAGAGGACAGGTCTGCACCCAATCTCATTCCTCACCCTCCACAATTTCCAGTGAGGTGAATGAAACCCCTGTTTTCTCTGCCAATAGTCACCAAGACAGAAAAAAAGTGTGAAAGCATTTGGTTTTGGTTCAGGCCCAGAAGTCCTCTTTGCCCTGGGAGGAGACAGCATTGAGGGACTTGCAAAAGCCAAGCCATAGAGGCCTTAGAAACTTCAGGCAGTCTCTCCATACTTTTTCCCAACAAAGAGGCTTTTGAGGTTTCATCATCATGCCCTGCCCTCTGCCAGGGCCAGCCAGGGGAGAGAATGTGTAGGACAGACTAATCCAGAGGTCTATGCAATCAATAAGAGGAAGGTGGTGGGAGATCTTCTAAGTGATTGTAACCAGCTCCATATCAAGTTTTCACCGTATCAGAGGTTTCCCTTCAGCTAAAGCACTCCACGTTCCCTCAAGAATAACCTTGCTTTTGGGGAAAGAGCAACTAGGGCAAAGGGAAGTTAGTGACCATTTCTCTTACAAGATCTGTCTTGACAGGCCTCATTCCTGTTCCTCAATAACTAGGAGAAATGATGGCCATGAGAAAGAGCAGGCCTTTGGTATATACCTCATACCCCTTTACACACATGACTTTGAAAAGCAGCTGAGAGACCACATTTGGAGCAAGGGAAAGGGGGACACTGGAAAGAAGGAGGAATGAGGTTTATGGGGTGATTGGTTTGGGTTCTCTTTGGGGCATTTTCCCTCTCAAACTGGTAGAAGTCTCTCAAAAAATCACATCAGGGATGAATGAAAGGAGCAGAGAAAACAGGGACAAGGACAGGAGAGACTTTGAGGGAGGAGGTTAAATTCCAGCAAACCGGCACATACACAACAGGTGTTTGCTCAGAAAAATACAGTAAAATTGTCATGCAAATAGAACGTTAAATCTGCTTTCCTCCAACAGGGCTGACATCACTTTGTGAGCCCTCATCCTGAGGGAGGGAGCAGGACAAAGAAGAAGGGAGAAGGAGGGAAGGTGAGACACTTTGTTCCCCTTCCTTGCCCTCTTCCTCCCACAGAACAGTCCATCTTGTGCAAACTTCATCCAATAGTTTGGAGTGGGGGGCTACAGCTAGGAGAGAAATGGCTTTTCCCTCTTATCCAGCCTTACCCCCACCGGAGAAAAAAAGAAGGGCCTGATGATAGTTGTATCCCTGACCTTTCTTTTCTGCCTCGTTGAGGTGTTGAGGGGAAAAAGCAGAAACATTTACAGGTTAATGCTCTCCCTTAAAGCATTGGCTGAGCAGAACTGTTTACAAGACCACACAGCAGAGAAGCACAGGGAGGGAAGAGCTGGGGAGAGGAACAAGACTCCATCCCCCCTTTTCCTGTCATCCCCCTTTTCCCATCCAATTCTATGACCCAGCCATTAGTCTTTTCTGATTGGATGGTTGCCATGCTGGAAGACCACTGAGCCTGCTCCATGTCATAGCTGGGGAGGTCTGTGTTGTGCCTAAGCATCTCTCACAGCATTTACCTGTCTTAGTTTGCTGCATGGTCCCACCATGGAGGGACGCCTGCCAGCAGTGATGTGACTTCCCTTTGCGACTTCCCTTCATCTTCCTGCTCACAGGTGCACACACACATGTGCAGACACACACCCCTTCCTCTGGGTTGGATTGGCTCTTACTGTGTGAAGTCGGTCCCATGAACATCTCTGGACTCAAGGAAAAATAATGCTTTGACTGTGGGAAAGCAGGCTGACAGTGAAAAGTCTGAGGCAATGGGTCATGACCTGGCTTAGGATTGTTACCATCAGCATTCCTAGAAGGAAGAAACTCCACAGATCTTCATAGGTTCACACTTTGGGGATAGCTGCTCTGGTTTTCATGCACCCGACTCTGTCTACTGCTCCCCCTCACTTACAGAAGGTGAAATTGTCACCTGTGGCATAGAAGCCAGGTCCTGGCAGATAATAGGCAAGTTTTCTGCATGCAGCATGTAAATCCCTCCCAGAGAAGTTCTACACCCGCATCCTTCTCCCAGAGCCCCCCATAACACTGGGTCTTCTGAGGAGCACCTCAAAGAGGAAAGAACTGCTTAGGGAGGGCCAACACAGCATAGGCCCTCACCCTCATCCTTCTAGAGGTGAACAATGGTCAGGTGTTGGGCAGATCATGGAGAGGAGGTTCAGTGTGCTGCATAAAGACATGTTCAGCAGGCAGGACTCCTGCCTGACAGAAAAACCTTGGGGGAGATAGTGCCCAGATTGTGCTTTGTTGGGCTGCTCAAAAATGGGACTAGGTGGAGAGGGCAGTAGGCTCATTCCCAGCTCTGTGGTAGATCTTCTACCCAAGAGGCAGAGGTTGGGACCTAGCAAGTGCAACTGGGATTTTGTCAAGACATGAAAGGATCCCTAAGAAAAGGTTGTCACACCTGTGAAGAGGTGGAGGATTTAGGGGGTGATATGTTGCTCTGACTCTCATGAGGGCCTCTAAGTGTCAAAGGAACACTGCCATCCGGAGGCTGGTGTCCTCCTCTAACCTGACACACAGAGTGTTGCTGCACACACAAAGGGAGCTTTTTCCAGGCCATCCTTCTTGGGCTTCTCCCAGACCCCATTCTCACATCCTGTTTGTTTCCTGTGCTCCTGTCTTCGCCCTAGGCTGTCCCCTATCCATGCCAGAATATCCATGGCCTATACAAGAGAAAGACTCTTTGTGAGGCCAACCCAGTGAGATGAGCAACTGAAATCCTGTTCTTCACATCCACCTGGAAGTGAGGTTGGATGATGCTCTTCTCATGGACACCCACCCCACAGCCCACAGTGCAAGTCAGTTGGGAAGAACTGCAGAAGCTTCATGGAGAACTTGTTCTGCTGAGGTCTTCTCCAGGTCCCTTTCTCATAGAAAGGAGGACATGAACAGAGCGTATTAAACTGACTGCACAACGCAGCCTGAGCACAGGCTTGTGCGGTGGGGAGGGCCTCTGACTTGTAACACTTGTGGAGAGATGGGAACGCTATACACCTCTGAGTGACCAGACCTTCCTGCCTTTTCCTCCACCACTCCTTGAGGACCTGGCTTGCTATGCCAAAGAGAACATTTACNGAATAACTACTTAGGGAGGGCCAACACAACATAGGCCCTCACCCTCATCCTGATAGAGGTAAACAACGGTCAAGTGTTGGGCAGATCACGGAGAGGAGGCTCACTGTGCTGCATAAAGACATGTTCAGCAGGCAGCACTCCTGTCTGACAGAAAAACCTTGAGGGAGATGGTGCCAAGATTGTGCTTTGTTGGGCTGCTAAAAAATGGGACTAGGTGGAGAGGGCAGCAGGCTCATTCCCAACTCNAGAAGGAGGCAGAGCAGTAAGGGCACAGAGCCTATTATATGGCAGGTCTTACCTGCCTTGGTCCTTCACATCTCCTCTCCTTCCTCTGAGGAGGATGGAGGTTCGTGAAGTAAGCCTAGGGACCCTTAACAGAGAGGGATAGGGAAGGGCAAAGAAAAAGAAGGGAGATAACTTCTTCCAGCAATTCCCACCTGTCTTGGAAGGGGATGAGAGAGAGAGAAAAGCCTCCACTGCTAAAGAAAATGAGGGAAAAAGTTAGTGATGGAAGATTTGGCATAGCAGGTGTACAAGGTGGACAAGGAAGCTTTCTAAACCAAAGTTCTTCACTCCCACCCAAAAGAAAAATCAGCCTTCAACAGGAACAGAAAGATGAATAGTTCACTGCTGAGTTTCATGCCGAGTGAGTGTCCATCCCTGCCCTTCTCCTGCCACCACTGCCACCCACGCCCAGGCCATTCCCACCCACCCACACTCCAACGTTGTTACCACAGTGTCAGAGCAGGACGCTCCTCCTAACCATCTGAGGGTAGAACAATGGTCCCCGTAACACAGTAGAGACAATTGGGCGTGTCTGTGTGTGTGTAAGAGTTGTTGCAAACTTTAAGAAAAAGTTTCATCAGTTTTGTATTTGTCAGGAGTATTTTGTTGTTGGTTTATTTTTCACAGTCAAGTGGCTTTTTTTTTCTGGTTGTTGGAGGGGGGTCTTGGTTTGTATTGTTTCCTTGTGAGGAAGAGTCACAGCTTCTGCTGAGCAGAGACTCCTTTCCAGTAATCTAGGATGTCATGCAGATCCTCGTCCTTGGCAAATTGAACTTTCTTCCTCAGGGCATGCCCAGCTGCCATGTAAACCTCCTCCCTGTGATGCTTCTTGTAAGGCCGGAATCGCTCCCAGATCTTGTGGGTGCTCTCTGAGGAGTACTCGGGGCTGGAGGAGTAGCCCGAGAAGTAGTGCCTGGGGGAGAGCTGGGAGTACGTGGAGTCTCGCTTGGACCGGGACAGTGGCTTGAGGAATGACACGTGCTGGCTCAAGGTGTCAGCACTTTCCTCATAATACAGGGCCGGGAAGGAGTGACGGTGCTCACTGCAATGGTAAGAAGGCTTGACCTCCAAGTGGTGGATGGCGCTCGGAGACACCAAGGGAAGACGATCCAAAGGGCTGTTAAGTGGGCTGCCCTTCTCAATGTATTTGGAGTCAGACTTGCTGAGTGGTGGGTGGTCAGGCACATCCAAGCTGAAGACCTTGGCGCTCTTGATGGAGCCACTAGAGGAGACAGTGCAAGTCTTTCTGGCCACAGCAGCATCAGCACTGAGCTGGCGCTGCAAAGGGTGATGGGAGCTTTCCTTGTAGGGTGGGGAAAGAAAGCTGGGCCGCTCTAGCCCACTTGAGGAACCGGCTGGGATAGACTGACACTCAAAGGCCATATTTGAGTCAACACCAGTTCCACCACCCAGGAAAGATGTTGTGTCCAGCTTGAGGGCATCAATACAGTTGTTGATGATCTGGTTGACCTTGTCTACCTCCTTGGCTATAGTAGAGATCTCAGCAGCTGAGCCTTGCCCATTGTCAAGCTCCCGCAGGTCCTCATCCCGCTGGGTTCTCTCCAGCCCATCCCCACCACCAGTCCGCACCTCAATATAGTTACCTTTAGTGGTGACTTTAGGAGTCTCCATCCCAGTGTCCATTGACTTTGATGGGGGCAACTTTTCCCCAATCATGGAAGGGATGGAGGACATCCGTGAGACAGGAATGACAGGAGGCTCACCCAGCTTCTGGGAAGGATGGACCATGGTACTGGTATCAATATCTGATCCATAACGCATTTCCAGAATGGTCTTTTTGACATTGAGTGACTTCTGTTTCTCCTCCTGCATCCTCCGCTTCCGCAGGCAGTAGTACACCACCCCCAGGACAATGACCATCCCAAAGAGGCAACCCAGGGTGGTCATTATATAGTGTGTAGTGGTGGAAGTACTGGAAATAGGGTCCTCCCTGCCTTTGCTCCGGGTTGCAAAGGTCAGGCAAGTGTGGTTGTAACGCCTGTTGTTGCGGATAGAGGCCACACAGAATGTATAATCAGTGTGGGCCTTCAGCTTGTTGACAGTGACATATTCCTTCTTGCTCTTCAGTGTTGCTATGTCAGAAACATAGCTGTTGTTGTATTGGACCAGCACATACATCTTACTGTAGGGCATGGGGATGGTGACCATCAGGATGGCTGAAGTGATGGTGACATCATGTAGCTTGATGCTGGGACTGAAGGAGGAGTCAGTGGTGGAAGAGGCTGGAGGCTTGACTGAGAGGAAATCACCAGGGCTGATGGCTGACCCCTCATCCAGATCTCGCTGGGAGTCAGGGGTGTAAGGAGTTGGGTTGACCCTGGAGAGGGAGGGGATGGTGCCCCCTCTGCACATGGACTGGAAGATGGTGATGGCATTGCGGTTGTGGTGAGGCCGAGGCACCAGAAGGGGATACCCAGTGAACTCCCGTGGAGTCTCACACTGGAGGCGGTCATAGTTCTTGGTCACGTTGTTGAAGAGAGCCAGCCAGTTAAGAAAGCCATAGAGGTTACAGTCACAGTTGAAGGGGTTGCCAGCCAGCTCACACACCATCAGGTTGCTCAAGCTGGTGAAAGTGTTGCCCTCCAGACGGCTGAGGCGGTTGGATGACAGGTCAATACTAATCAAGCTGGGGCACTCAGAGAAGGCAGTAGGGGTGACCAGCTCAATTAGGTTATGCTGCACAAAGAGGAACTGGAGGCGGGCCATGCCCCGCAACATGCCCTCTGTCAGGTTGGTGAGCTTGTTGTAGCCCAGCTGTAAGACCTGGAGGTTTGACTGACCCATGAAAGCCCCATCCTCAATGTAGGAGATCTCATTCTTGGTCAGGTTCAAATCAGTCAGGTTGCTGAAGCGGTTGAGGGAGGAGTACAGCACCACTTTGAGCTTATTCTCATTCAGACGCAAGTCGTGCACTGTGCTGTTGATATGCTGGGGGATGGTCTCATATGGGGGCTGGTTCTGGCTGCAGATGGCCAGCCACACATACCCTTTGTCCCCCTCAATCAGCCAGCAGTCACCTCGCACTGTGCCTGGGGAAAAAAAGCAGAGCAGGGCAGCTGCCCACAGCCCCAGGCACAGCATGGTCTGCAGTGGTGCCCTCATCAGAATGGGGGAAAAATGTCCCCAACAAAAACCAACGCCAAATCTCAGGACAACAGCAAAAAGAAACTAGGGGGCAGGAACTGGGGTTTAGCAGTGGAAGGGAATGAGCACTCCAGTCCTATCAGGTGTCATCACTATTATTTCTTCTTGCCCTCTGGGTCAAGNCTGGAAAAGAAAACACAAGAGAAAAGAAGAGGCATCATTTGGAAGGGTCTTTGAGATAAGAGTATAGACAGCAATGTTTCATGAGAAGAGGGAGATGGGGAAAAGACATTAAGGGAGGCGCAAGCAAGAGAGGTGTGGTACTGCCTGCCGTGCTGATAAGTCTTTGAGGAGGGAACCCTCACGATCTATAATGTCGTATCAGGGACATGCAGAAGGGTATCTGGGCTCCCTTAAGTAGTGTGATCACAGCCAGGCACCTGGGGGAAGGCAGTGGTGTGGGAGTAGAAGGCGAAGGGAGAGGAGAGTGGGAAACATAAAGCTGTTATTGCNGCCAGGAGCATGGAGGAAGGGGAACACATGCAGTCTTCTTCCAGAACACCCAAAAGCTACGACCATGGATGTTTGGTCTGGAAGGGAACTACCTTGTGCTTCTTTTCTAAACAAAAATTCAGGCCAAAGATAATGAATCTTCTTTGATGCTCATGAGTGACTCACATACTTTTTCCACTTTTCTTCCCTCCATCCATCCCCCACCTGCACCAAACCCACCCCAAAACAAACCCAAGTCCTCCCCACCCCTCCACAGTGTGATTTGGAAGAACAAGGCAGGGCTGCCTCCTCTGTTGCTCACGCTCCCTTGGTTTCTACTCCTTCTCTTCCTTCTTTCCTGGGTTCCCTCTGAGAAGCTTCAGAGCTTTGGATCAAACATGTCAAAAACAAAAATACAGAGAGGGAAAGAGCAAGTGTGCATGAGAGAGATCCATCTGTCACTGGAATCTGGAACAGAAAACACAGGAGACAAGAATAGGCATCATTTGGAAGGGTCTTTGAGATAAGAGTATAGACAGCAATGTTTCATGAGAAGAGGGAGATGGGGAAAAGACATTAAGGGAGGCGCAAGCAAGAGAGGTGTGGTACTGTCTGCCATGCTGATAAGCCTTCGAGGAGGGAACCCTCACGATGTATAATGTCATATCAGGGATATGCAGAAGGGTATCTGGGCTCCCTTAAGTAGTGTGATCACAGCCAGGGACCTGGGGGAAGGCAGTGGCGTGAGAGTAGAAGGCGAAGGGAAAGGAGAGTGGGAAACATAAAGCTGTTATTGGGGCTCAAAACCCCTAGTGTAAACAAAGGCAAGCCCCAAGCACAGCCAAAGCCATGAATTTTCAGATGCCTGAAAATGATGTACACAGAATGCATGAAGCAGGAAAAATGCAGATGAGCTTCCCCCCCACACCCCAAAAAGAAGCCAAACATTTTATTTTCCTTTCCTTCCTTCCTTGATGCGAGAGGGATAAATAATTCAAGCCATGTGTAACCACTTCTGGTCTAAAAATTGTCCCTGACTCTTGATGCATGGACAAGGCTGTTGAGGTGAACCAGTCTGGCTTGAGCACTGTGCAGGGTAGGGAGCAGGCAGTGTGTCAAATACCAGCCTCCAGTCTCTCACCCAACAATGCCAGCACTCCTGATCTGAAGCACATCACCCATCTACCCCCCACCAAAGAGAGGTGCGCAGTTTCCACCTTTGTACTTTACTACCTCTCCTTGGGGGCTATGAACACTGCCCCTTTGTAAGAAAACACATCTTGTGGGCAAAGTGACATTTGCTTGCTAAACCATAACAAATGTATTTCTGGGCTGTGGGCGAGCTCCTGGTTCTGACTGCAAAGTGCAGCCTGGAGCACCTTTCTCTCCAGCTACAGCTTCAACCCTTCTCCCACTGTGCTGAGACAGGAGCCTGGCAGGGGTGTCCTCAGGCAGCGCAGAGGAAATAATTTCATACAGCAGATAAAACATGTGGGCACTGTGCTACCTCTTTTTTTTTTTTTTTTATTTTTGAGGGGAAAGGAAACACAAAAAAACCAGAGAAAAGGATTCTCGGTTAATGAAAAATAAAGATCCCCTCTTGCCCCTTTTATTTTGGGGGAGGCTGCTCACTAAAGTTATTGCTGAAGCTTTTGCTGCAAAAGCTGAACCAATTTCTAGCACAGAGACACAGGGCAGAAATAAAATGAAGGAAGATAAATGAAGGAGGAGCGAACCCTTGAGGAACAAGGCTTACGTCTGTGGAGAAATCTGAGCTGATTTGGGTCTGTGGAATTATGAGGCCAGCTGGATTAAGGGATCAGAGATGGTGTCACAGAGAAACACTTAAATATTCAATAATCCAAAAAGTAAAGCCAAGACAGAGAAGGGAAGGGGGAGAAGAGCTAGACCAATGGAAAAGACAGGGAAAAAAACCTCCATTCCCTGCAGTTCATCATCTGAGGGCACCAAACCCATGTCACTTATGGTTGTCATATGATGGCCTTCAGCTGCTACCTCAGCTTTGCCTCAGCCAGCAATGAAGCAGAAGGCAGAGGTTTTTACAGTCTGAGGCTTTGTTTTTCAGCCTTGTAATCCAATGAGAAATAATTTCCTGACACTATTTCCCCAGATGCATCAGATAGGAGGCACATCTGGCTCTCCACAGGTTGGAACCCACAGGCCTCTGATACTCCCCAGCACCAGTCTCCTGCCTTGTTCCACCATTTCCAGAGGTGATTCCATGCAGAGACACAGCCAATCCCCACACCATCTCTGTCCCTTTGCCTTCCTCTCTAATGCTTCCTCACTTCACCTGATTTCTTCCACTGAACAAAGGAGTGGCAGATACTATCATGCTTTTTGCACATTGGTGTCCAAAGTATGTCCACTCCAGTGAGAGGCCAGGGGCAGCCCCTGAGCAAGCAGTGGAAAGGTTTAGGAATGAGAGATTTTAGCCAGCATCCTTCTCTGAGCATTATGTTCTGGCCTGCCAGTCTCACCTCACCAAATACCCTGCACTATATCCAACTCCATACAGGAACACCTCAGCCCCCTTTCTTTGACCCCTTCTGGTATAGGACAGGCTGCTCCAAAAGCTGTGCTGAAGTCACCATTGCTTGCTGCAGCTTGTTCATGGTGCACACAGAGAAAATATAAGGCCAGGACCACATTTCTCTGCAGCCAAACTCATTGGTCCCCTTGGGTCCCCAAGGTAACCACGTATGAGAAATACAAAGATCTTGACATCCTACCCCCAATGGTTCCTGTCTCCCCACTATCATGCTGGTTTTAAGAGTCCTGAGTCCAGCCCAATCCGTGGCCTACTCCATCCCTGTCCATGGCCCAGCACCCCATTTCAGCTCAGCACAATGCAACCAAGTCTCCGCTGCAGCAATGCTGTCAGAGTACTGGTCTCCAACTCTAACATAGCCACGCCCTGCCCTTCAGGGAACAGTTGCTCCCTTACCCTGGCAATCCATAGTCAAAGGAAGGCCAGGAATGAGGGGCAGCACTATGCCCTCCTTTAACTGTCTACAGCCAAAAGAACATAAATCACACAGCACTGGAGTCCAACAGCACAAGGAAGCAACACTCTGTCCTTTTTGCTGGCCTGAAAGGTGCTGACAATGGAGTTGGCTGTTTCCCTCTCTTGCTTCTCAGGCAACAGAGAAAGAAGGCACAGGGATGGAGTGCGGGCAGGAAAAGCAAGAATAAGCAAGTCCAGCACATCAAAGAGCCAAAGAAGGGGGATGCAAGAATTGTGGAGAACTTATGGGCAAGAGGAAAAGTTAGGACACAGGATATGTTTTACAGGGAAGGTACAAGGTAATCATCTCCATGTGCTGGGCTTACCCAGCCGTGGGGTTCCAACACTCTTCAGTGGCACCCAAGATTGACAACAAGCCCTTGGCTCCTGGCCATCCTCATGTACATGTGAACATCAAGGAACAGCAGTGACATTGCACCTGTGAAAGGCTGTGCTCTCCTTGGCTGGCACAAAGTCAGCCTACCAGCTCCCAAGTGATTTCCCTCTGGTTTGTTCTCTATTAATGGATGCCTCAATGTTATTGGCATTTATCTGCACCACTTTGTTTGGAGAAAAGCAGAAGGCCACAGGGATGGTTCCATTGTTCAGAGGAAAGAAAAGAGAAGGGAAGGNATCTGCTGAGTAGTTTCTGTAATTCACAGTGGTCTGAGCATCACTGCAGCCACCTCAAATCACCACCCAGAGACTGTCCTTGCTTTTGCACCTGGCTACAGAAGAAACACAGTGCCATGGGAGAAGCTTGCTGCACTGCTGTGGCACATCACAGCAGTCCCTTCCCTCTCAGCCCTGCTTCCAGGGACTTACTGCAGGAGTTACCTTCAAGTCATGCAGCAAAGAACCTGTGACTGTGCCCAGAGGTGCTCCAGAAGCTCTGAGAAGTCTGGGACCAAGAGAAGAGGGAGCAGGAAGCCTGATGACCTGTGGTTTTGTGGCATGGAAGACATTTGTGCACTCACGAGAGAGAGAGAGAGAGAGAGAATGCCTTCGACTGCAGATTCTCTGATGTTCACCAAGGGTTGAGCTAACACAACACTCTTTCCTTTAATGGGTCTCAGTGAAGGTTTCTTTTTTACATTCTCTCTTCTCTAATTTATCCCCTATTTTCATGGAACATGTAAGATCCCAACATCGTTCAGTTCTATCACAATGTTACATTTGTTTGAAATCAGCCCTGTAGCTTCAAAAATCCAGAGGTCAAAGGAGCTGTACAGCCACACTATAAAGTCATGCAACAAAAGGTGTTCCCATGTCACTAACCAGACAAAGCCTTTATCCCTTAGAGGAGCTGAACTGATTTCAGTGAGTCCTGCTGAAGGGTGTCCACTCAACCTTAGAGTCTCTGTGAATTTGGCAGAGTGCTGTTGCAAGAGAAATCTCATGCTTCAGCTCTGGGCAAGTTCATTTCACCCTATACAAATCCATAGTGCCTGTGGGTAGAAATATCATTCTTCTGAAAGCTGGGCTAGCCCTGCCATAAGTGGGGAGGAAGATTGCAGCTCCCGAACTCCAGTTGTCCCTGACATCTAGAAGCCCAAACCACTAGGATCCCAGTAGGACACTGCGGTGAGGAAGCCCAAAAAACCAAACAAGATCCCAGCTGCTTCTCACAGGACAGCACTGCAAGGATACTCACAAGGCTCAAATTCTGGCCAGCAAGGATGGAACCCCATAGAGAGGAAGGGAAAAGGGCTGAAATACAGGCTGTAGTGCTGCCTCAAGTACATGCTGCTCTGAAGTCTTGCCTTTTGGCCAGTTTGGGGCACGGGAAGGAAGAATTCAGGAGAAAAAAATTCAGAAGGAAGAATTCACGCACCCAGGCTCAGGCAAACACACTGCCCATGACTCCAAACCTTTGCTGGGACAAACAGCTTAAAGACTAACCATGAAAAAATCCCAACACATTGCTGTATATAAAACCCCTGCTCTCCCATCGTGCCTCCCCAACAGCGATTAGATGCCTAATTTGTTAGGCAGCAAGAGAGAGAGAATGGGAAGGCTCAAGGGAGAAAAATGAAGCAGCTCAGAAGCATGAAGAGAGAGAGCTTTAGAAGCATAAATCTTATTTTAGAGTGATAAATACTGGCAGAAAGGTCTTTCATATGCCTGTGGTTCCCTGGCAGGCCAGAAAGCCACTTTTGTTTTCCAAAGTGAAATGGTTACCTTTTATATTAATGTGATTATTGAAGATTGAGGCAGATTTGCATCAAGCCAGCTCCACCCAGACAGCCTGCAGCAGCCATCCACAGAAGCGTGTACATGGGGATAGGCTTGGGAAACAGCCTTCTCCAGGTAGAAGAGCATGTCAAGAGATTAGAGGTGCCACAAAAAATATTATCAGCAATAAGGATACCTTCAGTGCTCTCCCTCCAGAGCCGGGAGGGGGGCAAGGGAAATATTCTCCCCTTGTTATCCCATAAGCCCAGACATGAGGCAGTAGAAAGGCTTAGAAATAATTCCTGCTGGCCATGGGGAGGGAGCATGAGCTCTGTGTGACTCTCTGTAGGGACCTGCCATTGGGAGTGTGACAGCATGGCTGGCTCTGCCTGGTGCACTGGTATGGGTGTGAGTCACTGTAGAGAAAGAGGTGGCACTGTCGGCTCCAGTAGTGCGAGGTGGAGGGGGCGTGTGTGCGGAGGAGTCGCTGTAGGTGATGGGATGGATGTGTGGGCTGGGGGTGGATGTGGTTTGGTCACTCTGTGAAGCAGAGAACCAGTGCTGGCTCCTGGGGAGGGAGGAACTGCCATGGAGAACCAGGCAAAGGCTGTTTGTGCGTTTATGTGTGTGTGCATGTGTGTTTGCATGGAACAGGCACCGCGGAGAAAGGGGTGGGAGTGTTTGGCTGTGGGGCGCTGCAGGGGACGGGGTGGGAGTGCAGGCTGCATGTGGGCGTGCAGGGATGACGGGAGACAACCAGCCCTTGTTTGGGAGAAAGGCTGCAAGGAAAGGGGTGGGAACGCTCCTTCTGTGTGTCCCCTGATGTGAATCACTTCAGGGAGCAGGGTGTGAGAGCAGGCTCTGTGCCTGTGCATGTGCACGTGGGCAGGAGCTGCTCTAGGGGACAAGGAATGACCTCTGCTGTTTGAGAGCTATGGAGTGGTAAATGGACAGGAATGGCAGCTTTGCATGAGCGTGTGTGTGAGCTGCTGCAGGTGGCACAGGGGTGGGGGCTCTGGGAGCATATGGGGAGCAGGGTGGGAGCACTGGTGCTGTGTGTGCTCCCATGCAGCATGTCCAGCATGAGGCCAGGAGAAATCCTAGGGCTGTAATGTGATGTTACTGTGAAGACCCCCACCTCCTCAGGGTCATTGTGATGCCTCTGCTGTCCTGTGCTGGCCTTCGTGCCCTATTTCCTTCAACAAGTGTTGGCTTTTGCCAGTCTGACTGTGAACAGCAGGAAGCTGTTTTAGAGATGCCCTCACTGAAACCAAGCATACTTCCAGTATTTCTGGATGCTAAAAACATCCCCAGCAACCCAGCAGTACCAGTTCAGAGTGGCCCTGTAGGTAGGGCAGGAAAAGGGCATGGTCCTTTAATTATAGCTCACTACTCTTGCTTATGGGCGACTCAGAGCCTGGGGAATCACATATGTCCAGGAGTAGCAATCACTTCCTGACAAGCACTTGCAGCCCTGTGCCCTGGGTAGGACACCTCCAGGCCTGCAAACTCCTGCAGGGTACAGGCCATGGCATTCAAGCATCCTTCAACATTCCCTTGCCTTCCAGCCAACCTTGTCCTGGGTGGCCACCTGACAGAAATTCCCTCACTAGCAGTGAGACCCTCAGCCCCTCAAAACTCTTCCTCTGGTCAATGCATGCCTGGATTTAGCAAGAGGAGTAGCGCCACACTGGACAGGGCATTATGTTTCCACATGGATGCTTCCACCTTCCTTCCATCCTCCTCCTGCAGGCAATGGCACAGCTCAGCCCTGCTGGGGAGGGACCCTCCTCCCGGCCGGCTCGCCCACCTATATTTCAAGCTAGCATCTGACACACATTTTGACACAACCGTGCCTCCCCTCTCTTTTCCCCACTACCTTGCCTTGTTTAGAGCCTGGCTTTTTCTTCCATTGCCAAAACACAATGACTGTTATAATTAACAGATTATCTCAGTGTGACAGCTGCAGTCCTTTGAAATTAGGTTGAATAACAGGATCCTGCCGTATGGTAATTTCTTTTCATCTCTCAAATATTTTCTCTCTCTCACTCTCGTTTCTACCTCATTTCTATTTTTCTTTCTTTCTTTTCTCTCTTCCCCCACCTACATTCCACCAGCTCCCTGACTGCATGAGCAGTATCTTTGGGGTGAGACAGGCTGAAGGGCTCTCTCTGCCTTCAACAGCTGTTTTCATTCCCCTTCTTTTACTATCATACCTCACAGAGAAGCAGTGCTTGCAAGCAGGTTCATAAACATGTCAGGAAAATACTTGCCTACCAGAGACAATGGTCAGGGGCCCTCTCTGAAGCCCCACAGGTTCAGAAAAGCAGCCTAAGGAATTTCACGGGAGGGGAGAAACCAAGATGCAGTAGCATGTACCACTGCTACCACTACCACAACTTTCCCACAGGGAGCTGAATGCAACGGTGCAGCTGAGTGGTTTGCACCGAGTTAGCCAGGGTGCTCTACCCACCCACTACCCGTCTGCCTTCTTGCTGACTCAGTACCTGCCCCTGACTCACCACTTGCTCACTGAATGGGGACTGGCAGTACTTACATGGCATCCTTCCCTCTCACTCAGGCAATAGCTTTGCCACTTACCACCCCCTTTCCCATTATCCACCTACATGTGTCTCTCTACTGACTCAATCAACTCAAGACAGCCAGAAAAGTGTCTTTTTTTTTTTTTTCTGGGAATTCAGGGTTTCAAAACCAAAATAAGAACTGCTCCCTGCTGGACCCAAATTAGAGGCTCTGGAAATCTCCTCCTCCAGGACTAGAGATCCCCTGGCCCTAGCTGCACATGGGACTGCTCCATTCACAGAAGTGGCTGGACTCCTCAGTCTCTGCTTGGGTAGATGCACTAGCACACAGTGTTTCAGGCTGTGAGGATGACCAGCCAGACATGTGGGATGGGTCTGTTGGAATGGTGTCCTAGATTTGGCAACTGAAACGTTTCAAGCTCATTATGTCCTGGACTCAAGAAGTCTGCAACTTTGTCGTTGACTGCACCAGGAGCATTAGTTAATTATTCTCAATGCCTGGCTTGAACTCTTGCAAAATGCCTTGGTCCTGCTTATTTCAGCCATGTCTGTAATCTATACAATATCATCTGTTACACTTAAACACTGCTTTTTCCTTTTGAAAAACAAGGAGGGATTCCTCCATACGACATGTCCATCACAGCCTAACACACCTCTGCAGAAGCCAGTTACAGCTGGGTCCTGGGCCTCCTCCTGCCTCCTCAGCACAGCCATTTCCTCTCCTCCCATGGAGTTCCACCTCATTTATTTCCTTAATCCCAACTCAGTGGAACAGAAACTCTTTGTCACCATTATTCTGCCAAAAGCCAAGTAGTTTTATAACAAACACTCATCCGTTCTATTGTATTTCAGCAGTCTCCAGCAATGCTTCTCCTCATCATCCATGGTCTTTCTCTTTTCATCCTTTGCCATCCTCAACCCCACATTTTCTCTCTGCTTTCATTCCAAACCCTGTGATAGCTCATGGCACTTACAGCACATCTCATTCATTCACTGTCACTTACCCAAATGTTACCTTCATTTATTAATTCTTCCTTTTTTCTAGTATCCCTCCTCTGAGTGCTTTGTACAGTCCTACTTACGTATCCAATAATAGCATTTTCCCAATGAGTGAGTCATACACCTCTTTGCTGGCATTTAGAATTCTCCTTGTTCTTTGAAACATGTTTATTCATTCCCCATCTCTACAATTATATATGTCTACTCATGGTGTTGCATTTCCTACAGCAGCTGTGCAGCGAACAGATGAGTCGTGCAAATAACCCAGCAAAATCATTTTTCCTCCTGGTACCTTGACATCCTCCATTTTAATTATGTAGGCCAAAGCTAATTCAAGCTATGATGCAATCAAAAATAGAGGACAGCTCAATTTAAAAAACACCCCATCCTTTCCTTTGTTCTTGCTCAGGCCAGTTTTCCATCTTTTTTTCTCTGCTCTGCCTCTTTTGATGCTGTTAGTAGCAGAGTACATGGAGGCTGCAATTGTTATTGGGCCTCTGATTTCGTAGGTGCTGAAAATATTTTCAGTGAGAAACAAACTTTGCTTCAGACTGTTTCCAGACTGAAGGGACCAATAAAAAAAGGACCATTACTCAGCTAATTAAGGGTATGTAAATGTCTTACCCACCAACCCAGGTAATACATACTTCATGGCCAAGGAATGTTGCTATTTCCCCTAAATCTCTCTCCAGGTAGCNCCAAATGTTACCTTCATTTATTAATTCTTCCTTTTTTCTAGTATCCCTCCTCTGAGTGCTTTGTACAGTCCTACTTACGTATCCAATAATAGTATTTTCCCAATGAGTGAGTCATATACCTCTTTGCTGACATTTAGAATTCTCCTTGTTCTTTGAAACATGTTTATTCATTCCCCATCTCTACAATTATATATGTCTACTCATGGTGTTGCATTTCCTACAGCAGCTGTGCAGCGAACAGATGAGTCGTGCAAATGACCCAGCAAAATAATTTTTCCTCCTGGTACCTTGACATCTTCCATTTTAATTTTGTAGGCCAAAGCTAATTCAAGCTATGATGCAATCAAAAATAGAGGACAGCTCAATTTAAAAAACACCCCA
>VZTZ01035159.1:0-30593 GCA_013400955.1 Drymodes brunneopygia
AGATACCCTCTGGAGTTATCAGGATTGGGTTAGGAAGAGTGCCCTACCTGGTTTTAACAGCTTATGAAGATGGTGATGGAATACATACTATTGTAACCTAAGACAGAAATATAAGTTCCAAGAAAGCAATCCTTCCCTTCATAGCTCAAATTGTAATTACTCAAGAGATGCTGTTATCACTCTCTTTTGCTAAGTCAGCGAAAGTTTAACTTGTCACTCTCTGAATTTCAAGGCAGAAGCAGCTTCTCAGTCTAAGTAGTCACTCTTCTACATGATCTAAGAAATTAAATTTGTCATGGTGACCATTTCCGAAAACAATATTTCAATTAAAAGATTTTAGATGACACTGAGATTAGGTACTCAAACGTTACTCCCCACCTTAAAGGAGGCTGATAGACACCCAAATTCCCCATCTCTATTCTGAGTTTACACAAGTATTCCCAGCTGAACACTCTTAAAAGTAACAAATCACTCCTTCTTCCATGTTTGGTACAGATACAGCTGATCTTAGGATTACAAATATTTATATAGTGAAAGCTAATATTAAAATAGTGAGTTACTCTCACCAATGTAGCAATGGCATTTCCCCAGAACATCCAGGCTGCAAAACTTGCACAGAAATCAGTTAAATACTGAGGCAAGCTGTCTGTCCTTACCTTTGTGTGTCCTCACCTACTTTGCTAGGACTGCTTTACCCACCTAACTCCAGCACACTATTATGACTAAGGTAAGGGAGCAAATATTTGTGAGAAATATCTGGCTAATCTGGAAATCTGTCAGGAGTCAACAGAAAGACACCACACCTCAGCTCAACAGATATTAATAATCTTACTGCTTCTCATAGTGAAAAAAATCATGTAAAATTAAGAAGTACCTGCAAGGTGTATTTTCTATCACTATTTATGATGCTCTAGCCAAGCACTGCAGTGTCAGGATAGCCTCAGAGAAGTCTTCTGATAATCATGATTCATGATTATCTATGACCCCATGAGAGAAATGCAAAGTGACTACCTAATTACATAATTATTTCTCATCTCAAAGAGATGGTGTTCATTCTAAAGTGGATACTACCTGAACAGATATCCATTTGTTGTGACTGTACATAGTCATGTTGACAGACAAATCTGTGCAGCAGTGTCCAATGAAGGAGCTGACCTTGACCAAGCACTTTCCTTGGAGGTTGCATGTCCATACTATGACCCTGACTTCAGGGGCAGAAGTTGGAGAAGCATATCAAATGAACTCAAAATCACTATGTAATTGTTTTTTAAACTTCCCAAACATTTCCTCAAAAATTTTCATAATAAATCTATAAAGTTTAATTCCCAAAGGGAATTAAGTCATACGGAATGCAAGATAGTCTTAGAATTCCAGGCTGTTGTTTCAACCCTTTCCATAACTTCAGTGATATTTTTTGAGCCTGATTTTAGTTCTCTTTAGTCTACACACACAAAATACGTAAACAGAGGAGATATGATAAAATATATAGTCTGGAAATAAAGATATTTACACTTTTCAGTTTTAATCTTAAAAGAAGTTCGATTCATTAACAAATTCATTCCCGTACATTTTAAGATCATGATTTTAATTTGATAGATATAAAAGAAACTGACAAACAATCATATATTACATATTCTGAGCAGACACATGATATATAGCACTCCTTATTGTACAAAGAAAATAGTTTTATATGAATAAGCACCTTGTAGTTGCTGTTCCATAGAATAGTTTTGAAAGACATAGCCTCTTAAAAAAGGTTACAAAAGTTTGGCCTCCTATTTTCCTCTTGAAATGGTGGTCAAGTCACTGTAAGACAGGATCACAATGGCACTAGGTATCCCTATCCTGATTTTGCAATACCCACAAAGACTACTCCTGGAAAAGAAAGCCATCCTCTCTGTTAGCAAGCTTTTCTAAATGTTTAATAGGAATCTTTTTTTTTTTCAGAAATTTCAATAGTTACTTCTTGTTCTATGTATAACAGATTATTCTTTTCTCTTTTCAAGAGCTTTTACTTATGAGAAGACTGCTATCCACAAACCTATTCTCACTACACCTTTACTTCACAGTAACTTTCACTATTTTCTATGTCAAAGTTTTCTCCACAAGACAAGTTGCAGATCAATAGATTCAGCTGTTAGCATAAACATTGGGATACAAAATGCTTTTAATGATCAGGTACATGGAAAAGTGTTAGATACTACCACCATTTTGGTTTCTAAAACTGACAAAAAACAAGCTATTTTTCAATAGTTTGTGTCTTCTACATTCAAGACTGTTTTCTTTCCATTTGCTAGCTACCGACAGTGTTTTATTATAAAACAGTATTCTAAAAATACAAGTAATGAAAACCATATGCTTACTTGGAAAACATTTCCAGGTCAACAGCAGCTACTTGCAGTCTTCCTACAAATCTAACAACACCCACAGACAATATCATGAAAGGGCGCGACAAAGACACTAGATCTTTTCACCATTTTAATTAGTTATACTTGCTTCATTTGTGAAATCACAAAACCTCACCGTTTGAAACAATGAAACAAATCAAACAAAGAAAAACTTCTGCAATCTTCATGAAGTAAGTCCATCAGGCAAGGAAAAAAGATTAACGAAACAAGATAAAGCAAATAAGAATGCTATTAGACAGGAGATTCCCTGAAAAATAATTCATTTGGAAACAAGCAGAGAAATCTTTAGTAATAACAAACAAAATATTTCATGATCTTTTCTTCTGTCTTCTCTTTAGACTATTACAACTCAAACACAATAAATACTGTTTTACAAAAGCCTGCCGCATGTCTTCTGAAGATGCCTAAAATCTTCCAGCTTTATTTCTGTTAACTTAGCCAGGCACCAGTCCAAGCATAGTAATTACTGAAAAATAAACATTAAGCCATCAGTATCTTCACAGTTGTACTGTGCTGTTCATATCCAGGATTTTCAGTGTCTAATCTGGTTTCATTCACTGTAAACTAACCCAGTGCTAAATCTTACAATACACAGGCTCTCTGATACAGTATTCTTCATCAGGACAGAGTCCAAAGTTCTGAATTTTTTGACTTTATATGAACTACTGTTACGTAGATGGAAGAACAAGCAATAGAGTGAGATGGCATAAGAAAAACATTACTTTCATGTACTGCTGAAAGTCAATACTTAATATTAAAGCAAGGAAGAATTATGACTGGTTCATTAAACTTTGTATATGCTTCTTATTGAACAAAGAATGGGAATACAGTGTTTCAGAATAGCACTCATTTTCAACTGTTTCTTGTTCCTAAACTCACAATATTTTGGACATTCAGGCTATATGTGACTGAAAAAATACTAGTGGAAAAAGCAGCTAAGCCCTCCTCCTAGAATGCTAAATGCCAGTGCAAATAGGTAGCTCAATCATTTACAGGGAAAAAAAAATTAATTCACTCTAGCTGCTGCTGGTGTGTTGATGATAGAAGCAGCAAAAAGTCAAAGACTCAGTTAAAATGCTCACCTTCCTGAAGGTTTACAGCAGATCTGAATTCTGCAAGGATATCAATTCAACCAACAGAAAAGGGATTTTGTCAGCTCTCATATATTTCTCAGTAACCCTTTTTTCAATGTGCCACCTCTTAGCTTCCACTCTTTTCGTACTTGTTTGTGTTACTGTTGTGTTACATTTTGTAAGTTTGGTCTGTGTCAATGCCAGAGCCCTTTATTATTTTAGAAGTACTGGCAAAACCTGGCAAATATAGGGCAAATGCAGCTTTCCAGGCCAAATTACACTTCCAACTAGAATGCAAAACCATTTACAGAGAAACATCTCCACGAAGAACAATTTTACCAGCAAAAGAAAAGTTTTGTCAATATAATTATATATTTGCTAATGGCTTCTGCCAAAACAACTAAACCAGTCAGTGTTAGCACCTCTTCATAATCCTGTCCAGCACAGCTGTGCTGACAGAAGCCTGTTGTATAGAAAACAGCCTCTTGCTCAGTTCCAAAAAGTTTGTCAACCAGCTGAATTTTACAGAATCCTCTTTTGAACAGACTTGTTTCGGTCTATGCTAATTTTGCAAGCAGTAGAGGAAAACATATAAACCCACCAGCAACAGGAATATGCTGTAAGTAGGAAAATTAACCTTTCATTTTGTATCTTGACACAGCATAACTACATTAATCCTGTAGAAGGAGGTATCTTGGAGTTTGGTTTTATGGTAAAACACCCTAAAAATGCAGCTTTGTAGTACTTACATTTCAGTCATTCTAGAATTGAATACACATTTTTGTGTATCATACAGGTTAAAAAACATTGTTGCCATCACCACTAGAAAAACATAAACATTCCAAACTCAAGTCCATTTTGTTTCTGCTCCAATTAAGACCTACCGAGCTTAATTGCTCTGCAACATACCTCAGTCAAATCTTGCTTGTTCACATTTTAGTCTGCAACCTCTTGGCAACTCATGTTGTCCAAAGGGCTGTAAAAGCGTATTTAAAGGGATTTGAGCATAAAGCAGCACAGAAATATGAAAACAAGACTAGCTAGCTGTATATTCTGTCTCCAGAAATGGGGAAAGATAGATGGCAAGATGAAGACGATAAGCCTAATACTACTCTTGCGTACCATCCCAGTTCCAACAGTTGGCAGCTGGTAGTCTTCCTGATTAAGTAGATAAAGTTAATAGAAATTTCGCAAATCAACTACTTAGGGGCAAGATACACAGAAAACCTTTGCGATTTTCAGGCACTTTATGTAGGCAGACACTTCAAACTTACCTAATCACAACATAAGCAAAAAAATAAGCCTAAAAGAAAACTGAGTATTTTGAAAAACATTACAATTACTTTTAACACACAGTCCAAAAAATTCAAATCCTATGAATCAGGCTTTTAAAACATATTGTTCTTAAAAAGAAATATGAAAAATATGTGAATAATAAAAGCAGAAGTGATTCAAAGTAGTCTCATTATTTGTCATCTGTTTGCAAGTCTGATTAGCAGTGGAGTCATTGTTTCCCAGTCTTCATCACAATCATTAGGATTTTTTTTTTCAGTAAAAGTAGATATCAACACAAAATAACCCAACTCTTTATTAAGGAAAAACACCAAATACATTACTAATCCCAGTAAAGAGAAAAAATAATCCTGAGTCTAATAGACCTATTTAATGCTTTTTGGTTTGTCTAGAAAAGCATGAGGTAAACACCTCCTTGCAGATGGATCACCTTTGATACAAAACAGAGAGCTGCAAAAATTTAGAAGATCTTCACAAGCAGCAGAAATTAAGATCAAATTCTTTATACACCATCAGAAGGTACACCCTGTTTGTGTAGCTGTGTTTCAGTAGAATAGTAATTGGCACCATGAGCTAAGAATAGAAATTAAAAGCTCCCATTGGTACTCCTCATTTAATTCTGAATAAAGCAGTCAACTGTGGAAGGCCATAACAATACTTGCTTTATTTTATATATAAATAACATTTACAAAAATCAAATTTCATGTGTTTAGGATTGCAGTTTATACTCCATATACTAAGTACTTTGAAATACTGGCCACAAAGTGCCAATCTTAAGGCAGCAGACTGTTTTGGAATGGGTCTTGTGGCAAGCATAAGGAGGTTTGGGACTTCACAGGTTACTGTCTACAAGACAGAGTAAAGGAGAGGTACAAAACTACCTAAAAACTTACTGCCAAAATGAAGCAAGTCCTTAAAGTATGATACTTAAGAGCAATTTTCAGAAGCATCAGCTATAGTACTGCCTCACTTTAAATCAATGGACAATCTATTTCCAGAACTTTCTTCTTAAAGTTTTGCACGTACACAAGTTATCTTTTGATCCTAAAAAAGTACTGAGAGTAAATCAACACTACATACTGCTACACCATGATAAACAGCTCAACTATTTAGACCTTAAAAGCAATGCAGCTATAATACTTGAGGTCCAATTTACCATGCTAGTTTAGAGAGAGTTCTTGTTTTTGCTTCTACACAACACTATTAAGTTATGTAAATATACTCTGACTGGCCTCAAAAGTTCCGGAAAGAAGCTACATAAACAGATCAAAGTAGTTCTCTCAAGGAATTTACCAGCAGAACTATGTGCCACCTGAAACCACCACCAATACACCAATGCACTGCTGCAATGATTGATTCCTTTCTTAGAAACAAGAATTGTTTCTTCATTCACAGGAACAGGTGACTTCTTTTTTTTCCTAAGTTGAAGTGAAAAAGTACTTTTTTGACATCATTGAAGTAGGATATATGCATTTCTGCCAATTAATTTCTGCACATAAGCAATCACTTTGCTTCCATAGTGAAGTTTTCTAGTTTGATGGCTCAGGCAAAAGGAAAAATTGACACAGCTTAAATACTGAAATGGCATACAACTAGTTTTTCAGGTCAAGGCACAAATCTGTTCAGATGTCTAGAAAGAAATCAGTTATCTTGAACTTATGAGATAATACAAAACTCTACCTCTTCCACATTAAGTTTTTTTAAAGTATTAAATTGTAGAAATTCTGCTTGCAAACACCGTATAATACAAATCGAGATTAAAATAGTCTCATCAGTTTCTTTAGCTGCTTTATTCATATGGTGAAGGTGGGAAGAAAGGAATGATAGTTTGAAAAACTGTCCTACGGCCTGGAAGCATAAGGGCAACCAGCTCCCTGGCTTTGATTTACATCAAGCAAACTTTCAGTCATAACAATTAACTTCTTTATGAGGCTATGGCTTTACAATATTTAACGCTTGTGCTATAGAAGTTAAAACTGTTCCCAATTCTTGCAGAAATTCATATTTAGAATTAATATAGTCCTAAAAGCCACAGTCCATTTGCTCATATATTGATGGCTACCTCAGGAATCAGAGTAACTACACATGAGATGCATAATAAACTCTTAGAGCTCCTGCTGTGTGCCATAAAGGTGATTCTTTACTGCACGAGGGATCAGTTACCAATCTGCACAAATATGCAATTTACACTAAGAATTACAAAGCAGCAGGGCAGAAAAGCACCAAAGTATGCAATATCCATATAATTTTTTATTTTGTATGCTGCACATGTAGTCCCAATTACTTAAATCTCTGAAAACAGAGACAATCCATATCTCCAACTGTCAGGTCTGAACTCTTATTTTAATTACTATCACCAAAAATTTTTCTAGATATTTTCTTTTCTTAACACACTCATTCTTCAAATTCCAAGCAGCGTTTTGGCTAATTCCATGCATAAAGCAAAGGTTTTCACATACTATCAGAATCCTCATTTCAGAACTGCTCTGGGAAAATGTACAGAATGCTTTAGGAAGAGATGGTTAAATGGCCAGTCACAGTACTTCCTTCTTATCACAGCAGCATTTTTTTAAGAAAAAACATGATGTTCCAAGCTACCTTTCATAATCAATGTTTTTTATTTATAGATTATTCTTCTCTCAACTCTCTTCAGTTTTACACATAGTTTTTGAAATGTGGTACCCAGAAGTAGACTTCACCTTCCAACCTTACCAATGTGGAGCAGGGGAAAGAAACAGTCCTTTAGGCCACATTCATCTTTATATAATCCAGTATGACACTAGTCCATCTAATGATATCATCACTGACTCATGTTCAACTTTGATCATTCCCCATCCTTACAACCAAGTCTTCTGAGGATCCTTTTCTAATCCGGTGTTCCCCATACTATATTAAAATTACTTTATTATTTTTGATTAAGCACAACACATTTTATTTGTTCCAATCTTTAATTCTACCCTTCCTCTTCTATTTACGTAAACAATTTGGTCAAGGTAATTTTTCATTCTAATCCTGCTGTATTAGTTGACTCCCTTCAGCTTTGTGGGCTTTCAAAGCTGCACAGAGCTCTCAAGCCACTAAAAACGGACCTTTTACATTAGGACTTCATCACATGACTTGTTGCAGAATGCTTCCTCAGAGCAAGGCCATGAATGCTTGGGGGCCTTGTGCGAGCAGGGCAGAGTGTGGGCCTCCCGTGTACGTGACTTAGGCTGAAGGGCACACTGTCCTTGAGCTCTGGGAAAGTACCGAGAAGCTGAGTTGTAGATAATAGAATGAAGAAGATCCTTGAAAACAAGAATGGAACGTGGAAAACAAGAATGGAATGTAGGAGGGAAATGCAAATGAAACCTTGTGGAACTAACCAATGGTGTGATGACTAGTAGGCATAATTAACATAAAAGGGATATAAGCCGTGTGTAACACTAATAGAGTGGAAGCTTGCTTATCACTCATATTGGGTCATTGCATCTTGCTTCCCCTCGACCATCGGCAATGACTGTGCATGGGGCTGTGCTGACACAGAGACTGTTAGGAAGGGTTCCAATTCCAAGCTTCAGTAAGAAAAACCAAGCAGACTTCCTGAGGCCAGCCCTCCATGACTCTTCTGAGTTAGCCAGAATCCCAGAAAATATTCTAAAGCACAGTATAAGGCTGTAAGGGAAGTGATGCCTTCCACCTGTAACTCAGCTCCAGGTTCTTCCTGCCTCTCAAATCTAAACCCCACAATCCCCCAGTAGCACATGATGGCATCAGAATTTTGGACTCATCCACATCGTAATCCATCACCTATATTAAGCAAAAAAAAAAAAATCAGCAACATCAGTTCTGAAGCATTTTCTTCCATTCAGTCACAAAGTATCTATAGTAAGCTATGAGGGAGCTTCTGATCCTTCTTGAACCAAGTTTTTTTATTTCTTATACATCCCATTTTCCTAGCTTTTCTATGAAAGCATTACTCAAGTGTCAAAAACTTAACTACAGTCAAAATATATAGCACAAGTTTTATTACCCTTATATAGACAGTCAATTATATTGTCTTAAAAATAATTTGTGTATCTGCTAATTAACTTGTTGAAAAATTGTCTCAGACTATTTTATCTCTAGACCCTGATTAACTTCTCTTAACTGCCCACACAGATAACTTTAAGTGATCCAAAAAATGGCAGATCAACTCTTTAATCCATCTTCCAACTGCATAATGCAAAATCTAATAAATTAGAGAAGTTTGATTTTCTTTTCCAATGCTGGAAGGTTCTATTTTTATCAAATCAAGCTCAGGTAGAAGCTTCATATTTTTCCCCTCCAAATGCTTTATTTCAATCATTGTGAGCACTTAAGTTTATACCTCAAGGCTTGCAAACCCGTGATTTTCGTGTTTGCTTAAGAGTTGTGTAATGTTCACAGTTTTCCAGACCTCCCTCCTTATTCTTAAAACACATTAAGAACTTCTGGAAGCACAATACCCAGTTTGTTCTGACAATGCCTCTTTTGTACATCAGAAAAAGCATTATTTTCCATTAATAGAAAACAATACATTTATTGAAAAATTCTCCATGAACATCTTTTACTGAATACTGAGTATTGTGGTACTCAATACTCATTTTTGCACTTTCCAAATTCCTTAATTAACACATTCTCCAAATTTTTGCTTCTTTTAATATACTTAAAAGTCATTTATAACTGTAATTATTGGCTAATTTTCCTAATTTCCAATTCATTCTGCACATCATCCTGTTTGAATTGGCTATTTGACTCATCCAGTCATTTTGCAATGCAGGTGGTTTTTTTAACCTTCTTTTTCATTTTTTTCCTTTCTTTCCCCCAAATTGCTGTACCTAGTTTTATGGTCAAGTTTTATTTCTGTAATTACAAAAAAAAAAAAAAAAAAGAAAAGAAAAAAGCCTACAAAACTTCTTTTAGCAATTTTGAGTCACAAATTTAATAACTGTTGAATGGATTAATGCTCAAGACCATTCATATAGCTGCTACTATTTAGTTAGACCTACAATCATTGCCTGAGTCAGCTTCTGAATACAATTTGATTTTTCACTATCAACAAATAATTTACACCATCAAGAAACTGTTTTGCCCAATGATTTTTTTAAACTGAAGCTATCGTTTTTTTGGCAGGTAATCTATCCATTTGTATCAGGTATCCAGACTTAAACCATACAGAAGCCACAAAAACATCAATCATCAGGGGAATGAGCGGGCACAAAGTCATATGTAATTTTATGGGCCGGACACATTTGGTAAGAGGGAGTCTAAAAATTGTTCCTAATCCAGGCAATTCCACATTTTACCAGAGTTAGTTCACAAATTAGAGGATCTGAAGAACACTTTGGCTAGCCTTTGCCCAGCAAAACACATTGCGGTTGTCTTTTCTTTCCTGTTGTGAAAATACTACAGACAAAGTAGGATATACATCAAAACTATAACATTACATCTTCTCATGGGAAGTCACTACAAATTATCTGTATAAAACAAGATCCTGGGAAGTATCAAATGCTTGTTCTTTTAAGTTATTGCTAAACCTTATGTAAATGGGTGGAGTGAAGAATTATTTTCCTTTACCTAGGTTAAGCAGAATCTCTCAAGAGACACAGAGGACTTAATGTTTTGAAATGTATTCATTTATGTATCTTTACAACTTTATGTACATTAAATAAAAGCTAAGTATACAACAACTCCAGATTCAGACCCATAGAAACTCAGGTGACCCCCAACACTTATGTAAAACTTTTCTTACTCTTTCCACCTAATTTTTGTCTTTTTAGCAACATATTGTTTGCCAACAAACAAACAGTTTAGTGTAGTCAAAGTGCATGTCAATTAAGTCAGTTAAGACTAAGTTTTGTGGGGTAGAGAGTGCCAATCCCCAAGAAATATAAACTGTTACAGTAACACAAAGTTAATAAAAATACCACTTCTAAAAAATTATTTTCGTAGTTACTTTTGGTTGAAATTAAGTATGTTTTCATGGAGATTTTCTACAATGATTGCTATATGTAGTGACAGATCTCAGAGAGTCATGATCAGTGGCATAGGGTCTAGTTGGAGGCCTGTCACTAGTGGTGTCCCCAAGGTTCAATACTCATCCCAGTAGTGTTTAACTTGTTCATCAGCAACTCGGATGAATGGGCAGATGCCTCCTCAGCAAGGTCACTGGTGACAAAGCTGGGAGGAGTGGCTGATACCCAAGAGGGCTTCAAAATGGTCTTCAAAAGGGCCTTGAGAGAGGTGGGAGAGAAGAACTGGAAGACTGAGAGATGGGCAGGAAGCAGTGTCTGAAATTCAACAAAGGCAATTGCAGAGTCCTGTGCCTGGGGAATAATAACCCCCTGCACCACTACAGCCTGAGAGCAGCTCTGTGGAGAAGGACCTGTGGGTCTTGGTGGACAACAAGCTGTCCATGAGCCAGCAGTGAGCCCTTGTGTCCAAGAAGGCCCATAGTCTCCTTGGGTGCATTAGGAAGAGCATTGCCAGCAGGTCAGGGAGCTGATCCTGACCCTCTACTCAGCCCTGATGAGGCACATCTCGAGTGCTGTGTCCAGTTCTGGGCTCCTCAGGACAAGAGTGATGTGGAGCTCCTGGAGTGGGTTCATTGGAGGTCTACAGAGAGGAACAAGGGACTGGAACATTTTCCTCATGAGGACAGGCTGAGAGAGCTGGGCCTGTTCAGCCTTGAGAAGAGAGAGCTGAGAGAAGACCTCATTAATGTGTATAAATATCTAAATGGGGGTGCCAAGAGGATGGAGTCAGCCTCTTCTCAGTGATGCCAAGGAATAGGAGAAGAGGGAATGGGCAGAGACTGATGCACTGGAAGATCCACCAAGTGACCAAGCACTGGAACAGATTGTCCGGAGAGGTTATTGTGTCTCCGTCACTGGAGATATTCAAGAGCCACCTGGACACAATCCTATGCCATGTGCTCTAGGATGACCCTGCTTGAGCAGGGAACTTGGAACCACATGACATGCTTTCAGCCTTACTTATTCCGTGATTTTGTAATTCTGTATTCAATTTCTTTAATGCATAAATACACCAATAAGTCTTTACAGGAGTGAAATTTCCTTAATAGGCAGAAAACTAAGTATCATATATATATTCTAAGAAATAAAATTACATAAAATACTAAAACAAGATTTTGTAATACCACCAGCAACACACATACAAAGCAATCTGCATGTGATACAAAGTATTCCTAGAAAAGGAAGAGTAAAAAAAACATGCGTAAAAAGAAAAGTAATCACAATTCACATAGATTAGCAGAGCGAAGGGCTGGGGTAGAGAACCTGAGAGGAGTACCTCTCATCATTTAGAAACAAACTGTAAAATTCTTTGGAAACGTATTACCTTCAGAGACTCTAAGGAAAAAAAAAGTGTTTTGATTTGGAAACCATGTTGTCCTTTTAAACAGTGCCCCCTCCCGTTCAGGAATAAACTGTGACTTTCCTAGTGACAGCGTCACATAGACCATATCAAAATCGTCATTCCCTTGTGACCTGTACAGGATTTTCTTTAACCATCCAATTTTCCAGAATTTAAACCAATCTCAACCACAGAACTATCAAAATATATTATATTCAAACTAGTTCCAGCCAAGCAAAGCCAGCTTGTGAGTGAGAACAGGCAATTCAGAGCTCAAGTGCACTCAAAGCAGCAGGAACATTGGGAAATACCCCAGAAATCCTCAAAACCCTGCAGCACTCACTGCAGAGCTGTATAGATTTAGTCAGAGCTGTTTGGATAAGAAACTCAGGTTGCTAACCACAGCTTCCAAAATGCCATAGACAGCATCGGGCATACGTATGTCTAAACCCTTCACCTACATGTGAACCTGGACTTTCTGAGAAAAAATACATTATATTTCATTTTACTATAATTGTAGATCATTTTACTATTTTCAATTGTCCAAAATTTATAGAGACAACTCCACACAAAAATTATTCCTGTATTTTAAAAAAAATGGCTCAATACTGCTTAATTTATAAAGTAGCCTATTTTCTGATTTCTAAGACACATCTCCTAGATTTTATATTCTGCTACTGTATGTGACTATTCACCAGAACCAGACACCTCCAAACATGTTTCATTAACAAAACGTATTTTATGTAATGGAGTCCAATCTTGAATTTTAAGTTGTATAAGAATGAGAAGTTTGAATGCTTTCAAAATTTCTAACAGAATGTTTCAGCTGTTCTTAAACACAAAACCAAAAAGGAAGCAGGTTTGTTTTGCTACATTAAAAAACCCACAAATTACAGTTGCTATCTTAAAACACCAAGAACTGTTCTTTTAAATGAAGACTTGAAAGAGTTGGAGACCTTTTTGTCATGACTTTGCATTTTTTTAGTGTTGTTATTTGTAGGCCATCAGAATTGATGAGAAAAGGAGGCTAGAAGGAACTACTAGAATTGGGATTGATTAGACTTCATGGTCATACCACAGCTTATAGCAAAGGAGGGCAAAATAAATAATAAATGAAAAGTAAGCTGATAACATCTCTATGATAATTTATGTACTATCCAGAAAGAGAAATAATGAAATACATACAAGTGTTATTGTATTACAGAAGGCACATATGAACCATTCACGGGCACATGACTAATGAGATATATTCTGAAGACAGCCCAGCCTGAACTGGCTCGCATCAAGCAGTACAAAATAGTAATTCCTACATAACAGGATACACAAAAACAGTATCACAAGGAGTGCAGCCCTCCAGTATCTGAACCACTTCAAGGATCTGGCAAATAACCTAATCCGTAACAGGGTAATGGCTACTGTCACTGGAACCACAAACACAAAATGCCAGCAGGTGCTGAACCAGCCAGTGCTGAGTACAGAGGGACAATCACTATTTTTGATACAGGTCAGGATGCCTTCTTGGCTACCTGGGCACACTGCTGGATCATGTTCAGCTGCTGTCCATCAGTATGCCCAGGTCTCTTTCTGCTGGGCAGCTTTCCAGCCGCTCTTCCCCTGGCCTATAGTGATGCAAGGGGTTGTTGTGACCAAAATGCAGAACCTGGCACTTCACTTTACTGAATCTCACACCATTGGTCTCGATCCATCAATCCAGCCTGGCCAGAACCCTCTAAAGAGATTTCTACCCTCCAGCAGACCAACACTCCCTCCCAACTTGGTGCTGTCCTCAAACTTATTGAGGGTGCCCCCGATCCCCTTGTCCAGATCATCAATAACTTTATTAAAAAGGACCCCAATATTGAACCCTGGGAAACCCCACTTATAACCAGAAACAAATGAGATGTGGCACCATTCACCACCACACTGTGGGCCCAGCCATCCAGCCAGTTCATAACCCAGCAAAGAGTGCACCTGTCCAAGCCATGGGCTGCCAGCTTTTCCAGGAGAATGCTGCAGGAAACAGTCTCAAAGGCTTTGCTGAAGTCCAGGTAGACAACATCCACAGCCTTTCCCCTGTCCACTAGCTGGGCCACCTGGTCATAAAAGGAGATCAGGTTGGTTCAAACAGCACCTGGCTTTCACAAACTAGGTTTGCTGGGCCTGATTCCCTGACTATCCTGCACATGAAATGTAATGCTCTCAAGATATTCTGTTCCGTAACTTTCCTAGGCACCAAGGTCAGGCTCACAGGCCTGTAGTTCCCCAAGTCCTCCTTCTGGCCCTTCTTGTGGATGAGCATCACATTGATCAACCTCCAATGGACTGGGACTTCCCCAGTTATCCAGGACTGATGATAAATGATAGCGAGCAGCTTAGTGAGCTCTTCTGCCAGCTCCCTCACTACCCTTGGCTGAATCCCACTCACTCCACAGATTTGTGAGTGTCTAACTGGCACAGCAGGTCACAAACTAATTACTCCTGGATTACTGGGGTTCTATTCTGCTCCCTGTCCCCATCTACCAGCTCAGAGAGCTGGTTGATAACCCATCTTTCTGTTGAAGACTGAGACAAAAGAGGCATTAACTGCTCAGCTTTATCCGTAGTTATAATATTCCTCTTCATATTCAATAAAGGCTGGAAATTTTCCTTGGTCATTCTTCTGTTGTTAATGTATTTACAAAAACACTTCCTATCATCTTTCACAGAGGTGGCCAGATTGAGTTCTAGAAGAGCTTTTGTCTTTCTAATTTTCTTTCTATGCGACCTAACAACACCTTGTACTCTTCCTGAGTTGCCTGCCTCTTCTTCCTAGGGTGATAAACTCTTTTTTCCCCCCAAGTTCCAGCAAAAGCTCCTTATTCAGTCAGGCCAGTCTTCTTCCCTGCCAGCTCGTCTTTTGGCACACAGAGACAGCCTGCTCCTGTGCCTTTATGATTTCCTACTTAAAGCATATCCAGCCCTTCTGGACCCCTTTGCTTTTAAGGGCTGTTTCGCAAGGAACTCTCTGAACCAGTGTCCTGGACAGGCCCAAGTCACCCTCTCAAAGTCCAAGGCAGAGGTTTTGTTGACCCCTTCCTTACTTCACCAAGAATTGAATACTCTATTAATATCATGGTCACTATGCCAAAGATGTCATCTGACCACCACATTTCCCACCAGCCCTTCTCTGTTTGTAAAAAGCAGGTCTAGCAGGGCACTCCCCTTGCTAAGTTCTGACACTGGCTGTGTCAGGAAGTTGTCTTCCACACACTCCGGGAACCTCCTAGACTGCCTTCTCTCCATTGTGTTGAGTTTCCAGTAGACACACCACAAATTAGCCTCCCACAAGAACAAGGGCTAGCAATTGCGAAATATCAGTCAGATGCTTACAGAATAGCTCATCCATCCCTTCATCCTGATTGGGTTGTCTATAACAGACTCCCATCAGGATGTCTGTCTTGTTGACCTTCCCCCTGATTCTTACCCATAGATACTCAATCTTGTCATCATTATCCTTGAGCTCTACACAGCTGAAACATTCCTTAATGTACAGAGCCACTCTATCACCTCTCCTTCCTCGCTTGTCCCTTCTGAAGTGCTTGTAGCCACCTATTGCAGCACTCCATTTACACACCTCATCCCATTTCATTTCTGTGATGGCAACTACATCACAGCTTTCCTGCTGCACAATGGCCTCCAGCTCCTCCTGTTTGTTATCCATACTGGTGTAAATGCACTTCAGCTGGGCTATCAATTTCACCCCCAGCACAGGCATGCCACCCCAGGCTTATCTCTAGCAAGTCTGGTCTTACCTACTTCCCCCTTCAAACCAAGTTTAAAGCCCTCTCAATCATCCCTGACTCATGGGCCTAGAATCCTTTTCACTCTTTTAGACAGGCAAGCCTCATTTCCCTCTAGCCAGCCTAGTGCTGTATAAACTATCCTGTGATGGAAAAAGCCAAAATTGCACCAATGGCACCGGCCCTTAAGCCATGTGTTGACCATTGTTGTTGACCATTGACCATTGTTCTCCTGATTCTTTCAGCATTTTTCCCAGCTACTGAAAGCATTGAGGGAAACACCACCTGTGCCCTTATCCCTTCAATCAGTCATCCCAGTGCCCTGAAGTCCTTTTTGATTCCCCTAGCAGTTGTCACTGCTGACCTAAACACCCAGAATTAGGTAATAATCAGAGAGCCGAATCAGTCCAAGGAGTCTTCTAGTAAGATCTCTTACTTAGGCCTCAAGGAGGCAGCAGATTTCCCTGTGGGACATGGCCAGCCAGTATATGGGGCCCTCAACTCCCCTCAGAAGGGAGTCACCTACAACAATCCCGTCCTTCTTTTTGTACAGCTGTAGTTACAATGCGTCTGGTTGACTGACTTGCCCCGGACAGACCTTCACCTTCACTATCATTTGCCTGACCCTCAAGCCCCAGAGCCTCATATCTATGCCCATCTCCCTTCACAAAAAAACAAAAAAAGACCCCCCAAAACCCCCAAGCATATTTGAACGCAGCAAAGTCAACCACAGCACAAAATAGTCAGGAATTGTAATATCTAGGATCACATCACAAGAAATTTTAGAAATCAATCAGGAATTCTTCTTCAATCAGTTTTCTATCTGATTGTGCCAAAAACCCCTTCCTGCATATCATCATCAAGCCCCCTCTTTCACAGATGTACATTTGGTCCTAGTCTGATTGCTTCTTCCAATATGTTTAGATTGAGGCTTTGCTATTTCCTGTCTTAACTCAATGGATTTATGAGATGATTTTATTCCTAAAAGAGGCATCATCCTTAAACAGACGTTGCTTATCACCTGTTGAGTATCCAAGACTTAAACAAACATATTTTAAGATTCCAAGTTGCTTTATGGATGCTTGATAAACTTCACTTAGCTCTTACCTTCCAAACACTTTCAAATTCAAGTTGTCAAGTCCATGAATAATGCTTATGTGTTTTCCATTACAGAACATAACTGTAAGTTATACATTACACAAAGCTCTAAATAGCAAGATTATATGATTTTTGTCCAACTTGTCTTCCAAGCAGTGAAAGCAGAGGCAAGTGACCTATAAATACAGAGGCACTGATCATACAAGGATATGGTTAGAAAAGCACAGGCTGACCTGGAGCTGAATTTGGCAAAAGACACAAAAGACAATATGAAAGGATTCTGCAAGCAAATCAGCAGCAGAAGGAAGACTAGGGAAGACATGGACCTATGGCAAAACGAACAAAGGCCATGAAGGTGGATGCATTTAATGCTTTCTTGCTGCAGTATTTACCAAAAACAGATGGTTCTCAGGAGTCCTAGGTCCCTGAGACTAGCAGGAAAGTCTGCAGCAAGGAAGAGTTACCCTCAGTTGAGGGAGCACTTAAAACATGTAGAAGTATGCACCCTTGTAGCAGAGGGCAACAGTATTTTGCTGTGCACTGGGAAGAGTGTCAAGCAGGCCAAGGGGGTAGATCCTTCCCCTCTTCTTAGCACTCAGTACAGGCCAGGTCTGTAGTCCTGTGCCCAGCTCTGAGCTACCCAGTACAAGGCAGACATCGACTTATCGAGGGAAGCCCAGAGTCACGAGGTTGACTAAGAGACTGGAGCATCTGACACGAAATCAGAGGGTGTTGTACTCACACAGATTCTTTGGATGCAATTTTAATTATTTTTCATCATTATCGGTGCAGCAACTGAACAAAAAAAGCAAACAAAAAAACACAAACCCACTTGACAAATTCCAGTTGTGAGATTATATGCACAAGCAAATGTGACCCTGACCAACCTAAATAGGTTGGTTAAAGATTCTCAGCAAATCCTGAATATAAATGTCTTTCTTTGACATTTTCAGACATTTACCACACAAATATGATAAACACATCACAAGAGACTAAAAAGCTATTTGATTTCTATTAAATGACATCCATACCCAGTAACCAAAAGGCCAAAGCCGTTTATTCTGAAGAAATTCAGGGGCAAAACAGGTTTGTAACTAAGATTTTAAACCAGTCTCAAAATATCTGTAACTTCTGCTGTTATTTAATTGCATTTTAGTATTAGACTTTTCATTTTAGTGCTTGATTAAGATTTTGGGGAGTGATTTTTGTTGGAGTTTTTTTATGCAGTTGTTTAGACTTAAAATTAGTTTTATATCAATATCAGGAACAGGATAAGTATGTCTACTTTCTTTTCATTCTTCCCTACTTTTATCAAGTACATACAACTCTTCTACTGTTTTGGTTACCAAGCTGTAGACTGTAAAAAAATCATGTAAAGCTTCCATGAACAGCTAACTGCACAATTCTGAAGAGAGAGATACCTGAGGGCAGTAAAAAACACTGAGATTATCAGATCTAAAACACACAATATGTAAATTGATTCAATAAAACTACTGTGAGAGGGGAAAAAAATAAAAGAAATCTTTGTTTTCAGCTAATTTAAAGCAAAATCCAAGGAGGCCAGCCCATCCTGGCTCCTTTGAAATCAACAGGAACATGTCAGGCTGGCATGGTAATGACACTGAACAACTACTAAGATGTTGACGTGGTTGTTTCCTCACAGCTTTTCTATACCTGTTTTTGAACTGAACTCACTTAAACTCTCAATTTATCTTTACTGACATCAAAGTAACATATTTCTATACAACCACATGACTTTTATAACACTTTGATCAAAATAAAGGAAATAATGAACACAAAGAATTGAAAATAAAATACCTGTTATTGAACAGTACACTATGTGAGGAGCAATCTTTTTAATGTCTTCATAACCTAGACCCATTTCAGCCAGCTTCCCAGGGACAAAGTTTTCCACAAAAACATCAGATGCTGCTGCAAGCTTTAGAAAAGAAAAGGATCAATAAAATCTATTAATTAGCTCCCAAAAGTTGAATAAATTCCTATTTAACTTAATTTTAAAATCCTGCTAATCAAAATGGGTCCAGTCTTCCTGATAAAAGAAAATTGACAAGCCTATAGAGATATTTTTGCCTGTCAGACTGTATTTCTGCAAACTACATATTAGACATGCTGCATATGTAGAAAGAAGCCTGTCAAAATCCTAAAGTGATTAGACAAAACTGGGATATTATCAGTATCACATCAATTTCCTAAGGCTTGACAACAGTTTACAGAACAATCTTCACATACATTCTTTCTACCCCCTTTTTCTCAAGAAAAGTGAAGTGATATATCTCCATCTTTCATGTTTTCTCTATTTTAGAAATAATTTTTTTACTTGCTTTTCATTTTCAAATCATTGATTACATTTACTATAACAAGGCCACATATCCAACTTCCTATATGTAGAAGTAGAATAGACAATATAGCCCAATAACACTTTAAATTAAAAAATTAAAATTAAAATCTTAAAGTCACATCAAATAAAATAGTGCAGTCAAGTTCTGCAATATGACTTTTTTCATTGCTTTCAAATGAATTACCTAGTCCAAAAATCTACCAATGTCAAAACTAACATATGACCTTGATTGGCTTTAAATTCTGTCCTCTCTTATAAAAGTTATAAGCAGATATAGATACACAAATTTCAATAAGACTAACACAAGTTGACCCCTGAAGCATGAGAATTACATGTTAAAAGAAAAATTTATGCCTTGAGGGATTTGTAGGCTTTCTGCCTGGTAAATTGCGTGGTGTGTGTGTGAGTGCACAGCAATTTAAGAAACGTTCCCTGACAGGTACACACACTTGTGCACCCATTTTTAAGTATAACTGATATATTAATTGTTTAACGCTATTTGCGGCCAATCAAGGAGTCACAGTTTCTGAAACTGCCATGTCACTGTCTAATTAAATAGTGTGTTAGACAAGTTTCTATAAACTAGTGTCCTCTTAACAGAAATCACAATGCCTTTATGAAAGATAAAGTTAAGGAGGTTTAATTTTCTACTTAAATCCATCATAGTTAATACATAAATACTTTTCAAACTGGTAATGCTACAGCTTTAGCCTAATTCATTCAAGAGATGAAATTGTTTACAACTAGTGTATTGCTTTCACTGTGATTTTATAATTGATGAAAATTACAATGACTGGATGGGCTAAAACAGTTAAAAGTTGTTGTCCATGTTATATTGAAGAACTATCATCTCCTACAAGCCACTGAGGAAAGAAAGCATGACACACAGTACTGTAACATGAAAAGCATCATACTTCTGGACTGGGCAACATATGACAACAGTGCTAAGTGAGGATATAATGACTAGGGGGCAGTTTAGCAGGGTATATGCTCTCAGAAAAAGGAATTTTCAAGACACCTTACAAGTGCTAAGCCAGCTCTGCAACTAAAGTTTTCCCTGGAAATAGTCTTAAATGCATAAAGGCGGCACTCTATATTTAGCACTGATTCTCACTGAACCAACAATTCTGCCATTGTGGAAAACTGCATAGAGAGTCTGATCCAAACAAACTATATGTTCTTAAGACTCACAGAGATTTTCATTGTCAGTGGGGTTTTAAGTCTGCTGTCAACTAAAATTCCATGCCCTAAAATTCCTCTAAACATCACTTGTATTTTGACACCTACCTAACAGAGCAATACAATACAGAGCTGAGTTGGAGTATTATCTGTTCCAGAAAGGACACTGATAGGCTCAACATCTATGCCTCAGGAAATAAAGCACAGTTCACGCCAAAGTACTCATTAAATTGAATAACAAATAATGATGCTACTAACTTCATAAAGGAAACCATGCATACGTTTTGGAAGTTTTGGTTGGTGTTTTTTTGGTTTGTTGTTTGGGGATTTTTTTGTGTTTTGTGTGTTTTGGTTTTTACAAGAACTCTACAGAGCAGAATCTGCATACACATACATATAAAAAAATATATATATACACACACATATATATACATGTACATATATGTGAGTGTTGCACAGCTGGCGACAGAAGAAACATGCAGGTTTCAGAGCAGTAGTTGAATCTCCAGGCAGTCCCAACAAAAAGGACCCTGCCCTTCTTTATTCTCTTATTTTTATATGTTTCTAAAGACAATCAGGGATTGGTGAGAGGGGTCAACACCTCTGTAAGTTTACAGGACAAAGACATGGTCAATCGTCTTTCTCCACCCCAGGGGAAAGGAATGAAAAACAATTTACAGGTGCAAAACAAACCCGGCCAGTAAGGAAAAACAAGGACCATGTTTACCGAAAAAGCATGGGAAACTTGTACTACAAAGTTACTAATATGAAACCCTGCAACATGTGAGTAGTTTGCATTATCAGGTAAGAGAGCAATGCATGGGATGCAATGACCTATCAGTTAAAAATAGTAGAAAAGAAGTGCCATCAGCTCCCAGCCAATTAAAACCTCAAGTTCTTAATGAATTTTAAAAAAAGTTCATTAGTTAAGGCTAAATAATTCACAGAAGTATGCTCAAGGTTCTTAAAATGAGTTTCTGACAATAACTGACAAATCATGTTCCAAAGAGATACTAGAAAAAGATGTTAGAGCATGGGACTGGCACACATACAATCACTGAAGAGAAAAAAATAATTTTCATTCAGGAAGACAGACAAATATTTGGAAGGCAGTTAACAGTCAGCCAAAAACACTAGAAGGGAAGAAAGGGCTACAAGTGACACAGAATAAAGAAATAAAGAAGACACAGGAATAATTTTGTGGAAATCAAGTAATCATGTATGAAATATTAAAAAATATTTTGTACTGGTATGCCAAAGGATAAAAAGCAGCCAGGACTTCTGATCAATAGATTTCTTTGGCTCACTTGATACTACTGACCAATTATCAAGTCTGTGCTTTTATCATATACCTGAAGACTCCCTACCCCTGTTTCTAACACGATTCTAAATTGAGATTTGCCCTCTTCCATTTATACAAAATATACGTGGGAAATAAAAACTATTCTAACCATGATCCTTGCTTAATAAAGGTAAAAAATTATAACCTTATTACATTTTGTAGCATTTATGCTGGCAACACAACTCATATTTATATATGAGTAAGCAGTGTCACAAACTTCAATTTATACTTTTCATCAGCTACTTTAAAGATATGGACTCAACGTGTCATAGGAACAAATACAATGCTGAACAATGCTCAATTCTATACACATATGTCCTGATGATAGCCAGAGACAACTGAAAACAAAAGCCTTTTATAAATAACTTCCCTTTACAAGTACATTTTGACAAAACTCCAAACAGAAGTTCCATTTGAGATGAATAATGGAATGTCAAGACCTCTGCACCAAATGCTTTCAAAATATACCACTCAAAATCAAGCAGAATAGTGAACAACTCCACGAGTAGCATGACAAATAGAGCCTCATCAGTTCTCAATATTGCTATATCACAGATAGGGATAGCATCAATTTAAGGAACAGAAAGCTACAGTGGTTATTAAAGCAACTTTAAAAAAGGATAGAAAATATAAGAAATTACTTTGTCACAGGCAGTTTCCTCATTTTTACAGCTAGTGTGGTAAATATTTAACAGGTGATGCCATTTTTTCCTCCACCTCATCTTGATTCATGGGCCCAGCTGCCTTTAACTCTTCAAACAGCTTCAGCCCACACATCTGGAATCGGTGGACACTTTGAGTAGTTTTTCTTTCACCATTTTTAAGGGTCAAATAACAGATCAGTCTTCTTCCACAAGAGGAAAAATTTTTACAGCACTTAATTAGAATATGACTAGTTTATCCAGAAAGATGTCTGTGTTATACCATGAAAAATTTTTCGAAATGAAAATTTCTGCTTCCAATTTTTTTAGAAGATAAACATACAGATCCATCACAAATCAACAGTAAATGGCTATGTTCTGCAAAAAGAAGAGGCAGTGTAGAGTCCTTGGCTTATAATTTCCACAGATTTCCATATGAAGTACCTTTGCATAGCTAACAAATCAAAAGCACCAGAAAACTTACTCTATTTCCATTTCATGCAACATTGCCAACAAAAAATACTACCAGACAAATTCCACCTACTGCATGACACATAGTGAAAAAGGGATTGGAACTGATACTGAAACAAACTGTAACAGAAATCAGCTGCTACTACTGCAGGGCTTAAAATGCAGCACTAGCAAGTAGCAGATCTTGCATTTCTTAACAAATAATAAATAAAGGGGTGACAAAACACAAGTTTCACAAAATGTGAAATTTTATGTTTTTATTATTTGTAAATAGAGAAACGGATCACCTTAACAGACTCTGAAGTCAAATACTGAAAAAGAAACAAATACTGAGTTTCACCTGCAGGACAATGTTTTTCAGAAAGATGTACATCAACTGAAGTCATTAATACACTGTAACATTCAAATAACTGCATTTACTGGCTCACAGCATCCCCTCTTAACTGCTCACTGACTTTATCAGATCAGTCCATCTTGAATCTTTCTAATGCAATAGTACAGAAAGATCAGTAGTTGTACAGCAGCAGTAACAGGAAAAGAATAGGCTACTAGACCATTTTCTCACAGTATTTAATTTGAAGACTTTGATGACATTTTCATGTAAATTTAAATCTAAAGTCATTAGAAGTTACACTGAACATTGAGTCCAAAAGCACAGAGTACAGAAGCTATATACTGTAATTTACAAAATTTACTGCATACATAGATTATTTTAATTATCAAATTAATGCCTGAAATGCAGAGTTTAATCCTTATCACTCAGGATCACAACAATATCAAATAAGCACAGCTCGCCTGCTATCAAAACCTACCTCTTTGATTAGCTTTACTCCTTTTGAATGCTTCATGTTGATAGCTATACTCTGGGGATTAAAAAAAATACAACAGTAATTTATGTGAAAAATTATGTGAAAGGGATTATCAGCCTCTTCTAAACATAACCAACAGTCAAATTTCATGCTATAGCCAATTTGGATAAATAAATTTTAACACATACCCCACCTCCTCTGGCAAAAAAAAAATTCTCTCAGCAAAGCAAGGTGAACTATATCTCATTAATGGATCAGAAAAGCACCAAAACCAGTCTGACAGATGTGCAGCCTGTTCCCCTATATATTTACACATATAGGACCCATTACTGCAAGTACACAAGGGAACACCAGAAACATTTGTTTCAGTGATAACAAGCCATTAAACAATTCATGTATATCATGAAACTTCACGTTAATCCCAAAGTTTCAAAAGCTAGCTTTAGCCAACCTCTCTGGGGTATAATAGCAGCACTCTTCCAGCTCCAGCTGCCAGCTGATACAGGTCAACTGAGCTGATGCACCTGAAAAAACTGATCACTCAAATAAAATAATCCTTGCTTTCAGCAGGTTTCATTTTTAGTTAATTAGCACCAGCAACTGAAGACCAGCAGGAGCACTCTTGCTTTTTCATTTTGCCTCAGCTGCCCACAGCACTGTACCAGAGATTTGCAACCTTTTTTGTTCTAAAAACTTATGGGTTTTGTCATGAAATATATTCATCAGAACTTTAGGTCAATGTAAGTATTGCTCCATTATACATGTTAAAAATCAAATGAAGAAGTGTTATATATTCAGTTATAGTTACAGAAAACATAGGCTCATGTTCAGTTCCACACTCCATTTACCTTTTTATTTCTATTGACACTGAGAAAATAAACACTTTCTGTTCCAGCAAAAGGTGGGCCCCAGGCTCTTGTGTCGTCACCAGATCCTGAAAGAAATACCATTACATATTCCTAGTGGTCCAATATCACACAGCCAACAAAAAAAAGCTTTCCTCCAATATCACATTTAAGTCACCTAAGCTTCATCTAGCACGCAGAACAAACATTAGCTTAACATATATATTTTAGGATATATATATCAAAAACCACCTAAAAGTGAATGCAATTAAGCAAAGTGAACAAATTTTGTGCCAATGTTAGGATTCCATTTAATCTTTAAACTACTAATACAGCCACACACCGCTAGTGTGTTTGTAGGTTTTTTGGTTGTTTTTCACTTGTGGGTTGGTATTTCGGTTGTTTTCTTGGGGAGGCTGGGGAAAGGGGTGTTGGAGTTTTCTGGTAGTTTGTTTTAACTTAAAGTAGAGCTACAATGCAATTCTTTTAGTCAATCCTGAAGACTTTAGTAGAGGCTGTTGCCTGCACCAAGTCACACAGTTCATCTGGTCAGCAAGCTATTCCTGAAACACTCCAGACACAACATCAAGATACCACTGACAGACAACAACTGATTAAGTTGTATGCTGCGCAACTCCAACAAAAAGAAGCACTTGCTATAGTTGGTGCAGTGCCGCACCTCCAGCTCTTCCAAAAATCTTGCCTTAAATGTGCTGCAGACACTGTATCATTTACACTTAATTTCCAATTCTTAACCTTTCTTAAACATCATGAAGAGTAGCAATCTATTTTAAATAGAATTAAAACTAAACTCAAATTCAGATACAATCACTGTCCTGAGTGTTAGCAAGCATGCACATTCCTGTATCTATTTTAATATCTAGACTTCATTTATTTGTTAACTTCACATAATTGAAAACTTTCCTTAGTGAGGCAGCGCAGAAGACTGATACTGGCATAGATACAGAAACAAGCTGAAGAACCTTAGGTGTCATATTGCATAGCCCCTGTCATAATTATGCTATACACTACAGTAACACAAAAGTCTACAGTCATTTAAGACCTACAGTGGAAACATATAAATTGCTCATCAACATTCATACTGTTTAATATCTCAAAAGACTATTTTGGTTCATGCTTAGGGGGGCAGGAGCAATCTCTTTGCTGAGTGAGGACTTTAAGTGATACAAAGTAAAACATTTCAGTAATACTTTCCATATAGAACACTAGTGGGGCTACTGTTCTTTTTGGATTAATACTCCTGTGAAAGTAGACATCCTCTCACAGAAAGAAAGGATTACTCACATTCTAAAACGTTTAAAATTCAGAATTCTGATGCTGCCCATCTCCTTCAATCACAAACAATGCAAAGCTCCAAAACCATTACTTCATACTTAATAGCTGACATTGCTCCATTTCTACTAACTAGATGTTTGCAATACCACCACTGTCAGTCTAATCTGATATTACAAAATTGATGTACATGTGCCTGGTCACAAAAGTGAAAACCTTTTTAATAATGGTCAGGAAATAAGGATGACCTATAGATTGATCTGAGAAAATCTTTGTCAGACTCTCAGTGTTTCATTCAATGTTCAAACATTCAATATTTCCCATTAGAAAAAAATATAGAGAATGTACTATGTTTATTATCTCAATTTATGTTACAAATTATTATAAACTGTAATGTTACAAAATATTGGGAATGTAATACTGTTTAGTGTCTCAATTATTTTCACCAACTAGTTTCAAAACTAGTAATACCAAAAGAGAGAAACTTAAAATATGGAAACTTAAAGGAAAAAATACATTACATAATGTGCAGCTGCTATGGCATAATTACACACCTCAAATGCGTAATGATGCATAAAACTTGGAGCCAAGTGAGGGGAGTACTTTTAAAAAAGACCAAAATGCCATGCAATTTGTTATTCTTCTTATATGGTCTTACAAACTAAAAAGTGAACCTACACCATAAGAATGAAGTATTTTTTACCATTACCCAATCCTTAGCAGCTCTTTCAATTAGAAGTGCATGTGCTAAGTGGAAGAAGAAAACCATTGTGTTAAGCTAAATATTCACAAGATTAAATTAGAAGCTAATTACCCAATATCCTTACTTTATAGACATATATTACATATATATACATATATGCATGTGTATATATATATATGTATATGTATGTGTATATATATGTATGTATGTATACAATTAATATCCAGTTCTTATTATACCTAAAATAAACAAATAAAAACCTTACCTGGTCTTTCCACTTTGATAACTTCAGCTCCTAGATCTCCCAAATTCATTGTGGCAAATGGTCCTGCAAGAACCCTTTAATATGAAAAAAAAATTGTTTCTTAGTTTTCCCAATCAGAATATTTGCATTTAGACACACTGTTACAATGACAGACAAAATACAAACCTTGTTAAATCAAGAATTTTCACACCATCCAATGGCTTTACATTACTAGGACCTAACAGAAAACAAAAAACAGTGACTTAGATCTTAAAAAAACAGTTTGTTTTTAGGACACTCATCATTCTCCCTCATCTTCCTCCCCTAATAAATGATAATGAAGCTTTCTGAACAAGCTAGTTATTAGGAGTATAACTACATTAGCAAAGTCTTTCAAAGTTTGAAGACCTTATGTATGACATTTCAGAATCTATTCTAACTTCCTAGCAATTCTACAATAAAGCTACTTTATAGTGATACTTTATATGTGCCTTCCACAAACACTCCAACAGCTTTTAAAGACTAATCTGAAGACACAACAAAAGCATTTTAGAAAGCAACATCAGAATGACACAAACTAAAAGTAAGGGCAGCAGACCAATGAGAAGCATAATAGAACTCACAAACTGTTTTGACCTGTGTAGACCTATCCACTTGCATCACACACACACAAAAAGAATATCCCCTTTACAAAACTTAAGACAGAATATATGAGCCAAGGAAATACTCTTTCAATGGCAGCTGCACATGCAAGATAATTAATATGAAATCACAATGCTTTCTTCCTTTCCCTCACCCTTTCTAACCTGACCAGGTCTAAGAAACAACAGAAACTACAACAAACACCACAGAGCAAGTAGTCTCACAGTCTAGACCACAGGTTGGCCAACTAATTTCTTTGGTGGCCTTGAGTTATCTTCTTCTTACCCAGTCATTAACTGTAGGCTAGGGATGCAAACACTTCACCCTGTGTGGATGGTCATACAGTTACTATTTGGAAGGTGGTCTCATATCACACACAAAACAAAAGCACCTGGCCAGTAATACCACTAAAATGACAGATATCAACTTGTGTCAAGCATCTCTTTTTGGCACCTGTCCTGGTAAGAGAAAGATGTAAAACATGGGGCAGTAAGGGGGTGGAAATCAAACAAACCACATTACTCAAAAGCCTGCAGAGCAGTGGTACATCTCCCATATCATGCAGCAGTGCAGCAGTGGATGCCTGCATCACGTGCTCCATGTTCCCTCCATTAGACCTGAACCACCCTTCAGTCACTCTCATCACTCTCTTTCTTACTGAAGGGAAGAAGGAGATGTGTATCGAGAGAGATAAAAAAAAAAAGCTACAGAGAAGCAGCATTGGAAATCCACGGCTTCTGCTAAAATATTATCATTAACTGTACTGCTCTCAATGAGGATACTTGCATACTGTTGTTCACCTTCAAGAAATTTTCCTCCATTATTACCAATTACTCCAGGGAGATTTCCATTTAACAGGTTTTGTGCTTTAATACAATATGAAGACTGAGCAGCATGTTGAAAACATGCACATCTAGGAATGGCCATGTGTTTTGTACTTTCAAAGCCTTTAGGAAAATCTCAGGCTGCTACTTCTCTTCAGTGCTGCACATCTCCATGAGTTCCAGATGCTGGAAAACAGTTGTGCCAGGTAAACACCACAGACCCTCCAGCATAACTTCAGTCTTTTCAAGTTGGGTGCACCATTTGCTCCACAAAAACATTACTCTTTTAACCAAAAATATGTAAAAAGCTTTACTAAAGCTCCCCAAAATTTAAAAATATCTAACTTCAGTTAAAAAAGGTCCACATTCCTCTATTATTTTCACATGTTTTAGAGCTGTACTTTAATAGCTCACCTATTCTCATCCTGAGCCAATATTTAGGGCTACTCACAGATACAGTACCAGAACAATAGCGACTTTTCAGAGCCAAGAGATTTTCTATCTGCAGCCAAGTTGTAGGAATCCATAAAGGTATTTCTCAAAAAAAGCCTTAAAACTGTTAAGATTCGGCTGTAAATATGTATTTATGCGTAACTAAAACTGATCAACCCTTACTAATTATCATATCACTCACATTATGGCATCATCTAATACTCCATTCAGGGATTAGGACTCTTCAATAGCTGGAACAGAATAGGAGAGCACAACTGTTGCTCTGAAGACAAACAGATTGTTGTGATTTTTTTTTAATGCCAGTAAATAACAGATGTCCATAATGATAAAGAAATGCAAGAAAGAAGAGAGATCAAAAGTTTGCTTTTGAAAACTGAGGAAAAGAATAGACCTCTTAGTCTCTTCAGAATAGAAGAACACAGATGTTCACCAAAAAACCACATAGGAGCTAGATTTGTATTCCAGTGTGACACTAATTTGCTGAAATAACTGCAGTAGAAAGCCTTTGGCATCAGAGAAACAGCAGTTCTGGTACATGAAGCCTGAATAAGGGAGTGTTGTCTGCTGTAGGAACAAAAAGAAACAAAACCACATCATAAACAGACACAAGAGATCAGAATTGATGAGCATTAACTAGAAACATCTCCTGGGTTTTTTCTTTTCATCACTAGCTTCCCAAGCAGGAACATACCCAAAGCTAGACTTAATTAGAAATCTCACTCAACAGTCTAAATTTTCTAGAATGCAAACTCACATTTTCTCTTGTGTTTTTGCTTTTATTTATACCAGTAACTTTATGACTGAATGAAAAATCACTGTCCCAGCTCTAACTATATCCTCTTTGTAAACTCTCGATTTCCATGAAGCTTGAATTTATTGTGAATTAGACTGTCAAATGTATCTTTCATAAATAACTTTTATTAGGAATAAACAGACCCACCCACTGTCAATATGATTTACACTTTTTAGTTAAGCTCAATAGCTTGTCCCAAGGTCGGCATAGACTAACAATATGAATAAGCAACCAACAGAGAGTTCGTTCCATAGAACAGAAATTAATTCCTGTTTCATATTCCAAAAAGATTTCTTTTATAGTTTCAAGTGACAGGAGAGGGCACCTAGAAGAGAGCCAGTTAATTTTTGCAACAATGCAAATTAACAGATCCCATTCCAATTACTTTCAGTTCCAGAAGACATGACTGCTCAAGTCTATTGTCTCTATTTTGACTGCACAATTAATATTGTTTTTTACATTATCCATGCAGTAAGTTATAATCAAGTCCTACGGTGGACTAATTGACAACCAGGAGGTACACTCCAGGCCGGGATACACTTGGAATGTACATAGTGGGAGACAGAACTGCAAACTTCCTCCGATCCCAGTGCCACCAATGCTACTGTTATTTTTATATGTTATTTAATAACAGAGAAACTTGAAGCCAGAGAACGATCACTTCGTTGCACCTTGGATTTATTTCATTTTATTTTTAGAAAATTTAAAAAGCACAAGTGTATGCAGTTAGACTTTGGTAACCTTACAAAAAAGTCCGGCCGGGAACACGGCATGCCATTAGCCAAGGCTGCCCGGAGAGCCGACACGCTCCGTGTCACAGGGACGCGCTCCTGCGAACAGCGCGTTCGGCCGCGGGGCGAAGTCCGAGCCCCCGGGGCTGCCCGGCGGCTGCGCTCCGGCCGCGCAGGGACCCCCCGAGCCAGCCCCTGGCAGGAGCCTCCCACAGGTGTTTCATGCCCGCCCCCCCAGC
>VZTZ01035159.1:30620-101477 GCA_013400955.1 Drymodes brunneopygia
GGGGAGCGCCTCCGCTGCGCGCCCCGCCGCCGCTGCCCGGGCAGGGGGAGGCAGGGGCAGCGCTCAGGGCTCTGGCGCTGCCGCCGGCGGCTGAGGGACTCGGGCTCCTCCAGAGCCCTCCGCAACACCCGCTCCTTCTTCCCAGCCCGGAGCGCAGCATCCCCGCCACTGCAGAAAGCACCGAGCGCTCGGCGCAGGCGCCGCCGCCGCCACCGCCCCCTTCCCGTCCTGCTCCCGGGACAGTCTGGGATCCCTCGGGACGGGGGGCGCGCACGCGCGGTCGGCACCGAGCCTGGTCCCCGTCCCGGTCCCGGCTGGTTGCCGCGTTCCCGCTTCCGGGCAGCGGCGGGACGGTGCGCCTCTGCTGTCCAATGAAGAACTCCTGGATGGACTTCATAAAGCAGGGAGGTGTCCTGCAGGTGTTTGCGGCGGGAATTCCGCTGTTTGATGGCTGGGAATGTCTACCTCCAGTTCGGCGTACAGACCGTGACATACAACATTGCCAAGGTGGAATAAAAGTAGAATCCCGCCCCCCACCCCCACCATTCCGAAGGGGTTTCCTCACTTCCCAAGGCAGGCAGCCGCACTGTATGCCAGTGCATCCGCTCAGCGGCACGAGGGAGATCCTCCACCTCCATTCTCCGTCACTGGAGGTGCAATTACTTACGCTGTAAGCCGTATCTTCAGTTGGGTATAGCTATGGAAGGGTTGGCGTGAACTGACCTTTGAGCAACTCTGCCCTGAACGAAGTACCGTCAGACTATTTTTAGTCTGTTAGGACAGAGCAGAAGGCTTCTTACAGGAACACCATGGTGTCTTCTTGCCTCTCTAATAGGATAAAAAAAGCCTGCTCAGAGGTTCGGTATTTATAACAAATATGTGAAGATAAGACAACTGCTGAATCTCAAAAGCCGAAACCTCTTGAAACCTTCTTGAAAACGAGCATGACGAATAGCACAGGCTTAAGAAATGTCACATGTCAGTCTGCCTGAATGCTGAGGAAGAACACAGAGAAAATCTACATGACAGGTTTGGTGACTGGACATGCTGTATGTAATCAAATGTATCACCTGGATGCTTAAAGATTTATCAACAAGAAATTAATCAGCAAAATAACCCCAGTATAACTCAATATGTCCACAACAATATGTGTTTCTAATTCATGAGGTGTGAAAAGGGTTTAAATTAAACTGTGTTTTTTTGGAATAAGACAGATCAGATAACTTACATTGATAAACTGTCTTTACTTACATTGATAAAATATGGCATTCCTTGTGTGCACAATAAAAACAGTCTTCCAGACTAAAAGAATATTAAAAAAAAAAATGAACAGGTTTAGTCTCTTTCCATTTTAGAATTTAGAAGATATTGCCTCATTTTTCACAGAGACATTGTATAACATAATGGGGAGGTGAGTTCCCTGGGAATTTAAAGTTAGTTGTTATAATTGAAAAAAACCAAACCAAAACCTGTTTAAAACCAAAGAAAAGCAAGACTGGTATATAAAGCATAGAAACGTCTTGCATATTTTAGTAGTTACCTTTTGTTCACTTCTGTTCTGAAAGCCCTTTTTAATTTTCCTGTGTTGCAATGTCTTAGAGTAGTGCTTTGTTGTACTGACTGAAAGAAATAATTTTTTTAAATCGTTACTATTTTTTACAGAGTTGTTGAGGATATGCATTAATACTGTTAAAAACGGGTCCAAGAACAAAAACTTTAGTAAAATAATATTGAACATTTATTAGTGGAACAAAGGCAAAACCAACACTGGGTGCATAGCATATCTGCTAGAGGCACGCCTTCGTTTATTTTACAATGGGTTAAGTACCTTCAACTGTTACATATTCATTAAGCTCAGAAGAAAGTTTACATTTCAAACAACTCTTTCCCCCTGGTCTCTGTCCCCTCTTTCTCACCAGAATGTCTCTTAAGGTGCCTGGACAGTGTCAGCAGAGAGCTGTGAATTGGCCTTATCTTCTCTTGTTTCTCTTGAAATTCCCTAGTACTGCAAGTAATTAGCTCAAAAGACATTTACAGCTATATATTTATGACTACATTTTCCAATATATCACACTTATCTCGAGGTTGTAATTTTACTACAATCTTGTTTCTACTTAACTATATTTTATCATAATACTATTTTTTTACAAAGTCAACATTTATCATTTATTCATCCATTACAATATGTACCTGAGAATAGAGCAGGAAGGTAATAAATAACATTGTTAAACTGACTTTGTGCTAAATATGAAGTTCTACAAAATAGCATTTTGCCACGAATTTGTATGACTAAGTCTTTGCCTGAGTTACCACTCATTTAATTGTTGACAGTTCAAACTGATTTTGAAGAAAATCCTTTCCATTAAAGTGCTCTTTAATGTCACTGTGTGTTTTTTCAATCGGGACTGCCGTAACACATAGCATTTGCAGGCTCAGACATTAAAAGACTCCAGAACAAAGGCGCACAATGAGCATCTCTGAAGTGACACTCGCTTTGCTTTACAGGAGTTCATTTCGTTGTTTTTTAGCAGCTGTGGAACCGCGGGCATTCGCTGGCAGCCACGCCGGGCCCACGAAGGCCGTGAGCCTCACAGTCTGAGTTACCGGGCATCTCCTGAGGCTCTCACCCACATTACTGCCCTGCCGCTGGAAACCCGCACAGTCCCTCGGGGCCGGCGCCACAGGCTGCTGTCTGGAGCTGCCGAGGGGAGGGGACGGGACGGGACGGGACGGGACGGACGGCGCCTCGCCCTCCCTGCCTCGGAACGTTTAGAGGCCGGAACCTGCGGACCGTCTGTCGGGGAAGAGGCGGGGGAAGAGAAACGACCGGACGCGGTGCGGCCGCCATTGCAGAGGTTCCGCTCCCGCCGCCGCCATTCCCGGGCTGTCTCGGTCATGTACCGGCCGGGATTCCGCGCACCAACGCCTCCCTACGCGGGCGGCGGCTTCCGGAGCCCTCCTTCCGACGGAGGGCCCCTGCCGCCCTCTCCGCGGGGCTACGGGAGTCCCCACCACACGCCGCCCTACGTCCACCGACCCGGGCCGTACGGCGGCGGTCTCTCGCCCCGGGGCCCCGGGTTCCACGGGCGTTTCGGGAGCCCCTCGCCGGGGGCGCAGACCCCGCGCAGGCCGCAGAGCGCCAGTCCCCGGTACCCGGCTCCATACGGCGGCGCGTCCCCGGCCGGGGCGCCTCTGCACCCGCCGCCGCAGCACAAGCGCTCGCCCGGCGGCTTCCAGAGGCACTTCCAGGTATGGGGCAGGGCAGAGAGCGACACGGGGAGGAAGCGAGGGAAGGAGGGAGCTGCTGCTGCTTCTAAGCGGGGCCCGTAGCTCGCTGGGGGAAGGCACGCCGCGGCCTTGTGCCTCCGCAGCATTCCCCGCCTACAGAGTTTTAGGGGGAGAGCGAGGCTTGAACCGCAGTGGGCAACATCAGGTTTCCCCCCGCCCATTCCCCCGCAGTAGAGAGGACGGACAAAGCACAGGTAGCTGGGAGAAGAAGGAGGAGGGCCCCAGGCCTGGCGGGTTGTGAAGACACAAAAGTGCAGCTTTCTTTTTCATATTCTGGCGTGTGAAGGCAGAGAATTAAGCACCGGCCAAAACAGCAGCAAACAGCTCCTGTACATGCCTCCCTTTGATCAGTTTTGTGAAGCGCGGTCTGCTTTTACTTTGCCCGTGTTGTCCTCCATCGTGGGAGCTGCCTTATCCATACCCGGAGTTTTCAGGGACACGGACAGAGCAAAGCAGTGCTCTGTTAAGGAGAATTAAGCTGAGGCTCCTTTAGGCAGAAATGAGAGGATCTGTCGCGATGATAGACTCTTATTTCAAAGTCTTTGCATTGCACTTCGTTTGTATCGTTTTCCTGAAAGCCATCAACAACAGGTTCTGCGAGTTAAGCTTTTTTTCAGCTGTTAGTTGTAGCACGTGACTGGCAATGCACACAGGGATGACAGTTCTCAGGAGAAATTTATGTATGGAACTGGCTTTAGCAGTATTAGAGAGACCTTAAAAGTGTAACAAATGACACGTGCAGTACAATGATAAATTTTTCTTTGTGCTCTTATTGATACTTGAAGGATGAAAGTAGTCACATCTTAACAGAGATTAGTAAAATCTTTATGTGCCTGCACTGCATTGTCACATGTCCATTGAAGACTAGTATTTTGTTATTTTCTTACGATGCAGTTAACTCAGGAATCTCCTAGCTGGTGGAAGGGGATCATTATAAAATTTTTACATTTTCTTGAGCACAACAGCAGAGACTTTCCCGGTGTGGAAGCCAACAGATTGCATAACCTCAGTGCCTTTAGAAAAAGCCAAGCATATGGCATTTCTGCTGCAAATTCTGGAGGGACAATTTATGTCGTTGATGTCTAATTTCCCTTCAAAAGATCACTCTTTGGCTGTTCAGTTAAGGTTTTTTCAAAACCTGCCTTAGAATTAACTGAGCAGAAGAACATGCAGGAGTCCGTTTGTCTTTAATTTTAGTCAGAATTGTTCCATGTCAGGACCTGAGGACAGGAACTCTCCCATAGGCTCCAGCCTTGATGTAGGAAACCTGACATAAAGTCAGATTACATTCTGAGGTAAGAAACATGACATAAAGAAGGTACAAGTTTGAATCCAGTCTCAGACTGTCACAACATCTTCCCTTCACCCCCTTCCTTCTTTAGACCTTGTGAGTAGTTTAGGAGCAGTGGCCTGATGGCAGTTCCTTCAGAGACTCAAAGGATGTTGAATGTCTATAGCTTTGCCCAGTACTGAAGAAATGTTTGAGTCTGCACTTAACATGTGTTCACATGAGCCGTTCTTCCTGGGAGGGCAGTAGAGGCAATCACAGAGGGAGTTAGTCTCATAAACCATGAGTCCTCATTTGCTTTGGTGTGGACAAGGATCTCTGCCCATGAGGCCATAAATAGATTCAGGTAGAAGGCCTTTTTGCATTTTCTAAGCATCAGATTTCTCATGAGGTGTGTGCATTGTCCCCTCTCCTCTGTAGATCCTGTTAAGTGAACTCTAGTGCCTTTGACATTTATGAGTCACTTTTGAGATTAAAGTCTTAAGAGGCCCTTTAAAATTGTGTTGGAAAATCCAAAAGACAGTTTATGTTTACTTTAGTGTTCTGTTAATGTCATGCCATTAACAATCTGTACTGATTTTGGGCTTGCAGACTTTCCTTCTTTGAAACAATCAGAAAACTTGAAGAAAAACATACTGAGCTTGTTTTTTCTGAAATGGCTAACTCAACCTTTATGTGGCCTGTAGTTTACAGCACTTTCTGGTTTTTCCACAGAGGTGCTTCTGCTTTATATTTTATGAAAACATGTTTCTTGGAAACAAGGGCCTGTAGTGACAGGGCAAGGGAGAATGCCTCTAAACTGTAAGAGAGTAAGTTTACATTGGATATTAGGGAGAAGTTCTTTACTGTGAGGGTGGTGAGACACTGGAGCAGGTTGCCTAGAGAAGTTGTGGATGCACCATCCCTGGCATTGTTCAAGGCCAGGCTGGATGGGGCTCTGAGCAACCCAGACTAGTGGAAGGTGTCTGTCCCCTCAGGACAAGGGTTGGAACTAGATGATCTTCAAGGTCCCTTCCAACCCAAACCATTCTGTGATTCGTCTTTGCTGCATTTCTTATCTCCATGTAGAATTCACCTAATGGTGACGTTCCGTTTCCTACACTCAGCAGGAATTACTGAACTAGCTGATAGCAGCAGCTACATGGTGGCTTGGGTCAAAAATTATTGCAGAAAGTAAAAGAAACACCACCCTTTTGAAATTATACAGTTGTGATTTTTGTGTTTTGTGCATATGCCAGCAGCTGTAATTACATCAAGTGAAGCAAGCTGGTAAAGGGAGTGACTGTCCCCAGTTTCAAGGCCATATTACTCCACTCAGTAACTTTTTAATGAAGAGCACCAAAAGATGTTGTTTTCTACTTTAAAGAGAGATTTGCTATCTGGAGAAAAAGTACTGAGAACAGATTGGCCTTTTTTTAAGGAAAGTTTGTTGAGAAAATGTGTTGGCATTAGTGACAACTAATAGAAAGTTTTTTTAAGCTGTCTTTGGTACCAGATAGTGCCTCTTCCACTGAATGGTTCTACTTGTACAGGTAGGGCTGTTTTCCTTTTCCACAGGCCTATAATGGCAATAATCACATTTTGATTTTCTTCCCTAAAAAAAGATTCAGAGGGGAAAAAGCATATGATGACTAGTATTCTAAACTTAAATAATCTACGTGCTTAAATTTAACATATACTGAAGTCAATCTTATATTACATAAAAATAAGTCTCCTAGATTTCAAAAATGCTAAAATGTCAGTGTAATGTCAGTGTTACTGATGACCTCCATCATAATGTAGTGAAATTTAAGATTATTAAATAAATGCATACAAATGACCCTTACCATTGAATTATTTTGCTCCTTCACTGAATACTGCAGATCATTATATCAGCTCATGTTTCTTTTGCCTTCTGCAGATTAAATACAGCAGTAAATAAACTCCACATTCAGTCTATTTTACAAAGTCAAAGATCTTCATTAAATGTCGTGGTTTAGAGATGGTGGGGGTTTGTGTTTGTTTAGAATGCACTGTGTACTGCTGTTTCACTACTAAATATGAGTGCTTAACATAAATGTCACTGTTGCTAGAGCATACCACCTTACTCTAGGAAACTGTTTCCATGACCCTTAGAGAGTTTTTTAGAAGTATTTTGAGGTCATTCTCTGACTCTGATGGGGTTTGCTACAGTGTAGTAATTCACCATCTTTTAGAAATTCTTCTGTTTTGAGATCATCATCTTAGCTACATAACCTAACTGCAGAGAATCATTAGAAACAAGTGCCCTGTAAAAAAGACATGGATGTTCCCACATTTTATCATGTATTCATTATCATCAAACTTGAGGAGTTCCTGAGAAGTTCTTTCTGGAGGCACATCAAGATGTTCCTGCCACAGCACATTAGCAGAAATAGGTTCAAGCTGTTTGAGTGAAATCTACTCTTCTGGCTAAACATCAGATTTTCTCTTTATGGCATCATTTCTCACTTTCGCTCAGAATTGTTTCATGTGATCTATTTACATAGATGCTGTTAGGGCTTGCAAATCAAATTCAAATACAATCACTACTGATCCAAAAATTCAGGGGTGACGAGGTTGTCAGGGAAAACAGCCATTAATCAAGTGCTCTTACCCTGCTTTACAAAATCTGATAACCAACCTCAAGGCATCCTGTTGTTCTAATCATACAGAATGCAATGGGCATGCTGGGAGATTATTGTGTGTCTGTAGTATGGGTTGCTTAACTTTGGTTAAAACAAGTTAATTTAAATAAATACAGCTTTAGACAGAACCTTGCTTTTTAGAGAAGTGAATCTGAGGAGAAGAACAGTGGATTATGCTAACAGGAGAAAATGATTATAGGATTTCCTTTATGTCACATCTCTCTTTAAGCTGCAGACTTGTAGCAGCTTTCAGAAGCAATTGCTGTGATCCTTGATCTTAAAAAAATAAAATACAAAAAGCTCCCTGCAAAAGTCAATATCCATTAAATCATTGTACCATTGAGACTGTATATAAAATAAAGTCATCTGTTCTCAAATTTCACAGAACATTGGTTTGGTTAAAAGAGGACTTTTTCCAATTAATTCTTTGTAGCTATTTGCGTTATACAATGCTGTGTTCAATCTGTAAATACTTAATATTTGACTTCTGCTCTTGATAATATTGTCAGCTCTTCCTCAGCCTTTTTGTTGTTCAGCTTTTGTTAGACATGTTGTTGACAGATTATGAAAAATAGCATGAGCTGCTTTTCTGCAGCTATGTGCCAGAGTGATGTAAACAAGTATTTTGGAGAAGACTGTGGTGGTGCTTTTTTCTTATCCTGGTAAATCATCACTCATAAGTAAAATAGAGTAAAGGTAATATTTTCTGAGGAAAATGCAAGTGAGGTATAGTAATTACAGCTAATACTCAGCTTCAGAGCTCTACTACAGTAGAAGGAAACATTTTTTAATTTTTTTAAAATTTTTTTTTAAGTTTGATTTAGACTATTAAATGTTTCTTTACCTGATGGTTTTCTTCCAAAGGGATCACCCAGGACATCTACTCCATTTGGTACAGCGCATGGCAGAGAGAAAAGAGTGTCTAATGATGTGGAAAACTATTACAGACCTTCAATGCTTGAGGACCCCTGGGCTGGCCTAGAGCCAGTTTCTGTTACAGACATTAACCAGCAATACAGCAGTGAGCAAACAACATATACTGGTAAAAAAGGGAGGTATTTCAGCTAACACTTTTAAAGGCCAAATAACTCCATCTTGTCAGGAAAACTTTGGGACAGAATCTTTACACAAGATGAACAATGATCAAGACCTCAGATAATACTTTTATTTCATCACATGTCCACCCTTTTATCCTACCTTTTATTGCATTGTATATTTTTATGTATGGGAGGCAAAAGGAGTGGTAGGAAAACTTACATTTCTGGCTATGTGAAAGTGCCTACCAGCTCTGAAGAACAAACTGTTCTTTAATCACCAGCGACTGATTTGTGACTGTTAAAACAAGTTTCCATATACTTACCTCTCCCATGCCAGATTGTTAGCCTTTTATTGTAAAGTCTCTTAGGAAGTGATATTTTTTATGTTTCAACATTTTTAGAATGAAATAACTTGGAAATAAAGTTTTGTAAATCCTTGTTTTGTAATGTATAAAGAATATTTTAGAAGCTTTGTTAAGGTGTACACGTTAACACAGTAGTTCAGAACACTGAAATTAGGTGACTTCTGTAAATGTGCTTATATGCTGTAGTTAACGTCTGGTTTTGTGCATAGTAATTTTTGTTAGTTGCAGTGTAATGTGAAGTTGAAACATGATTTTAGCCATTTCAGGAAACAAATGTATTGGTTTTGGAAAGTAATTTGTTGAACAAACTCCTGAGTTTTAACAAAATTAATTCTGGAATTATTTGCTTTTGTGTTTAAAAATATATATGTTTGGATCAATATTAGGAATTTCTGGATTATAGTAACAAGTCTGTTCAGTGACAATTAAGGTCTAAAGAGCACATAAAACATCAAACTTAAAGAAATGCAAATGTTCTTTCTGGATCCATCTGCTAGAATAGTACAGAGTGAATGACAGTTTTTGTTATGCAGTTGACATTAGTACATGCATAGCATCTTTTTTTAATCTGTTATATATTTTTCAATTATTTTTAATTTTACTTACAGCAGGCATCATTGCCAGGAAATAGTTTTGTGTGTGTACACGCTATATTTTTATACTGAAGAGGAAAGCAATGAGTTGGGTTTTTTTAGAGCTTGTCTTTACATGGAAGATCCATGCTTAAATCTGTAGTGAATATCATAATCTAGAGTAAAAAATAAGTAGTTCCAGCTGCAGGCATGTTCATAACTTGCCATGTTAAGCCTGCAGTAGTCAGATAAATTTTTGAATGTACCACTATTTGTTTGTTGATCTTGGCTTTTAAGCTAAAGTAGAGTGTAAAAACTTCGTTAAATAAAACCATTAGTTTAGTTTTCGAAATACATGTGTTCTTTTTAGCTTCTTACTTACTCAAAACATAATTTTGTAGTCCTGAGGCATGGTTAGGTAGAAAAGCACAGGAAATCCCGTTAAACTGTTCTTAGTAACTTGTCTTTTGGTGAGGTAGAATAGTCCTCCGTACTCTATGTCTGTTTCAGCATGAGATGTGTTAGGTTAATTCTGCCTTCAGGAACAATTTCAAACTGTAAGGAGGGGTTAATATGTTGAAATGTGCTGAGTCTCATGTACTCTTAGGACCGCAATCTAAAGTATGTCACTTCTGTCTTCCCCCAGTTGACCCTGTTATTTTAGTATTATATTCAAAAAGGCTGCTTCAAGAACTGAGAAGATAATGCCTGATGGATATCAGGAATGGTTAAATCTTCATCCCAGAATCAAAATAACTATGCCTTTACATGGCGGCTATCAGTCTTGTTATCTGTAATAGGTAGCAGCGATGAGATGACTTGACAAGTTGTAGTCTTTAGAATTTATACATAAGTTAATCAATGTCATTGTGAAAATTGAAGTGTAAAGATTTGTTTCCTTTTTTTTAAACCTTCTCAGATGCTGCAAAGCTCACAGAAAAAAAAAAGTTGTAGCGTGCTTAACCAAGTGCCCTGTTTTGTTGCTGTTTCCTATGTGGTGGAATGCAATTTATTTTTTGCAATGTTTGGTGATCTTGGGGAAAGACATACGATTTTATTTAAGAGAGTGAAGCCATGGTGTGTTCTCAGTTAGACATGAGAAGAGTCTGGGTTTGGAAGGGAGAAAGGAAAGGGAAGGGATTCCTCGGAGAAAAGAGACTGTTAGAGGTGGGACGGTAGCCAGTATGAGCTGCCCTTGGGATTTTTCTTCTTTGGCATTGCAGTTGACCCAGGTATCAAAGCCAAATTCCTCTGGTAATAATTCTTAACTCCTAGAACCAGATGTCAGACATCAGTGAAGGTAAATGTTCCAGAAAGAGAACTGAGGAAATAATCTTGAAGCACTGTTTAATTCATGCAGACCTTCCACAGTGCCTTCTGTTAAGCTGCTGCTCCAGTGCACTTCAGGACATGACTTGACAATTTTAAGTACATCATTCTGCTAAAGGCTACAATCATTTGGTCAAGAATCAGCACCAAAAACTTAAAAACTACTCACCTTTCTGGCTTCTGGGAGAAATTCTGCAATTACAGTAAAATTTAAATATGTCATATTGTTGAAGAGCTGTAAAATGCATGAACGCGTGTTCAGAACTATAAATATAATGTAGTTAAAGTCAGTTTAAGCTTTGCTTTTTTGCCATGGAATCCAGGAAGCTTAAGCACATACCTCTTCACCAGTTTTTTGTCTTTTTACCATATGGCAAACATCATTTTTCCCCACATTTCTGATGGAGAGAGGATATATCATTTGTTAATGAAGCCACCTCATAGTACCAGTATGACTCTGGAAATAGCATTTGATGATAAAATGTAAAGCACAAAATACATCCTTTCTTCATGAGCCCATGAAACAAAATAGTGCTTATGTCTTGTTAATGAAGGGATTCTTCTGTAATGAACACCCTGAGTATATGGGCATTGCTCTTTCTTCAACAGACTTCTTAGATTTTAAGGTAAGTTAGATTCTTTTTCAGAAGTTTGGGTTCATACACTGTTCCATTTTGTTTTGTTTGCCTTGTGTTTTTCTGCCAAGTCCATTTGACTTCCTCTTCAGTTGTTGTAAAGAAGTGTAACTCATGACTAACTCATGATTCACTTGTTGCTGTTTGGTCCTGTTTTTAAGAGTGAACTGCATCACTGCTGCATTAACAGTAACAGAACTTAAATCAGCCGAGAACATGCATAATGCAGCATCACACTAGGTGGGCAGTTAGCCCAAAATGTGCACTATAATTGTCCAAACTTCAGGTTTGGGTTTTCATTCCAGCTTTATAATACGGAATATTCATTCTTCTGTGGCACTCAGTACACACATGGAAATTGTTAAATAATTTAGAATATTAAAATTTCAATTAAAATGGTATTTTAAAAGTTCTTATTAAACTCCTCGTCTTTAGAATTAGAAGTAATACATTGAGATGTAGCATTTTCCTAATGTCAAAGCTGGGAACACTTACCAGGTGAAATGTGTGTTCAGCAGAATGGATAACTACTTTTCCAGTTAGGTTGTTTTTCTTGTTAAGGACATCTTTATGTACTCTTAACTTTGTATAAATTATTTCATTAAACATCAGAGGGGGGAGCATTTGAAAAATGCATTATATGGAAATTCCACAAGTAGCTGTCCACCTTCCTTTTAAAGAAAAGTTTTTTTATATATGGTTTTCAAGCTGTGCTGCTGAGTAATCAGACTGAAGACAGAGGATTTGCTCATGCAACTGGGATGTGAAGTATCTACTGTTACAATTTGAAAATTCTGTCATCTATTTATCTATCAGTGCTTTTTGCCAGCACTGCAGTTGATTCCTCTGCCGAGCAATTGTTCTGAAATCGAATTCATACATGTGCCTTATACGTGACTTTTGCAATGAATTTAACTTGTTCTTGGGATATTTTCCAAAATTCTCAAGAGTAGACTTTGTTCTCTTTTCCCCAAATCTTGGTGCTTGCCTTCCATTCTGTCTCCTTGAAACTGGCAGAGAAAAGGGAGGATTGCCTACACTGATGGGTGAAGAATCGTGTAATGATTTTCATGTCTTAGATTTTCAGGAACTTGCATACCAACTGACATAGGTAACTAGACAAACTTTTTAATCCTTTGAGATGGCTCAAACAACTCTTTACAGCACAAGAAATGAAAGAAATCAAGTTGTGTTTACACTCAACAGTAATGTAGTTTCAGCAGTCATTAATTCACAACCAAATTTTTTTTTGCCTAAAGTAACTTCTCATCTGTATGTCTCAAAAGGCACAAACTGATTCAGTTTCATTTTCTGCCATTTTCACTTGAATATGTGCTTTGCTGATTTAGAATTTAACAATAATTTCTCAGTCTGAACTTCTGTATTTACGTTTACAAAATTGGTAACTCTTGAGTGTTAGACCTCAAATCTAGGCCTTCCTTTTAAACTATTTTAGAACTGGCAAAAAAGGCTTTATCTCATCCCCATTGCTTCCTTGATGAGACCTTTGCCTCCTGGGCTAGAGACAGCTGGGCAGCTGTGTGTGGCCACCCTTCCTGTCCTGGAGGCTACCCCTAGACTTTCACCATTCCAGTGCGGCAGGGCCCAAGAGCTGTTTTGAGACAAATAATAATCCATTTTGCTTCACCAGCTCTATGTTGGGTTCAAACCGCATCAGGGGGCTAGTTAGTGCACATCCTGGATTTTAAATTTCATCAGCGTCTTCTGCAGTAAAATCACAGGTGAATTCCACTGGCCTTTGTTCACTGATCTGTGGCTATTGCACATTGCTGTTCTGAACTAGTCGTGTAAACATTTGCATACGAGAATGTAACTCCTGCAGCTAAAAGGGGTCATACCAGTACAGTTCCAGAGTGAAATTTTTAATGCTGGTGACAATCCTGCTATTACAATCTGCACCAAAAATCTGGATGTACTACCCTGCTTCTGTGTAGCAGTAAACATGCTGTTTGATGCCGTATTAAACTGCACTTAAACCTGGTATCCATATGAGTTTTACCAGAGTCTAATTGATGTGTATTCAAGGTAGTTAAAAGCTATTACTGTAGAGTCAATGGGTTCAAATCCTTGTTGTATACATGAGGAAATTCCTATGAGTTCAGACTGCTGAATATGATGTTGATGCAGTTGTTAGTATAAATACCAGTAAAAGGAAGAACAAAATGTCTTTCACACTGATGCAAATCATTTTCTTTTCAAGCATCACAGAGCTAATGTTAAGGGAAGAGGAGTCAAGCTAATTGACAACTTCTGTGGATGACTGCACAGCATAAAGCACAAATAAAAGAGTTAATAAAAGCTTTGAAAAGCACCGATTGCCAGCTAGTGGGTCGTATCATCAATAATTGGATTGCAAGTAGCTATTCCTGTGTTCTTGAATCAAATCACCACCTCCTGTGACTTCATGAAGATTTTTAGGTTAATATAAAAGAAGGCTTTGAGCTGTATTCCCTTAACAGACGTTGGAAATTAATGTTACTATTCCTGCAGTTGAGTTTGCAGAATAGACTGTCTTCACCACTTGTCTGTGAAGTCCAGTGAAGTCTAGTTTCTTTGCCTCTTTGTTTTTGGTTTTTTTTTCAGCTAAGAGCAAACAGGATTTTAAAATCTCAGGGTTTGTCACAAAGATAAAAGGGAGACTTAACATCTGCAAATGGTCCAAGTGTACAACTTGAGTTAATAATTATTAGAAGGCACTGAGAATGTATTGATTACTTGCCATTGCACTTTTGTAAGGCTATTCCCCTTGTCTGTAAATTTTTAATAGCCTCCTGGTTGCTATGGCAATTAAATTGCACTAAGGAAAATTACTGGGTTGTTCATTTCCAGATGTTGGAAAGCTGTTTGTGCACTATGGGCAACAGGTTAAGAAAGTGTGATAACCATTTGCAAATGAATGGGCTGCCAAACTGCGTCCCTGTTGGAACTGAAGACAGCTTACACTACCAGCAGTGTTCCTGTACTTAGAATAGTTTCTAAAATAACATTCCAAGCATGTAGAAAGCTTGTGCAAAGAACCTTTGAATTCCTGTTTTCAAGGTATCTGTTGCACCTGGTTGCATTTTCTGACAGTATTAATTTCCTCTTGCAACAATTGCTGCATGTTTTATACATTGGCTCTCCTGTAGCCTGTCATCCTCACTGCTGTGACATGAGGAAAAAATAGTTACTGTCTGTACTTTGTGAATGTACTACTAGAAACAGCCCAGGTCAGTTTCTTTCTGCTATTAGATCATCCCAGTACACATTAACCAAATCTCTATCCTCTTACAGCTTGAAAAGGAGATTCTAGTACATTACTAAACATATCCACAAGGCTTTGTGTACTTTGTATTTCAAGCAAACAGTTTAAAGGGACCTACCAAAAGTGGGTTGTTCTTCTTTAGCACACACACCCCCCACCCAACCCTATCCAGAGAAGATAACTTAGGCAGTCTTACCCTAATTTTTCCTCTCTAGAGAGTTTTCTGTTGTTTCTTTTTTCCCCCCTCTTTTTATTTTTTTTTTCAGTAGTGCCTATACAGTAGCCATAAGTTAAGGCTCTTCTGCATTGGTTTTTCATGGAAATAAGCATACCTCCCCTGCTCTTTCCATTGAAATAGGCTCACTGCACCCTTCAGGGCTCTGCTGGAGGGTTTGATGGAATCAGTGTCATCTGACCACCCACCACACTCAGTCACTGCAGGTTCTGTTAGTTTACATTGCTGGAGATGACAGAATTATGACAACAAGTAAAGTCACACAGATCCCCCTCGATTCATCTGAATGAGCCTGCATTGCTTGAGTGGTGGACTTTGTTGTCAGATGTGCAGTGAGAACTGTACAACTCAGACATGCCCTTGCCATAGTGGCCATCCTTCAGATTTTTTTAAAAAAAGGCCACTGCTGAACATGCAGATTTGGTCTGCTAAAGTCTGTGTTAAACATTGCAAATTCAACAATAATAAACAGGCGAAGTCACTATAAAAAGACAACAGAAAAAGTGTGTATGAAGGCACAGGGAAAGTGTTGTGTTGATCCTGGTTCTTTGTGGCAGCTTCCCAACACAACCCTCTCATAAATACTTTTATTTCCACTGAGGATATCCTTGCTGATAGTACACCAAGTTGGATGGAGGAAAGCTACCTCATGAAAGCATAAAGTCAGGTATTCTTGCTCCAGCAGCCACAGGATGTATTATTGGTTTTAAATCCACGAATGACAAGAAAGCAGATATGCATTTCTGAGAGAAGTGAGTTTGGTGAACAGCAGAAATACAAAGGTTGTCTGCCTAGGAACCTTTCTTATTCAATATACTTAATAATTTACTGCCAGTTAAAAAAGATAGTTCAGTCCAGCTCTAGTTACTTCAGTGCTAAATTCTACTTCAGACGCTTTTAAACAGCCAGAAGATCTGCTACAGAGCAACTGCTTTCAGTCATGAAACGTTTCAATGAGCAGAAGGAAAAAGCAAGGTTCTGGTGTCATTCTAACTGTATTGATGTATCAGAAAAGCAGCAGAAACACATCTAGTCAAAGTATATGGTATATTGCTTTAACAGCAACTAGTCTATTTCTAGGTAAGCATCACAAAATAAATAATCCAATTTTGGGCCAGGCAGGGATCATCAGTACAGCTGACTTGCCCCTCCAGCACCTCCTGGCATGGAGAGAATCCAATGAAAGGGTCTGCACCTTCAAAAAGACCCCATTTGCATGAGTTGTTCTCAGTAATATCACAAAGCATCAGCACAGAACATGGGCAAGAGTCCAGAACGTGTAACAAGTGTCCCCATAAGGGACATGTAAGAGTAGAAAGCTGAAGAAAGGTAATACCTGCATTCATTCCCTCACTCTGTTTCTTCACAGGCTCCGCAACATTGTGGCCAAGCCTTGCATTTTCTCTGGAGTCACTTTCCACCAGCTATTCCCATATTCTTTCTGTGGCTGACACTTCATTTGAACCAGATACTTCTCTCTTAAAAGACTTCCACTCTTTTGTGGCTTAAGTCACCCATAAATGATTAGTTTTATTTTTAATGTATTGATTTATTACAAAATAAAAATTTAATTATTATTCAGAGCTATCTGTATCACAAGAAGATTTTTCCATTCTGAACTATCACTGTTCCCCTAGTTCTAAGAAAGCAAATACAACAAGCATTTTCAAATCAGACAGATTAAGATTGAACAGTTTAAAATGTATTTCAAACTAAGCTTGTTGATGGCTTGAACAAGAAAGTTAATTCCAGTGAGCTTTTCCAACAGTGAATCTCAGGATGGGAGGTGCCAGTGACAATCTTTTTTACAATAACGTCATTGCAACATCAATTGCAAAGCAATTTACAAAGGTACTTCAATTTGTAACGTTTGCTGCTTTTTCTGTCTGCAGTTTTCACACTCCTGCTTCCTTATTTTTGTCCTGAGGTCCTGTTGAAATTTTGGTTGCTATTCTTTCTTTTTACTAATTGCAAGTTTGAAGGATCTTTCAAAATGGTAAAGAAAAATTGGTTTTAAAGTTCCAAGTAGTATCTGTACATCTAGAGTCCCAAAAACTGAGTGAAGTTAATAACTTCAATGATCCTAGTTGTGAAGAGGTATGGGGTACAAACCTTTTCAGTATCCATAAACTAAAGCAGTAAGTGAAATACACTTTTTACTAAGAAATGCTACATAGATTTTGTCAAATCCCAAATCTCACTGTCCTTCAGTTGGTGGTAGAGACAGGCATATCCTGTGAAATGCTGCACAATGTTATGTCTGAACCTCACCTGGTAACTCACACATAAAACCACCAGTTTTGTTTAAACCACAACGAGGACATTAATATTTAAATATTTGCCTTTGTGGTATCTCAGATAGAAAGAGTTAAAACAATTCACAGCTTTTCCTTGGAATTTCCCTCTCCTCTACAGAGAGGTCTGTTCTGGAGTCATGTAAACACAGACATCTGCTTGCTGTCACTTCATCCTTCTTTTAAATTCATAAGAACAGAAAGAATCCCAGAGGGAGTTCCAGACCAGGCCACTTTCAGCCACCAGCCCTCCACGCCTTTATCCAGTAAAAGGGCAGATTAAGTGCTGGGGCTCATACATCTGTTTCATGGACCTACTGGCTACGAGTTTTGTTAAACTTTGAAGTTAATAATACAATTCATTCTGTCTGAAAATAGTATCAAACCAAATTTATTTTTCATATAAAAAATGGGCAAAATTGTCCAACACTTTCATACGTACAGTGTGTAAGGGAAGTTGTGAAGTACAGTAAGCTTATGGTAAGAAGACCATTACACTAGAGTTGCTATCTCAAAAGAAAAGATTTCAAGGCAAAGTGTGGTATTTTAGTGGAAGTCTCTCCATCTCTTGTGCTTCTGTTTGGAAGTACAAACAACCTCTTTATATCTGATTTAGAAATCAGGGCTCATCTTTTAATTACTTCACCTCCCTGTTACTCCAGATACACAAGTGTGGAAGATCTGAGCAAATATGAGAAGTGATTCACAGTTGTAGAAATAGCTTTAATCCCTATATCCTGCTAAACAGAAGTTCACCTTACAGATGTAAACATTGCTTTTAATATAAAGCTAAACCAACACATTAGTTATATTTCATTCAGCATCACATCAGTCTTCAGAGAGGATAACGTTATTAGTCTAGCATTTTGCATATGGGAAAATGAATGAATACCAAGACAAGATGTCTTGCCTTAAGCCTTATTATTGTTTAGTGGCAGAAGAGACCCTGGTGTTTTCTGGTCTCCCTATTGCATTCCGTAAAGCTGGATAAACAATAACATTTTCAGATCAAGTTTCAAATGCATTGCCTTCCTGGTAGGAGGGATGCCAGCAGAAAGTCAGCCATGCTTTCCAACACATGTTAATGATAACGTGGTAGCTGTTTAATTCTGTGAGTATCTCTCTCTGCTATAACTGTTCATTAAGTGTTCCAAATTCTGATAGAGCTCTGAAAAGAACCCCTTAATTTCATCAAGCACCTTTCAAATCTACTGTAGAGAATACAAATAGACTCAGAAACATTGCTCTTAACAAAAGAATAAGCATTCAAGGACTTCGAATAAATGAGAATTTCTATAATTTCTTTGATAATCTACACAATTTGCATGCTTCACAGCTCTCCAGGAGAGAGTATTCTGTGGCCAAAATATGTATGCCAAATTATACATAATTTTTTTAATGGAAGGTGGTTGTATTAAAAAACCCCAACATTCTGTTTAAAAGGGAAATTCTGACACTGGAGAATTAAATGGAAATCCCTGCTGAAGTTAACAGGGGTTTTGGTTTTCATCCTTTGTCTGAGCTAAAATCTGCAGTGACAGCAGGAACAATTTCAACCTAAAATAATAGTTTTAAGTTTTCATTCACAACACCATAGCAATGGAGGTCACAATCTCCTTAGAAAAGGAATACTTACACTATTGAATTTCACTGCATATGGAAATCATTTATGCTGTAATCAGAAGCATCGCCCCTTCCAGTGAAAGATTCTCAAGCAATTACCATGGAGCAAACCAGTCTTTAGCTCACTGGGCATTAATTTAACAACTTTTTTTTTTTTTTTAACGACCAATATCTTCATAACTGATTGATGCCTAATCTGGTGCAGCACCTGCTCTTTCATCTCCTGTGGTTCAGCTTTTAAGATTAATGAGTCAGAAAGCTAATTGTGACAATATTGTAAAATGTATTGTAGTAAACTTTCCATGCTTCAAAACAGAAAAATAATCAATAAATTGATTTCCAGAGTTGAGGTCTCAGCTCCTGAAGGGTTTTTTGGTTGGGGACACTTTTTGGACAGGAGCTTTAAGTGACATCATCACTTTCTAAGGCAAAGAACTGTCACCATAATTATAAGTCTTTTCATGCATTTTGTTTTTGAAAGCTACAGAAAATCAAGCATAGAAATGTTAATACATTCCTAGTAGGGGTCAAGCTGTGCAAATGCTGAATTTACATTCCAGTAATATGTAATACTTCACATGATGTAGATGATGTTTTGCAAAACACAGGGTGTTACAAACCTGATTTCTTGCTTTTTATGACTACCTACAGAGTGCTTAATGACAACTTGAGGCAGCTTTTGCCTTCTCATTTAGGAACAGTTTTAGAACTGCTCTGAAGAACAATAGGAGCTGCGAGCTTCCCTGGTGCACTTTGGAGCATCCTACCAATAAGAAATCTGATCCCATTTGTTAGGTCTGTTTATGTGCTGATGAATTTATAATGGTACTGTGGATGTGTTCTCTCTCCTGTCCTGTGAAATCCTTCAACAGAGTTACACGACTTGTCAAGGCATTATACAACCAAATGGTGCTTTCTTGGAAAGGGTGGAGCCCATGTCCTATTAAACACTGCACAGCAAAGCAAGTGCTTATGTGTTTTTTATGTTGATTTTGTCTTGTCAAACTGTTGTCTCTGCATTGTATAGAAACTTGGTCAGTTATCACAATTTCCTGTAGCAAGAGCTGTTTTAAATATCCATCACACTTAAAATACAATAAGTAGATTCCCTCAAATTGAGTATCAGTGAAACATCTATATTTGATGATCTATTCTGCATGTAAAATCCTGACTTTTTCATGTTAACTGCAGCCTATTTTGTTGTCAAGGTTTTAAACATTTTTATTTTTATTTTTACTTTGTCAATATGACTGATCCCTCTCATTCTCATAGCATTTTTCTTCCTAGTTCTGTAGAGGAAGTAGATGATTTCACCTACATTTCCTTATTTTGTTACAGACCGCAGTGACCATATTTAGTTCTGTTGGATGCTCCTTACTCCCCTTCTGCTCTTGCCACCACAATTATGTCATATGGATTAAATATTTAGACAGAAACATACCTTAGCCAAGACAGGAGGAAGCCTCATACTAGGGCTGCATCTCAATCCAATATTTTTAGAACTTTAGTATTGATGGAAATACTTCCTCAGTGCTTTGATTTATAGCTTCCCATTATGAAGGGCATCGTGTAATAGTTTTTACAATACAAAAGCTCCATAATGCTGAAACCTTAATACAAGACTGAGGAGTGAAAACAAAAAAAAAACAGTGGAAGAGGCTGCAAGGTAGTAACAAATCACAGGCACTTAAATAAAGCATGCAGAATGTTTCCCTGGATATGAAGAAACAATTTGCATTCTAACAGTTGAGACTAAAAAGAAATACCCAAACTCAAACTGAACTGGAGATCAGTTGAAAGAGAAGGTTATCTCCGATTCACCTGATGCTAAAAGCTGAAATAGGGTTGAATTTCTGATAGAACAGGTCTGCAAAGTTCTCTTGAATTTGTTGGCTGTTTTGTCATTATTCCCAAAATGCAACATCATAATAGCAAATACAGTTTGCAAATAAAAATTATTACTACTACCTGCGTGTCTTGTTTCACTGTATTGCATAAACGTGTGTGCATGCTTGGAAGTCTCACAGCAGGATCTGCAATCCATAACAAGCAGTCTGGGGAGAAAAATGTATATAGCTTCTAAAATCTGTCAGGTTTAGAGTAATACTTTCCTGATGTGGAATTGCCAAACCATCTGCAGATAACTTTTGAACTATTATTTACTATTCCACTTCTCATATAGAGCATTAATAGATTCCTGTTCATTTCCCATCATCTGTAGTTCTTAGTCCACTCCCTACCCCCTCCTCCTCATGAACAATTTTTAGGAAAAACGGGATTTAAAAATGGTCACAATTAATCTTTGTTCTGCAAAGAAAGCAGGAAAGTGCCTGTGTAGAAAAAAGGTCCACTGCCTTCCTTGTCTTGAGGGCAAGGATTCCAGCCCAGGGATGACACGAGTTTTCATGAGTCTTTGTGGGGCAGGAAAGGTTACAGGACTGCATATATATATTGACTGCATATATTGATAACTTTGGCTGCTGTGCACATCATCCTTTGTTTTCCAGTGTGAGGATGTGTTTTAATTTTAGCTCTAGTATAGGAAGGCAGAGAATGACCTGCTCCACTTCTGTAACTTCGTGTGTTTTTTTCCACCAGGTTAGCCGCAAAGCAGAAGTCCCAATCTCTCAGTGCTACATTGATTTGCAGGTGGTTTCTAACATCCATGCTGTCTGAAGGGCAATACCAGTAAAGAAAAACAGAAAATTAAAAAAAAAACAAAACCAAAATAAAACAAACAAAAAACCACCACCAAACCAGATCTTGCTTTTAAAGTATTCCCGCAGACCCTTTTTGCAGTTGGTAAGGATGAAGGAGAAGAAAAATAAAAACACCTTTGCTACATGCATAAGTACCTAACTCTCTTCCTTGCTCCTTGTTCAAGGAAAATCACCTCCTAAAGTCAGGCTTCTGTTCAGTTCTCTGTACAGCCCATTCCTTGCTCAGGGTGAGCTGAAGACAGAGCAAATGAGAGAAAGCAGCACTGGCAGCTCCTGGGGCATTGATGCTCAGAGAGGCTCCCAAAGGCAGGGCAAGCAGACATCAGTGCTTCCCAACCATTGTCACCTGGGCCAAACGGAGATCCTCAAAAGGCAGTAGAGAGTGTGCTGTTCCCCATGAGGGAAGCTTCTGACGTGCTCTACACAATTATAAAACAGGTCTGAAAAGAACTTAGAGGAGGAAAGAGAAAAGGCACCTGTGTTAGACATTGCTGCACATTAAAGACTCGCTTCCAGCCATGTCCCCTAGCAACTAATACCACACCCTAGCACACAGGACGGAGTAGAGCAGAGAGATACATCTCCACCAGTCAAATACTAACCACTTATTCCCCCAAGTTACCTTAAGGCCAGCACACAGCTGTCAGATCTGCTTGTGAGTACAAGACTGGTTTCTGTAACGCTTACCCTCAAGTATTCCCCTTTCTAACCAGCTGTGTTTCCTCTACACTGTATTTCCTAATATTGAAAAAAAATCTTCACAAAGCCTCTTTGCAAAAACTCCTACTGAAGGTACATTCACCATGTTATGAGAATTTGCCATACCAGTAGTATGCCCAAAGTGCCCCTAGAGGAACTGCTGAAGAATTGAAACCATGCTGTGTGATCTGATCTGAGTATTGCCTATTGGTGAGGGCTGCTCTAACTGCAAAAAAAAAGAAAACATTACCATAAGGCTCAAAGTTTCTCTGATTCTGCCTTCTCTCCGTAGGCAATAAAAAAAGCCCAAAATAAGCAGCTGACTTTAAAAGCAAAACCCTCAAGCTCCATCAAAGCGAATGCAGTCGACTGGGAAAGTTACCCTTATTTGTCAAATGAAGTTCTCTCTGCCTATGTTTGCTGCAACTGCAAAGTGCTACAACTTTAATTTTCTTCCACAGGGTGGGGGAGTTTGCTAGCTCTAATCCTGTTCATGCAGATGGCCTTTCAGGTTTTATAGGCATTCCTTAAAAATAGAAGCAACCTAATCCTGGTTCAGGTAATTCAAAATAAATTTCTGCAAAACTGCATTGTTCTTTCAAAGCTAGCAGGCAATAATTCATGGTTTTGACAAGAGGACTGGTTTCCTCTCTTGCCACCAATTTCATAGACCCATTCCTTGATCTGTCTTGATACAGGCTCTTCTGCATTACTTGTGTATCTCGTCTTTCACTTGATGCTATTTTACTTGCAGCTGAGGATAGCAGCTGACATGCAGATCCCACTGGAATTATTACTGGTACCTTATTGCACAGCTGGCTACTGCTATGGCAGCGAGAGCTCAATGAAAGAGATACTGCACCATTCTCAAGCCATTTCCGGTTCATGCTCCAACATAAACCAAAGCCAGCTTTGTCACAACTTTGTTGTGAGTTGCAGTAGCAGCTTTCATGAGGAAAACTGAGCAGACAACTAGAATTGGTTAGACACAACTGCCAGATCTGCTACGAGCAAGTCAACATCCTGTGAAATACAGCCTGAACTTTTTGCCAGAACTGAAGGTCAGGCTTTAATCGTAGCTGTCACCAAAATATTGTTTCCAGAGTGAGATGTTTTGGGCTGCAGCTACACATCTTGTCAGCCTAATGTCAAACGACACCTATGTAACTGCTGCTGGCCCCTGTAACTTCCAACTGCATTTTCACTGCCATCTATTGACTTTATCAATGACAAATGGTGAAGTAGTACTCTGCCCAACCTCAAGTTTTAGAGGACTAAAGATAAAAGCAAGTGCCATATTTTTGGATGGAGGTATAGCATTTATTGAAGGATTCAAAAGGATTCATTAGATTAACTAATACAGTAGGAAAAAGGCAAGAAAAGTTTCAGGCATTCAAAGTACAATTGCTTAAGCCAGGCTCAATTCACAGTGTCTCACCAGACACTGAAAATACCTGGCTCTTTAGGTTTGATTTCCCATTGCTTCTAGTGTGCACACTATTCTTTTTAAATACAGTGGTGAGGAATATTAACTGCACCTCTGCTTGGACACTGCAAAGAAAAAATGTGATGTTGTCCATTGCCCACCATCCTCAGCAGCTCACAGGGGCTGAAGCAGCAGCTTCTCAGCACTGCCAAAGCCCGTCCCACACCCACATCCTAGCACTCCACCTGCTCTTGGGGCACCCCTAGTGCTTGAAGGGATGCTCTGCTGTACCTCAGCTCCTGCATCATCCACACTGCCAGTCCTGCAGGGCTCCTTTGAAACATGACTGGAGCAGCAAATGGGTTTTATTGATAACTTGCAGAATTTCAATACACTGAAAACATTTTCAGTTTAACCCAATGTTCTTTTGAAATTCTATCTGACAACCAGAGGGAAAACAAGGAAAGACTTCAATTTTAATGTATTTTATTTACAGGCTGCACAATACATTTTATATACAAATGGCTTAACAAATAGTAAGCAAGCTGAAGCATAACAATTTATTTTAAATTAAGTTGTCTCAAAATAACTCCCAATAAAATTTCTTCACCCTGATAAGCAAGTTAATTTGATTTTAAGTCAACCCAAGGTAATTTTATTTTTCAGTATAGATTTCAAATAAATTTTCTGGTCATTCCTTAATTTCATGACACACTTCTGCAAATATAGAACATCCCAAAACTCTCAAGAAGGGTAATAGCCAAAATTTCCTCATGTAAAAAACACTATAACAGAACAGACTGGAGAAACGTTGTATGTAAAACACTTGGGTGTTTTATTAATGAAAAGAAGAATGGAAGTAGTACATCTGACATTTTTCTCTCTTGGAAACAGAATTCATGGTCCAAGACCTAATTTGCCTGCAGACAAGAGGTATCCTGTGTTATTTCAGTACTTCAGTTTTTACCACACAATTATCTATTAAACTCATCCAACTGTAAACTTCACCAGAACTGAAACTGCCTCCACCAAAACCGAAAGCAAAAGGAGAAGAGTGCTCAAAACCGTAAGAGCCTACAATGTAGCACTTATTGCCTCTGCTTCTAAAAAGCACCTGACACTACTGTGGGATGGAAAAAATTTAAGAAAGACCACGTTTTATGGAACATAAGAAAATATAGAAGTTTGCTACTTCTAAATTATTTTTCCAAGAAATTATATTAACATTTAAGGATACACGTATTTTTATACCTCTTCCCTAGCACTGCTCATTCTGTTCAGGATAAAGATAACTAGCGATCCATAAAAGCAGTTTCCTTTTCCTTTGGCTGAATTTAAGCATTATAATAGTCTTAAGTGTTTTAAGTCACTGTCATAAGCAGTCCAGTCATGCTTGCTTTCTTCCTCCTGGTATGGCTAAAGACCACTTAATATAAATAATGAAGTACTTGCTATTTGATAGTCCATTATTATAGGATTTCACTACATTTATTTAGAAATACAAACACACAACACTTACTTTTTGATGTAGTATCCAGGTCTCGGTAGCTCACTTTGGAATTGCAGCACAGAAAACACAAACCCAAAGGAACAAGGAAGAAAGTAATAAAAGCCACAGTTTCACAGAAAAATAACGCTGTTTTCAGAATGTCTACTACTGCATCAAAAATGCAAGAGCCACATGATGTAAAATGCCAAACTAGAACAGACTCTCTGCTGAGTGGAGTTCACTCAGAAGGGTAAAATGATGCCATAAGCATCTTGTCATGAGATCTAATTCAAAAGAAATGCTGACAGGTAATACACAGGTCCAGTACAAATGAATGTGGACCTACTGTCCTTAGATCTGGGCAGGTCCCTGGCTCCTAACCTGCCTGGACTCAATTCCAGGCCAGGGGAGTGTGGCTGCTGGCACCAATCCTCCTGCCACACCCTCAAGGGCAGAGCTCCTCACCTGCACCCAGCCTCCACCAGCCCAGGAGGGAAAGGTGTCAGAAGAGCCAAGAAGATTCCCTGGGTTGCAGAGCAGGCAATCTTTTCAGAGTTATCATATATGGAAATGCATTAACTTTCCATTCAAATTATCCCAACACTGTTGCCCCAAGCAACTGCACTGTTCAAAGTAATCCTTAAGCTGGGGAAAAGTCATTCTACAGTATTAATCTGCTACAGCATGCCAGAGTTTTGTTTCTGATTTATCTGGAAGTCACTTGTTTATTGCACCTCCTCTCTCCTCACAGTCAGGATTACTTGTGCTGGAGCTGTTGGGTTTTTTTCATGGCCAAAGACTGAAATCCATTTTGGGAGAACAATGTCTGAGAGTACTGCCAGCCCGTAAGGAAACTGCACAGTCATTTACAGATGCATAGGGGACCGACTTCTCTGCATTGAATGAAGCGAACTAAATGACTTGAAAACTTATGTCCAAAAGGGAAGGTAGGAGACAACTTCTTCCTTGCATTTTTGTATTGGAAGTTAATTAATGTAGTCCTCTGAGATCTACTTTCCATTTGAACTTACCTGTGTTTTTAACCAACTATTGCCTGCAGTTACACTTCAAGTGCAGGTGAGTAACCCCAGACTGCACATCTTTAGTGAAAGTAAGTGCACATAAGCTTTGAAAGTAATTTGCTTGATTCTAGAAAAAAAAACAAAACAAAACAAAAAAGCAATCTGTGTATATATTTGTGGGTCTGGGTTTTTAAAGATTAGTAAACAAAGAGCCTTAGCTGACACTGTCCGTATCTAAATGACACTAATGATTTCTGTCTTTAAAATTTTACTAGCAGAAAAATGCTATGGGGGTGTCCTTACTCAAGGAAAAAAGGGTGCAGTGCGCTGTCATTCATGTGAAGCTTTTCCCTTTCTTAAGCACAGGCTATTTAGGTTGTAAGTATTTGTTTCTGACCTGGCCACTTTTATTTTCAGATGGCAGGATTTTCTATTCTGTCTAGTGAAGGCAGCTGCCAGACTTGGGGACAGCAAAAGCAGCAGGACTCTCTCAATTCCTCATCTGCCAGATCCTCAAACACTACACAGTTAGTGAAGGGAGTTTCTCCATGCTCTACAGTGTGGGAATTAGCCATATATGAACCAGGATTTTCAATTAAAACAAAATACCAACAGCTTTGGCTTCTATTCTGAAAATCCAAGAAGTCATTGACAAGACATTTGTAATAGTGTAAGTAGAAATTTTACTTTTTAAAAAGTAGTATTTAAACAGTCAGTTACATAAGGTACCGATTTGTCAACTGGATAATCAGTTGGAAAATTGTTTCCAATATGGGCTTCAAGACATCCTTTAACGTACAGGCAAAATATAACCATACCTTCTCTCTGCAGGAGAGAGACCGCTTGTTGTCAGAGGAAAGAAAAAAAACCATGCTGTAAGTTGTAATTAGTATGAGGAGTAGCTCTTGGTAAGAGTTTTAACTATAATAATTTTAGTTGTTCCGAGACACTCAATTCCAATATTAAAATGTTCTGCAGAATAGCAGATAGAAAATCAATTAACTGGCACAATCACAAGTTTACAGCGAATTACAACTAGTGTCAAACATTTTGCCATTGCATTAAATACTGGTCATTTTTCCTTTGGTTACTTCCTACAATGCAGTACTTGGGGTAAAAAGACAAGTGTCAGCTTTTCACACAAAGTAAAGAAATTACTGCTGTTGACATTTAAGAGAAGAAAAACTATTTCATCACTTGGTAAGGACATATAAAGTATAGTTTATTTGGCAGACAAACTAAAACACTTACTACAAGTCCAACAGGGAGCTGAGGAAAAACTACAGTCTTCATTCTTCTTCTCACTTTCAATGTTTCTCATGAAGTTCAATTTGGAAATTACAGTTTTATCTAGGTAAGATCAGGTCTCTAAGTAACTGGCCCATGTGAAGTAAACACCATAAGGTTATGACCTGTTTCCGTTTCTTATTATTATCTGAATTCTCTTGTTAATTACCTAGGTTTAGGCATTATGTTCATAGCAATCTATGAAATACTTCCAAATTTTTGCAGACCTTAAGCTTACATGTTAAGGCACTTACCATTCAAGTAAAACAGTTTTTATATAAACAAGTGGGAGATGGAGAGAACATTTTACCAGAATACCCATTCTTTCTTTTTTTCTTGAAAGAAAAAAAAAAATTGACCAAATATTTATAAAATTTTGCATCAAGAGAAAGGTTGTGTTTTATTATCTGAAATAAGCACGAAGTACACCTTCCACAGTAACACTGAAAGCAGTGCAAAGACTGACAGTGACCTTTGACTAAAGGTAGTTCTGTAAAAAGAAAAATACCAAATAAATCAGTGCCCTGCTTTGATTGTTGTAAAATTTCATTTTTTTTACATAAAAGTTGGTCCAAACTTACAAAAAAAGCACAAATGTGCATAGTTCAGAAGATCTGAAAGAGTGCCATAAAAAGCTGATGTCCCTAAATTTAGCATCCACTTAAAACTGCCAAAATATAAAATAAAAGTCAGAATTAGAGTTTGTGAACATGTACAATCAATTCATCTAAATTTTAGACAGCATGTTGTAAGCATTTTTTAATTTTTCCTACTGTATGCAAGACCCTTTTCCACATAAAAATAAAGCTGTTGAATTAACATTATTCAAGTCTGTTGAATTGCTGCTTTAAATTGCAGCTGGAGGAGAAAAGTTTTTCCAGATAAAAATGATGTGCCTGAGGAAAAACAGATACTCAATATGGTAATCCTCTGCCTCGCCCTCTCACTGCAGATGTGCTAATGTGTCCCCTGTATCCTTGGGAATAGCCAGGTCCTTGGGCAGGAGAAGTCCAAGTTTGTCCATGCATGTGGCTGATGCCAGTAGGATTTTCCTGTAAATTACTTCCATAGCTATAGTCGTGCATCTTTGTGGGCAAAGAGTGCGCACTCTCTGGCCCTGTGGAAGCATCGCTGCTGCTCCCCAAAACTGGGATTGGGCCATGGCTGTATTCAAACCTATGGTCTTTATCTCCACTGAACAGCATGGGGCCAGTGTTGAGGTAAATGTCTCCATAACCAGTTACTGAGCTGGGAAAGGATTCTGGAAAGGCCGATGGAGGAGGGGCAGCACCAGAGTGAGATGAAGCAGTACTGTAGTTATCCAAAGACTGAATATCTGAGTTTCCAAGGAAACTCCTTCTTTCTAATCCTCCTGATGATCCACTTCCTATTCCATCGCTAGTGCTGTAACAGGCGGATGAGAAGGACAATGATCCAAAGTTATCCTTGTAGTCTGGGCCTGTTACATAGGAGTCTCTAGACTGATAATCCAAACTCGTTTGTAATGGCTCCTCTGTTGTTGCCTGAGCTTGATGCTGAGCCAGCAGCTGCAGAAGAGCTGCTTTCACTCCTGCATGAGGATCTGTTCCTGAAGAGTTACTTACAGGCAAATGCTGATTCTCTGTCCGATAATCAAGGTCTTCATCAGTGAGTGGCGGAGGCTCTGGTGGCTCAGGGGGACGCTGGTCTGGAGGCAAGATCCGAGGGTGCTCCTGCTCAGGCGTTCGGTTCAGAAGCCTCATCTCAGACTGCCTAACCAAATCCTCTTGACCTAAGATGATGAAAAAGAAAAGCTTTGAAATAAAAGTAAACAAATAACATGACCATGAAAAAAAGGACTCCTTCCTGGAAAAACACTGACCTTTGTTAATTTCAATTCTCATGGATTTATTAGTTAAATTTATCAGTAATTATATAGATTATTTTGCACAAAATATAGCAACAGCTCATTTGCCTCAAGAGCATGATGCAGGCTACTCCTTAAATTAAGATTACCAGGCAGTCAGATAAACAGTACAATCTCCTTAAAAAAAAAAAAACCCAACAAAACCAAACAACGAGAACAAAACTCAAGCAACACAAACAAAGAAGGATCAGGAAAGATTTGCACATAGGGACAGAAGTCTCGAGGGGCAAAAGGCCACCCTATCAAAGAACAGCAAAACTCAAGGTTTATTTTAAACACGAACAAAAAAGCACACCTCTCAAAAAACCCCCCAAAACCCTCCAATAACAGCCCCAAAGCACTTCAGAATATTTCTTTCAACAGCTGCAAACATCACAAAACAATACATGAACCATCATAATAAACCTGAATTTGCAATCCAAAAAGATGAACAGAGCTCTAAACTGTGGGAAGAGTACGGAAGCCACTCCTATATGTCAACGGAAAGCTTTAGCCATGTGTGTGACAGTCACGGGTAACCACTGAATTTGACACTAAGAAGTCTTCTAGTCAGCATTAAAACCCAAAATAAAATACTGTCTCACCAAAATAAGCTTTACCTAAATACACAGTGAAAACTCACAAATTACATCTATGCATCTGCTGGAAAAGACTCTTCTCCACCACACTGACCACTAAGAAAACCCCAGCCCCCCAGAATAATAATCAATGTTTCTTCATTAATACTTGCATACCTCTTAGGCTGGGTATCATTGTTTGCTCTGTCTGCATAGCTTCTGTTACACTAAGAGATAAATTCTCTGATCCAGACATAAAATGTGACCAAATCAATTTAATCTCCTCTACTCACAAAGATTCATATGGCAAACATGTTAATTCTCTACTCCCAAACTATTATATCTCCAGTGCTCCAGGTATTTGCTGGTTAGCAATAAAGGCCTTCAGTACCTGCAGACATGTATAATGACTTGATCAGATGTGGGTAGCCACGTGCCGGAGATTCCACGTCGTCCCGGCTGACAGACATAAGAGTGGCGGGCTCTGGAGGCTGGCTGAGTTGTAATGACATTTCATTTCCTGATCCATTTTCCTTCTCCTCCAACACAAAATCTTTCTGTTTTGTTTGCTGAGCCTTTATTAACTGAGACAACAGAACAGCAAATGCACTCTGCACAGCTGCCTGGGCAGCATCAGTCTCAACTTTAGGCTGACCCAGCTGAGCAGGTGGCACAGGGGGCTGCGTGACCATCGGCTGTTTTAGAGGCTCCTGCTCTGGAGGTGGTGGCGGAGGCGGCGGTAGCTGCTGCTGCTGTTCTGACTGTTTTTCACCTGCTGACAAAATTCCAGCAGGAAGATTTATTTTATTTAGTTGCTGCTGAGTCTCTGGGTTTACCTTAATATTCAATACTTGGGCAAACTGTGCCAAACTAACACTTGTTTTAGATTGTAGCAGGTTTAGCAGGATTGCCACTTCATTCTGGTTTAACTGCTGTCCAGTGCTTGTTTTTGCTGAAGACAAAAAAGGTGGTTTTAAGTATTATTTAGAACTGGCATATTTCAGAAACTCAAAAGACGACTAATCTAGCATGGCTGACACAACTGGCAAAGCATGGGTTTGGACAACACAGAAATGGAATGCTTTTACATATTGACTTTCTTTGCAGAGTATCTATAAGAAATGCAACAGTAAGATCCAATATAACCAAAGTGACGTCCACAAGATGCATGCATACACTTGGATAGATGGAAAAACACCAAGCTAGAGTTTGGTTATATTTTCCACAATATAACTAAACTGGGGCTAAAGGTCACCTGCTTTAGGCAGCTGTAAGATTTCCAATCCCCATAAAATTTCCTGTCTTTGATATATCACAACGCTTTGTTAAAAAGTAGCCATCTGCAAAATCCATTTCCAGTCATATTCCCGCCCATTCTAATTCAGCATCTGGGTTTTAACACCTGCCCAAGTGACCTGGCTCTAGGTGGCCCAGAGCTCACAGTATAAATGCAAAAGGAAGTGCTGACTTTGAGGGACAAGAAGTCAATCACTCAGTAGCAGGAAATATGTGATGATTTACAGTTAATACAATTAAATGGCGTTTACCACAAGTAAGAGCAGATTATGATGATGCAGGGGAATATGAAGAAGGAAGTTTGAATATCAAAGTACTTTCTTAGCTTCAAACACCCATTGTGGTGATTTATTTTGAAATAAGTGAATCCATGCGGATTGCAACATGCCCTATGAGTAGATGACTTAGAGAAGACAGCAGTTAAAAATTAAAAATGAGTGTGTGAGCAGGCTGGCAGAGCTCTGAATTTTTTTTAACCCAGATCAGCACAAACATATTCAGTCCTCTTCTATCCTTGCCATTGTGCTATCTTTCCAACATATTAATTCTTAGCAGATTAGAAGCCATGCATGACACACAAAAACACTAAGTATTGGCCTTGCAAGATTTAAGTGCAGCACAGCTGGAAAGTGCTGCAAAACCCAAAACCCACAACTCTACTTGTCGACATGCACCAGGATACAAGCACTTGGAACATACTTAAGCGGGATCCAGGGACTTCAAAATTTTTATATATTTATATAAATATAAAATATATATTTGGCAACACAAAAAAAATAAATCACAATTTCTTATGTCTTGTACTGCTGACTCTCACTCAGATGTTGTCATTAATGAAGATTTTGTCACAACTGAGGATGGTACACAAAATATTAAAACTTCTCTCAGACTCTCAGTGAAAATTCATCAGAAAAATGCCAAACAAGAAAACTAATCTAGCTATTCTATACTCTTTGGTTAGCTTTAAATTCATTTTAACAGGAAACTGTATTCTGGGAAATCTGTCATAACAAAGTTATTGAGCTCTGAACAGCTCCTATTAAACTGCAAAATCCAATAACCAGGGGTCCCATTCATGAAGCAGAACATTAGCAATTAACCCAATGTCTTTTGAACCTCTCCTTTTGGGGTGCTTGGAAACAAATGCAAGAGTTTTGGATAAAGCATGCATTTGATCATGGAATTATGTAATGTCTCTTTTTAATACTATTATCTAAGGTGCACTACGGCTTCCAAAAGTGTTTTGTTTAATACAGGAAATGCCTCTGTGCTCTACCTAAAGTTAAAATTGTCTTCTTTTCTATCTAGATATATTTTTCTGTGTACAGATGGGTAAACAGCAATATAGGTCTGAATGATTCCTTCTCTATTTGCGTAGTTTATTTTGCATAGTCAGTATTAATGACTAACAGTAGCCTCTCATCAGGCTGTTATGTTATAAAAGCACAAAGAAGAAAACAACTATCCTTTGGACTCTTGAAACTTCTCATACAGTTTCACTGATGGGGGAAAAAGAGTTACAGAAAGTAATTCTGGAAAATGCTGCTAAAACTTTAACCTAAACATATGAATTAGCAAAATCACACTGCTGGTTTACAGCGAGAAACCAGATGAATGGAGCAAGAGGCAATAAATTGCAATAAAATAGAATCAAAATAACTATTTTCAATGTATCTTTGCATAGGATATTTGGAGCTTTGCTCTATTGTTAAATTAAGAGTTGATTCAAGATGGTTAGTATTAAAGAATTGCCAGATGCTATGAATGCACAAACTGTGTTTTTCATCAGAACTCCTCTATCAGTGCCACAGGATTTATCGTTGATTCGCACAATCAAAAATGGTCTTACATTAAACTTACAGGTAACCATTTAGTGTTGATACTCTCTGTGTTTCGTGAGAACTACCACTTAACTGCTGAGCATCTCAAATGGTCTCCATATTAGAGCCATTACTTCTTTTGTTGTATTTATAAAACTTGTCTCAAGCAAGACACTTTGGTTAAGTTTCAGAATTACTGGCAGTGCAATTCACAGAGGCAGCTACTTCATGTTATACCAGCTTGTGGTGGGGGTGGTTTTGCTGTTTGTTTTTTGTTTTTTTTTTTTTACAACTTGATTTAGTCCCAACAACCTGGAAACCTGAAGATTAACATAACGTGTAGATGGAATTTATTCCTTTTGAAATGATGATTGTTCTAAACTCTGTCTTCTGATCAATTTATCAATACCAATAAAGCTTATCCAATCTATGGAGATTGTGAGAAACTTTGAACAGCTACTGGCTTGTGGAATTACAAAAGAATTACAGATGAACGAGAGCTAAAATCCCCTCAAAATACAGAGTAAGGAAGTTAGTTGCTCTGACTAGGCTGAAAAGTCAAGTAAAATTGGAAAGGAACACTTATGTTTCCAAAAGGAAAGGCAAATCTATTGTAACAAAGATTAAACTTACAATACTGTTCTCTCTCAAGAATCCAGGAGGCGCCAATACTCTGCAAATAACATCTACAATTTCTAGAGGTGCAATCCAAGTAGTAGGTAATTATAAGAACTGAAAATATTACTGACCAACTGCTACACTAGAGCTGCCCTGAGTTTTGAGTTGGGAAGAAGTTTGCATGCCTTGTGGGGTGTTGGTTCTGCTCTCATCCATGCCTAGAGACAGATCCTTCCTAGGGACTTTAGCTGCTGTAGAGTCATCAGTCATGCCCATCTGCTTCTGTCTTCTGCGTTTCTTACTCCATAGCTCATGGCAATCCTGCCACAAAGGAAGGCTGCAAAGAATGATTGGATATAATCAGTTTTACCCCAATTTTAATTTTTTTTTTAAATCATACTGGTAAAATAAACACTTAAATTATACAAAATGTAACTTTTGAAAGGTGAACCTACTGGAACTTGGAAATACATCAGGAAACATTCGAAAGCCAGCAAAATCTCAGACCTGTTTTTTCTGGCTGAAATCTCTTTACTGAGTGCCTCTTTCAGAAGCACAAGTTCTTCTGGCAGAAAGGGGGAATAGTATCTTAAAATGAGAATTATTTTCCTAATTATGTGTGTAATTCAAAACTTCAAAATCAATGCTGCACAGCTGCTATGAAATACAACTTCCATACTACCAGATAACTTAGTTATCATTGTGAAAGTTTTTCCTTCAGGGTACTTCTGTCTGCTTATAAAAGTACTGCTGAGTCATTAGGTCACATATTTGTACACAATAACAGATTATCTAGTATTTATAGTGTACAGCTCAGGCAACCAAGAAAGTAAGGAGAAAAAAAAGGAAAAAAATTGCAGAAATAAGTTGCATGAATAAATATCACTTGACACTAGCAAAGCAGGGATGTCAGGAAGAACAAGGGGATATCCTTTAAGACATATGAGGCAAAATTCTCCTAAGAAACTTATCTGCCACCAATTCTGTCCTTCCATTACAGTTCCCTGCAGGCATCTCAATTCTGATTTCCTGAGGAACATAAAGAGCCACAGAAATATTGAGATGGGCAATAAAAATAGTGGTTTATGTTTTCCTATTACATATTAACTGTCTTAGCAGTTCTGTCACCCAGGACAATGGAAAAGTTAGCTGACAAATGACAAGAGACACTGGAAAGGCAATTATGGCAACTGTTTCCTTTATTCTCTCCCTCCACCTGCCAAGTATTTTCTGAAAAACAACTGGAGGCAAGAACTCATTGTGAGAAGTATCCTATGGTCCTTGCAATCAGCATTTCACCTTCTTTGGATGAACAGCTGCTCCTTCCCAAAACAGAACTTCAGTCTCTCAAAAGAACAGTCAACACTTTCCTGTGCTGTGCCAGAAGTGAGTGTGGTTCCTCTTAATTTTTAAAACTACATCAGTGACTAGTTTATTTTTAATTTCCATATATCAGCTTCTAGAATGGATGCATTACCACATCCCCGAAGAAAAGATGATCTTCCCATTCACTTACTTTAAAATGCACATAAGCAACATGCTGTACAAGTGGTTCTGAAACTTCACCAAACAGCTTGAGATTGCTGATTTCTGATTTTCACACAGTAATATGGTCATATTCAGGCAATGAAACCTCTCTGGCTCATGGTTCAGGAACATTAGTAATGTTTGCCCAGAGAGGCTGTGGAGTCTCCCTCACTGGAGATACTCAAGAACTATCTGGAAACAATCCTGCGCCATGTGCTCAGGGATGACCCTGCTTGAGCAGAGAGGCTGGACCAGATGACAAACTGTGATCCCTGCCCACCTTATCCATTCTGTGATTCTGTATAACAACCTTGTGTATGTAACAGGTAAATCTAGAAAGAATTTTAATAAAAACCTTAGATAAAACTCAAACATTTTTCCTAGTTGGTAACTAATTAAAAAGAAGCCAGTTACAGGCTGTCTTGAAGGCTCAGTTTACTCAAACAGTATCATAGATTCTATGTTCTGACAGCTGTATTGAGGAAAGAATGAGACCTGCAGATTCTCTAGTACCTTTTCACTGTTTTCCTCAGGACATGCTCCAATATGATTTGAACTAATTAAAATGACTGCAAAGTCACTGCAAAAATCCTACAGGACATTGCAATACATTTCCTCTAGAGAAACTGACAGGAACAACTCCACACAATTTCACTTTTCCTGCCTGTAAAACCAGTACTCTCATCTGGCTCATGAAACAATTTACTATATTTTATTTTAACTCCCAGGTACCTGGGCAGAATTCTATACCCAGTGTCATTCTATCATCAAAGAAGGCAATTCAGATTCATGGAGGACCTCAAAATCCCTTGAAAAAGTAGACACTGATAAACTGAGATGGAAGGGAAATTATGCTTTTTAAATATTAGAAACGTTTATAGAAGAGTATTTTCTTTAAAGGCAGTAACTCAATAACCAGTCCTAGGAATGATGAATCAATTCTGTTGTTGTGTAAGAGTCACTTAGCTACAAAAGCATTTTACTACAGAATTATCTTTCAACAACTGTATAAGTCAACGTTTCTGCCACAATCTTCTTTACTGAACCACAATGAACTTACTGACATCAGTGCATGTTCACACTTCCTAGAGGTCAGTAGCGTTACCAGTGGAAATTACTTACTCTGGAGGAGGCATTTTAGATGGTTCCACATCTCGCAGAAACTCACATTGAAGAGCTTGTTCAGCTGTGCAACGCTTGCTGGGATCCAGGGCAAGCATATAATCGAATAAATCTAATGCAGCTGGTGGGATGCTACAAAAGTGCAAAACAGAAGAAAGTGTCACATCTTCATTTTGTATCGTATTTTTCTGTGCAAAATTTTAATAAACACATCCCTTCCAAGATTATCATTAAGTCCTCAGGTAACTTATATACTAACAAAACACACCCAAAACCGGAGCTTGATAGGAAGAGGCAGAGATAAACATTTTTACTACCTGCGCTATTATATAACCCAAGCTTTCTTTGCCTTGTGTTGTTTCATTGTGTGAAACCTTGTCCTTACAAAAAAACACATCCACATTTTTAAACCAAGACTATATTGTTACTCTACATTTTGGCATTTACCACCAGGGAGCTGGATTTTTGATTGATTCATGGACAATAATTCCATTGTTTCAAAGATATTAGTCTTTATCAGTACAAACAGGATGATGCATTTCTCTTGAAATCCACTGTACCTGAAGGAGGGGAACAACCCCTTTAAAATAAGCTTATAGCTGTTTTCCATACCTTTCACTTGTGATATATGCACAAAGCTAGTCCACTTTAGAACATACGGTTCAGGTAACTCCTCTGTGTTGAATGAGTTTATGACTGTAATGTTAGCCGGACTACATATTTAGTTGTAACCAGTTTTACAAAAAACACTTAAGTTTTATAAAAAATAGTTAAGTACTCTGAGCTTTTTTTTAGGCATGGAAACAATCAGGTGCACTAAACAAATGTTTCCTTAGGTGAAAGCTGACAGGTGGCTGAAATTTTAGGGCCTTCTCTCCTCTTCTTGACGCTCCTATTAAGTAAGGGTTAATACAAGCTCTGTGGGTATCATGGGAAGGACAAGAACCTAAAGCCATTTTTCTTTACACTTGATCTATGTTCATTCTCCAGAAAATACTGAAGTTCATAAAGTCTTTGGGAAAACTTAATGATATTACAGTTGACTAAACTAATTCTTAATCCTTACAAAGCAAACTCTTCTCTCAGTTTTCGACGATATTGCTTCTTTGGTTTCATTGTGTTGAAATAGGCCAATTTTATAACATCAGGCCACACTGCCGGACAAGGACTTCCGCAAATTCGACTGTACCAAAAAGAAGGGAAAAAAGGGTATGAGATCCAAAACCACAAGTGAGCACAGCTGTCATTTTTATTCTTGCAAGTACAGTGATAACAAAAATATTTTTCAATTTTAATGTCAAGGTTATTTTTAGCTAAAATTTCTCCACTGCCAAATGCCCAATACCATTAAATAATGGTGAATTGTCTACAAAGGGAAATCACCCACAAAGACTAAACTTACTGTTTCTGCCTCAGTCCAGCCCACACATACCCTACAGAAATGTTTTGAAAAACTTAACCAACTACATCTGAAGAGTACTCCAGGTATCTGACTAGAAGAATTGGATATCCCACATTCAGAGTAACTTTTATGTCCTTAGCTCCCAACACCACTGAAGAAAGATATACCAAATAGCTGAAAAAGCACTTTTCACTGAGAACTTATTTAATGCTGAAGACATAAGGGAAAAAAACAAAACAATTCAGTAAGTCCTAAATGCAGAAACCACTACAGAACCTCTATTTTTTATTCAGTTATGAGTTTTGTGTCTCAAGCCTCATTATCTCCACAAATGGAGCTGCCCATACTCCTATGCATCACATTCCATCCCCATCCTTTTTTCCAACCAAGGATGGCTAAGCACAAGTTGATCAACACCACACTTCTGAGCAGAACTAATAAGGTATTTCCATATATGCAACGTTTCAAATTCTGATGCAGGCAGTCATAAAAGAACATTTTGCAAATACATTTCCCTAGTTCAGCCCTCCTTTCTATTAGATTTAAATGGTTAGTGTAGGAGACCTAATAATCTATTCATTATACCCCAGGTGCTATGCTAACCATTCTGACTTATGCTGGTTGGGGTATGTAATTTTCAGGAGGGAGAATAAAAATAATAAATCTCTTACTATCAGAATGTTCTTCAGCTCTGTCTTTGATAGAGTTTGAAAAGATAAATGTAGAATTGTTGACTGCAACATGATCACAGCAAAGATGTTGATAAAACTGATATATTATTTTCAAACAGCAAAAAATGCATAGCATCAGTGAACAGGAAAAATGAGCTACAAACAGAAGCTTCCAGCAGAAGGACATCACAAAATTTAAGGGTTTTGTACCACAGGTAAAACACAAAGAAAGAAAAACCTAGAAATACTCATTTTCATGTGCTTCAATGCCATCTAGTGCTCAAAACCAAAAAATGCCAAACTCATGAGTAGTTTTTCTTATGCCAAAAACGACCACTGATATGCTCTGCACCTCCGAAAACCTTCATTTTTCAGGCCAGCTAGTAACACAATACTCAGAAACATGCTACTGTTCAATCTGTTTTGAAAAACATCTTAATATATAACTTCGTAATATTTTTTATTAAGTTAATTTGACCATTTACTGTTCACTTTCTGTAAGTTCTGTAGGACTCACCCTCTTTTCCCTTGTTTCTAGAAGAGCACCTCTCCTCATTTACAATGTCAATTATGATATCAGAATCAAGAGCAAATTTTGCTTGCTGAATGAAGGGAAAGAAAAAGACGCTCTGGTTCCACTGAATTAAATACTTATCATTCTATGATTTATTGAGAACAAGGAAAGAAACATGGTTTTTATCTCTATCAAATGTCTGGCAGTTTGTAAGGGAACAGAAATATTCCTGCAAAAGTAATAAAGCCCAGGTGTGAACCTGGTAAGCTTGAAACAAGAACTCATGGCCAGCAGCATGCCAAACACCTATTCCTCCCAAATCCCACTTGTCCCTATTACTGTCCATGTTCTCATTTTGATTTGCTGCAAGCAAGTTGCAACATCATCTTAAAAATTACAGGCATTTTATTTACTCTCTCTTTACAATTTCAGCAATAGGCAACTCTTAACTACTATACAAAAGCCCATCTTACTTGTCAACTGTACATTGCTAGGAACACAGAACACTCACAGAAAAACCTTTATGTCTGTGCCAAAGTCACTTGTGTTACATACCCCTCAAAACCTCTAACATCTCAGTCAGGGCAGTAACTGAGCACTTTCAAGTGTTTGCGTGTTAAAATCCCAGGTTTTTAAAAAATTTTTTAATTGCAGTTAAAATCCCAGATTTTAACACTAAGAAAACGGACCTGTCAGTTTATGAGGCACCTACTATGTAGCAGTGCTTGCAAGTTACCTTATGAGTTCCAGTTGAGCAAGTTCTTGATTTGCTTGAAATATTGGCTTTTTTGTAAAAAGTTCACCCAGGATACAGCTGTAAAACAGTTTTGCAAAATTCCATCATTATGGCTTTCAGCACAGATTGACAGAAACTCTAAGATTTATTTCTGGCTTATTTTTATCCTTGCTACACTTACCCACAGCTCCAGACATCAATAGCCGGTGTGTATCTTTCTTCCCCAAGGAGAAGTTCAGGAGGCCGATACCACAATGTAATAACTTTGTTGGTATATGGTCGGCTGTTGGGAGGAGGAAAAAGAGAGGACTATCATTTTAGTACAATTCACATTTCTGAATAAATGATACCTTAAGGATTTTACTTCTGTGATGCTGTTTAAGAACAGTAATATTTTCCACTCGCTTTTTAGTCCTGCAAAGCTGTAACTGCACAAAAGCAAACACAATTGCCTGATGAAGGCTACAAAAAAGTCAGACTGAAAGTATAAATACTAATCACACAGCCACCTTGATGCTATGTGAATTCCGTTATTATTCAGAAAGCAATACTGTATATTTATTATATTACTAGTCATTTCAGGAACAGGACCTGCTTAGGTAAAACCAGTAACTTCCATGCAAATATTGGTTATTACCATACTGAATATAGGACCTCTACAAGCATTTTAAAAAGAATTAAAAAAGTCACTTTTCCCTCTTTAAGCACGAGCAAAAGAGATAAAAGCCTTTTTCTGGAACTACATAATTCAACAATTTTCATTCCAAAGCCTGGAATGCTTCTAGTATCTTCCTATTATTTCACAACATCTTTAATTCTCTACAGCTCTAATCAGAAATTTTGGTCACCGTGAAATCCTTTCCATTCACCAACTAAAATAAAAATTTCTACTAATGCAGACATACATTTTTTTTGTGCATGGGTTGAACTCCAGCATCAACAGTTCAGAATGGAAAGAAGAAAAGAGATGTTTGATTTTGATTTTGTTTGAACCAGTTTGTTTTAAAAGTGATCCCAGAATTCTTTCAGTTTTTTTTAAGTTTTTTGTTGTTACCAACACTAGGTAACTCCAAACAGAAAGAGTAACATTAAGAGGGAAAAACCATAGAATTAAGCCTAACAAGCTCTTATAGCATTCTCAGCAGTACAGGTATCATTTCTGTAAAAACATCTGAGTTTTTCTTTCATTAACGCACATAAGTCCAACTCCTTTTTAAAAGGCAGTATATTTTTGGAAACAATCCCATCATTTTTCGTATTTATCTTTGAAGCAAGCATTCCTCTATGAAATGTTTACATGGTATGGACTATCTCTACAGATACATTACTCATATGTATTAGTATATGGTGGTTTTTATTTGAACAGTTGTCTTGTCATGCAATCTGTCATATCTCCTACTCCAAACACGTAAATCCACAAGAATAACATTTAAAGGAGCACAACAACAACAATCAATGAGTATTTACTTCAAGTTAAATTTTTATTTCCTCCCCATTATTCCTCTACTAAGTTCTGTACTCTATGAAACAGTACTAAATTCTAAACAACAGTAAATCAAATGCAAAGTACATGAATTAAAAACAGCATCTACTACACAGTTGTTGATATACGTTAATTACATCTGTTACTGCAGGTCAGAAGGAAAATGAATGACAAAAGAATTGTCAAAAATCTACTGAGATTCTAATTATTCTCCCATGGTCAACTGGCAATTCTATTAGCTAGCTTAATTAAATCTTCATCTTGGTTTCATGTGTGCATAATGGCATAATAACGTCGCTGTTTCATGTACAGTAAAATCTGTTATTGGCATTATAAGGACATAGAACTTTTAATCCTTAACAAACAGTAAGTTTTACAAACAAAATTTAAAATAATTTAAAAACAGACATTAAAAAAACCCAAAGCAAAACATGGTAAACCAGAGGGGGGAAAAAAAACATTAGGCCAGTTTGGTGCATGTTAAAACAAGAAGGTAGGATAATATCCTTTTATTATTAAGTACATCCAAACCAAAAAGTAACTAGCTAGCAGCTGCTTAAGATTATCTCACTTTGCTGTTATACTCAACAGTTTTCATAACTGTACTTAGGAATATTTTCCTGAAATAAGAGTTCAGAGACAACAGCTCAGTGAAACTAATGCTAACACATTTATCAACAACCTCAGAGCTGTGTAGAAAACAATAAACCCATAAAGCTAACATTATGGGTATTATTCCCCGAATTAGAAATGCAGAAATCCAAAGTAAGCTCAGGTATCCAACCACCTCTGCATCCAATCACCTCATGGACATACTACTATAGTGAACGTTCAGCCTAGATTTTGAAAAGTCAGTTCCACATGACAAACACAACATTACAGAGTAAATGTTAAAGTTCTTAATCATAAAAAACTGTGCACCTGTTTCCTAGAGTATGAGCATAATGAAGCCAAGAACAACAGAAGCATAAGTCACAAGAAGTTTCAGAGTAACTTTTATTTAAATTTGTATATCTGCTTCCAGCAGATTCAACAGCACTGACTGCCTGAAGAGTACAATGAACCTCTTGAAATTTAAACTTAAATCTTACACAAAAGTAATGATTATTAGGAACTGCAATGCTACTTTGTGTTAGCACAAAAAAAAATAATTTTGCTTTCCCTAAATAACATCTTTGGTATACCAACAGAAGAAATATACCTTAAGTTCAGAGGACCAGAAACTTAGGACTGGAACTTAATTTCCAATCAATATATGGCCAGTCTCTACCATTATTTATCCAGAACACCTGGAAAGGCAATACACTTGCACAAAGAGACTTTTGTGGGTTTATGCAGTGTAAGACAACATGTATTTATTTCACTTTCCTAAACAATTACTTGTATTACAGTACAGTAACATTTCCTCCAAACAAAACAGTCTTCTGGCTCTCATAATAGTTATGCAAAAAGATTAAACTTCTGAATGGTTTTTCCACAATATAATTGCATCTTACCTTTCTTCCGAGTTGTACAGCCGAGCAAGCCCAAAATCTGCGAGCTTTATCTGCCCTCTGGTGGAAAAACCAAAGAATTATTTAGTGGTCAATCCTGTTAAGCCTTTTTCGCCCCAGATCAGGTAAAGTTTAAGACTGAAACAGTTGTAACTGATCCTCACCAAACCACATTAATGAAGAGGCAATGCTTTGCTATCGCTGCATCTCTTCAGTAAACAGTATGTCAACTTACTGAATAGCAAAGACAAGTAAGCAGAATTAGGTATGCCTATCAAATGGCATTTACATTACTGGATATTAGTTAAAATTCAGGTCAACACCATAAAATATTCCAGTCAGTAACTCTGCAGGAAAAAACTGAGGGAAGAAACTGCTATTTTCTCAGGCCTTACTGCCAGAATAAGCATTTGTACAGCAAACAACTATCAGCAGTCATACTTCCTACTAGGAAGCCATCAAAGTCCTGTTCTGCTCTTGTACTTTTTAAATACAGCCTTTAAATCAGGGTGACCGACAAGATAAGGACTCCTATTTTTATCGGCAGCCAACTTGCTGAATGCCATAAACCCTAACCCATTCCTGAGTGTTTCCATATCTGAGGGGAAGAGTAGAAGATATAGAGCTCTTGCCTGGCAGTTCCCACAGCTAAAAGGCACTGCTCTATGACCAGAAACTCCCACTGTTTGTAAAGTCTGGATGATTCAAACAGAAGGCTATCTGCAAGCTTCTCTAATAAACAAAATGAATGTTGGACTGTTATATGTGGTTTTCCTTTTCTGTACTGATAAACTTTTATAACTCCCGTCACTTTCAAATACATATTATTTTATCAATTTATGGCAAGATTTGCTGCTAACATAACCATTTTGTGGTAACAGCACATACATGACCATTTTGTGATGGTAAAATATACAGGTTGTAGTTTCCACCCACTTTTCTCCTCAGACCTTTACTCTGGTTTCTTGGAGAACACCCATAAACAAAAAAATGTTCCCCTTAAATTTGAACACTTGTTTCTGAGAAGGTATTTGTAGAAGATAAATGTACTTGCTCAAAAATTCATTGAAGTTGTCTACGTAAAAGATATATAATCCACATGTGTCTGGCTTCTGGCTGTAATTGGTAAGAGGATTTTTGAAACTCTGGCTTAAAATTATTCAGATCTACTATCATATTTTTCTGCTACTGGTGGAAAAATCTAAGGATTCTCAGACACTATCCTAGGGGAAAAATAACCAACTCTGTAATCTGGATTGGAAAGCACAGTAAAATAACAAGCTCCTTCTTCACCATAAGGCACTCTTCTCCACTGTTAGGTTACACCCAGCTTCTGAGTTCCCAAAGGTGCACAGAGAAACACTAACCCTGGAGATTAGCAGGTAATAAGATTAGGTGTGTGGGCACAGTGAGTAATGGATAGAAATGTGCACATGTGTTTAAGAATCTGTATCATAATATGGCAAGGCTGCAGTAGGATACAGAGGTGAAAGCAGTCTAGTGTTAGTTTGCTCAGGGAAAAAGGTGGAAGAAATAGAAAATTAAATTTGGAGAAAGCTGGGAAAAAAACAGGCCTATCAAAATAGACCCTTGATCTATTTTGCCCAGTATTTCATCTCCAACAGCAGCAGCAGATTTTTAGGGAGAACAGGTGAACCCACTCCCTTTGGGGCTCATGTTCCTTATACTTAACTACGACCCATAATCATTGTGTTACAGATGCTAATGGATCCCTGTCCATTCCCATCAGCAGATGTTAATGATCCTATCCTTGAACATCTCTCATCTGTTTTGAAACTGACACTACTCAGAAAACCTCCTGTGACAACAAATCCCAGAAGCTGACTACTTGCTCTTTTTTTTAACTGTACCCTTTTCTGCTGTTACAAACCTTGCTCTTATAATTGCTCCCTGGATTTAGTACTCCAGGTTATGATGCACAACAGCTGGTAATGAAGTTGTCCACTAGCTTCACACTGGCTTTCTATTTGTTGCTGCTGCTGCACACTGAAAACACCACACTTATGAATATGATTTGAAATTACCACATGTTAAAGTAGTAAGAAACAAATTACTCGCCCCCTTTGATGATAGCAATAACTGCAAGTTAAGGCATGTTTGAACATGCCTGATCAAATACTCTTTAAAAGCATTATCCTGACTGATGATGACAAAGACTTCAGAACTGTCATGAACAACCAGCCTAGTCACACTTCAAGCTTGAAATGAGATGGCAGTAAGAACACTCATCCAACATTTACATCCTACAATTCTGTTTTAATATTTTTGAACTCAGATTATCTTACCCCAGTACTCTGAATTAGCAGGATTAAAATTGAGTCTTCTCTTTTAACATAGATTAGGTTTAATACATAGCTGCAGGCTTCAGTGTTAAGCAGGAACATTACTAGATTAGTATTTTGCAATTGATTTTAAAGAAACTAGGCAATTTAGAAAATAAGTTTTGCTAATGACTCCAATCAGGTGAACTGTGAAGACTGAAAGAACGATTTAAAGATGTTGTTAACATACAATTTTTGTTATGTATTTTTAAGTAATAGCCATACCTATTATTTAGTAGAATATTTGAACATTTGATATCTCTGTGCAAAAAGTTCTTCTTGTGGCAATAGGCCAAGCCCTCCATCAGCTGTCTCATAAAAGATTTAATATGATTTTCATTGAAATGAACCAAACCAGATTCCAGCAGTCCCATCAAGTCATGGTCCATATATTCAAATACCAGGTAAAATGCACCTATGAAAAGAAAGGGTAGGAGAAACACAGAGAAAAACTAAATTAACAGCAGTCCAAAGCATTGCTGCTGCCTACTTTTTAAAATCAGAAGCATTTTTCATACAACTGTTTAGATTTTCTGCAGTATTTATAGCTGTATCTCCTGTCCAATGAAATATACTACAGTAAAAAGTTTTAATAAATTGCTGTTCCATATAAACAATTATACTAGTCAAATGTTTGTGAAAAGAAGCACAATGTTACCACATGGTACTTAAGTCTAGATGAACATGTGCTCTCCCTACAGCTCTCAATCTCCATCCATTTTATTTCAAGAAAAATTAACTGTATTAATATTACCTATGTAAAGTTTGGAGAGAAATCTAAAAACAAAGTATGTACAAGCATTACTGCTCATCTGTCATGACGCAGTGATGAATTTTTGTTAAAGATTTCTGTGCAGATGGGTCAGAAATAAGCCTGCCCTTCTCAGACTAAAAATACCTATAAGACAGGATAAAATGAGAAAGCAGAACTAACCTACTAGTAACAGCAGCTCTGCAAAAACAGACTTCATATTTTAAGTTGCCACATACATACATTAAGCACAAGAGAATCTGGTCTTACCTCACATCAGCCTGTATAATTCTACCAATAAAGCTATTGAAGCCAAGGCTCTTTGACACATATAAGCACTCTTAAAAAGAAAATGTGTTGAGTGCTTCAGAAGTAGCAATAATCAATCTCCAACACAACCATTGCCAGTACAATCTTTTTAGTACTTCATTCTTTCCCTTCTTCACCCTGGGACACACAGAACAGTGCAGCCCCTGCAGAGTGAAGGAAGCAATGCAGAAAGCACATTCAAGTGGGTCTGCCTACCTTGCATTTCCAAAAGCTCCTTAAATCCACAACTACAAATAGCTTCTGCCCAACGAGAACTCATTACATGTTCTTGTTCCTACAAAAGTTTCAACTCAGAAACTAGTGAAAGTCTTGGAGCAATAATGAGAAGTCAGCTTGACAGAAGCCATACATACACACAGCCACATTCTAATGAACTGACTCCTTTTCTTGTTTAGTAGCTGAAAAGTGAAAAAAGGATACGTCCATCTGCTATTCAGAAAGAAGATTACTCATACAGTAAGTGTTAAACTTGTAACAATGATCAGCATGTATCAGCTAAAGCACAGGCCATTGCATAAGATATTCAAGAGTTCATTGTTTTTGACTTAGGTCCTTTTGTCCTCTTGTATATTATATAGAGGAAGCAAAACACTCATCATAAAATAACCCTGCTGTTGTGTACAGAGGGGGTGAAACAGGAGGTGAATCAAGTAGGTACAACACAATCCCATCACAAGGAGAGAAGGAATATTAAGACCTATGAATAATCAAAAGTCTGCTGTGTTACTATCTGCATAGCTGAGTTATCCAGTTCACCAGTTCAACATGGAAAAGCACAGAGGTTCCTAATCTTGGTCTTTTCAAATTAGATAGCTGGCAATCTGCTGTTAGATCTACTTCAATGACGACTGCTGAAGTATGAACCATGACATATTTTAAAATGCCTTGAAACAGAACACCTGATATTAGTGCTGCAGTGTCAGAATAACCTAGATATGCCCTTCAAAGGATGTCAGCTCAACAAAACTGAATGAATACCAGTGAATCTTGGTACCTTCTTGCTCTGGAGTACAACAGAAAGTTAACTCTGTCGTGGCAGCTGGCTGCATGTGTGTATATGACAAGGAGAAAGATTGACTGTAGCACTGTTTAGTGTGAACAGCTGAACAGTGACCTCTAGTTTATATGCAAAGTAGGATACATGCCTTGAGCAATTTCCTGCTCTGTCACTAACTCCCAGGATTTTTTCACAGCTATTTATAACCAACAATCACAACTGGTACTCTCATGCAAGAAGGAAAGCTGACAACAATAGAGAAGATTCATAAACAAAGTAGAGTAGTAACTGGGAGGTAACATCTGACTATTTATATTCTTTGCAACTCTTATTAAGAAACATATACTAAAATAGGATAAATGCTAAATACTACTCCCTTATGAGAGATCAATACACAGATTCATTACACTTGTGCATTCTTGTCTATTTCCTAACTATGTTATTAATATGTGTTTTAAAAAGAAAACTGGTAATCTTCTTCATTAAGTATGAGAAACTATGAAAATTAGTCTATTAACTTTGGCAATCTTACCATTCAGGCTTGATTTTCAGTATTATTCAAGCTATATTTAGAATGGACTGTAGCTGCAAAAAAAGTTACCAAGCAAACTCAAGTGGAAGTCCTGTAAATTTATTCCTAGTCAAACATGGTGCCCTTTTCTGACAGAGATGTGTAGTTTCTGCCAACTGAATCGCTAAGTTGTTCCACTGGATAATTTCAAATCTTCATCACTTTTCATCATATTGGGGGATTTGATCCTCCATAAAAGGTAAAGCAGCTAGTCATTCCGGAAGAAGGAAACAGTCATGGAAGACATCACAAATGAACTATGCACAGGCAGAAGTGTGCTTACTACAGCTTAGTCTGAGTTCAAGTTCACAGCATACTTTAGTTCTATCAAAACAAATGCCACACAAATATCCATTTCTCAAAAAAGGAAAACATACAAGAAAAATAATAGTTTCTTCCTTTTTGAGGCCAAAACATTTTTAACTTGGAGGTTACACTTTAAGATGACGTTTTGTTTGATGCTAGCTTTGTCCAGTCCTCATTTTCGGAAGCAGTATCATAAAAACACCTAGAGTCCTCTCACAGTAAAGTCCATGCAATTCAAATGAACTCAGAATTACCTTCTTGACTTTAAAGCTCCTCATCTTACTGCTATTGTGTTAAACACCTGCACTTCCCACCTGTAAGGTGGGAGAAAGCCTACAGTCCATTTCCATATGCTGCAACAAAGCACTAACAGAGGGGTTCTGTCCTGGGTGTTCCATTTTCTTTGCTAACACCACACAGCTCATCTACTTTCCTTCAACTGCTGAGATAACCAGAAACCTTAATGTCACTACACGTTGACAAAGCAGCAACTGGAACAGTTGAACAGCAGGAACACTGCCTGTTTCTGAATATGGGATAAGAGAGAGCAGCTGAATCTATTAGGGCGGTACACAATAAATAAAGGAGACTCACATAGATGGAAATAATCCTCACTTTTGTTTGCACTTAGAAAAATGCACCTTTCTGACCATTTTGTCAGTTAAGACTGATGGGGTTCAGCAAGTGAGGTACCAATTTAGAAAAATTAAAGGATTAACACATCTTCTCTTGGTCATGTTTCAAGTCACGGAAACAGAAGCAGTTTCTTAACACAAAATGAGCTGAGGTATAATGCAGCAAAGGTTTGCATACAAGAGAGGTAACTCAACAAAACATGGCACTACTGATCTGCAATAAACAGTGGATTTTCTGAGAGGCCAAAAAATCCTAACAAAACATACTCTGCGTTTTTGTGACACAGGCAGGCTATGGATTTCTTTGGACTGTCTTGAAATCACACAGATTCAACAAAACAGGACACCATTTGTTCCCAAAGATACAAGTGCTTCAGACTGGGAGGGGAGGGTGGTGATGGTGCAGGGGAAAATGATCCAAAAGCCTCCATAGATGATGGCTTTTCAGCCAGTATTTTCCAAATGTAATTCATAGGAAAGGTGTTCAGTGTTTATCAAAATATCTGATTAGATAGAGATCAGAGGAACCAGGAGACCAGAAATGCCTTATTACATGCAAATTTAAATTCAATTCTAGTATAAAAGCATTACAATAGTATCTTGAAATACAGAAATGCTTTAAAGAAACCCCAGTATCCCTGCCTCGTTCAGTACGTACAATGCTGAGCTGTGAAACAGGTTTTCAATGTTTGTCCTGTACTCAGTTTTCAAAATGAGACTCTATCAGATTTTCATTTTGCTAATAAGCCTGCTCCAGCTTCTTCTATGCAATACAGGTTGTTCTTCCTCTTGATTGATTAAATATAATTAGATTACATCTCATCTACTATTTTATTTCCTTAACATTTCTCTTCCAGTACTCACGATATACTATTCCGAGAGTTTTAAACAGGATTTTATCAACCACAACGTGAAAACTAAAGGAGAAATTCTCCACCAATTCCTAGAACTTCCTTAAAGTTAAATTCCTTAAAGTTCCTTCAACAGACATTCATCTTTTCTTCAGATTCAGGTTTTATTCATCTATTTTCTGATTTCCAGAACAATAAATATAGCCATAGTTACTGAATAAATCACCTTCAGACTAAAAAAAACATTGCTGCTATACTATTCTTTTACATTTTCACCCAATATTAAGTTTCTATTTAATGGCAGTGTTATTCTCCCCTTTCTAGTTCAACTGCATTTTCCTCTTGCAGGAACTCCACCTATGTTTTGAAACAGAGGTAAAAGCCAAGGGCATACAGAAACCCTGGGAGTAAATACTGTCCTTGTTTCATTACATAATACAAGTAAAAAAGAAAAAAAAAAACCCCAAACAACTAAACCAAAACAAAAAACTTAAAGCAGACAAACAAAAATCTTCGATTAATAATCGGAGATTTTTCTCATTTTGACACGGATCAAGTCAAAAAGCCACACAATTAGGTCTGCACTCATTCCTGACCAAAGCCCAGTACAGCACACACAAATGGGAAGCACCACTCAAGCAGTCACACTATTCCTGGTAACTTAGCTCTAGCATGAAAACTATTTGGGTAAGTTTCTATCAGCTATTTTGGGAGTAGCAAGGCAAGCTGTAGAGCATTAGAGGTTTCTGAAATTCAGATCTCTGCTTTTACTCAGCTTCCTAGGAAACACAGACAAAACTAGCTACACCATGTGACATTTACCACACAACTGCTGTCACAGACTCCTTCCAAACTACAAAGTATCAGAATAAATACTCCTTGATGACCTGTCAGTCATATTACAATGCACTGCAGTGTCCTCCTGTACTACAGTATTGTCAATATAAATACCACCTTCATGCCTAAAAAAGTTTGCTGATTTATGCTACAAACCAATTCAAAATTTAAACTAAACATAGATCCTAAAATAATTACAGAAACACACGTAAATAAACAGGTAATTCACATACACACCAAAAAAAACCCCCAAGCTGCAATGTTAATCAGATATTTTATTACTGGTCTCCATGCCAAGTTTTACAACCTCCCTCAGGTTACCACAAACACCTATCCCAGTCAAAAGGAGGAAGGGATGTGAGGCAGTACACTTCCTGTATTTGCATTCACAGCAACAGAAGCTCAGTCAGGCATTTTCCATTTGTTTAGTAAAAACAGACCATGTCAATGCCATAGCTAGACTGCTGAGCACTTGCAAACATCTTCCCCCTGTTAGAGGCAACTGAGAACCAAAGAACTATCTCAAGTGCCCAAAGTAAAAAGATATACACCAAAGTCATATAAATGATACACTCACTAAGGAAAAAAACCAAAACGGACAACAGCCCGAAGTGAGAAGGACATTTTCCCAATAATTTGTTTTATAACTGATAAAGTGGCTCAGCACGCAAAAGACCATATACAACTTCAGAGTCATGAGTTCCCATCATTAAGTCTGTGTGTCCACCTATCTCCCTCTGAATGACATGTAGCTGAGAAAAGCCTACATAAGAAACACACAAAATGGATACTCCTTTTGGCCACACCCAACATATACATTTTATCTGTCAGGATTGTGCCTGAGAATCAAGATCTTACATTACCCATTAGTAATCAGTAATGCCATTCTCCAACTTTATCATCAAGCATGTCTCACATATAATGAAAACTGTAAAGTGAAAAACTTGTGATCTTCAGTATACAGACGCATGTATCACCCACTCTGCTTTGTATATGCCCGACCTATACAAACAATTATGCCACCTAAGGTGCTGACTTCCACTGATGGAGGGAAATGCACTTAGAAAATTTGCACTGCTCCAATGTGTTACACTTCTTTTTCTAATAGTTAGTAGAGAAAGAATAAACCCAAAACTATCTATCAAAGCTGTTCATGCCTTTAAATTTATAGTCCAAGCTGGCCAGGATAAAACAGAGATATAATTTTTTCCATTTTCTTTGAAAATGAAAAGATGTTGAACATATTGAGACAAACTTCAATACCGGGAACCAGTCAGTAATCCTCTCTTCCAAACTTTTGAGTTTGTTATTTAAAAACATGTAATGCAGCTCAAAATATCAGGACAAAGTTGTACAAGCCAAGCCATTGCTGGATTGCAGTCCAATGTTACTATCTTAAAAAGCATCCTTAAATCAAGTACTGTGAAGAGGGCCCAACACTTCCATTATTGTCAGGAAACTCAATGTACTGTATATTAAACTACCAAGATCCAACCAAAAAAAAACCCACACTGCCTTAAGTGAAAAAGTAGATGAGTACTATGTCAGGATATGATACACAACCTTAGAAATAAAATTATTTTCACTTATACTAACTAGAAAAACATACGATAGCAAAAACACTCTCATTCCCTACTCTTACAAGTGGGATATCAGCAGGGTTTTCCAAGTCGTATTTCAAAGCTTTGGTAAAAATGTAACATACAATAAGCATAAGCATGTTCATCATATAGGCAAAGCACCCTTCTTATACTGTAAGCTCTGCCTGTTGTACAATACCACTACCACTTTTCTAATGGCTCCTTGTTAAGCAGTCTACTTTTGCATTTGTAACACTTTACTGTGAAAATGACCAAATTTCCTCCTACTTGCATTCGTTCCCTGCACAGACTTGCACAGACTTTGGCCACAACTCAGCGATAAATCCCTATCTCACAATGAACTACTCATTAGAGAAATACAGAGTACAGTGGCTGAAAAAAACCATAACTTCCATCTTTTCACACACAAGTTATAACAGAAGTCTCATTATCCTGCTAATGTTTTAAAGAAACTATCAGAACTTACTCAACTATCAGAAATCAATTCTATTCTAGCATCTCCAGAGAAGCTCCTGTCCTTGTAATTTTCAGAAAATGTAGTTGTTTTAATATGCCGTTAAATAAGAACAAGAAATTAAATCAAAAGTAGTATCAAAAGCACAAATACTGACTTGGACAAAAAAATCCCATTTGAAACTAATGAGACACAGGTGAAGTACAAAAAAAAATTTACTATTCATTTCTAAACATAGCATTAAACAGAAAGAAAGAAAATTCATTAATGAGTCATTATGTATTAAGTCAAGACTCAGTGTGGTCTCATTAGCCAAGTAGGTTAGACCTAATTAAAACTTAGTGCAAGATTCACATACAAAGATTATAAACTGGTTTTTGCGGACTGTCAGGATTTTGAGTGGGGTCTGACCATTGAACCTGCACAACTCTTGAGAAACTCTTGCTAGATACTTCCCACTTTTAAGCATCTCAGTGCTGTATGCCCTTCAAAGTATTATATTCTCAAAAGATGCTAGAAAAAAAATCCAAACTAATTCCTGCTTGATATCTACCTTCTGAATCATCACATCACCTAGTGTTTCAGCTAGCCGTGCAGTACATACAGCACTTTCTACCTGCACGGCTAGCTGGATGTGCTGTATGGAGACTCAGGGAGGGAGAGCAGGGAACAAGGACAGGTACCACATTCCAAACATTCTCCTAAGCCAAACTATGTAACAAATTGCCCACAGGACACTAAAATACCCCAAAAATGATACGTTTGTAACACTTAGACTTAAAACGAACTGCCCCCAGTGGCAAAATACCACTCCAATATCAAAATTACCAACAATGCCGCATGATTTTCACTCTGTTGGCTTGATTCTCTAGACTAAGGAGGTTGAAGCAATTCAAACAAGACAGCCTTAAAACTGAAGGAACCAAAAGAGTAGAATTCTGCATGCCTTCTATTTGGGGAAAAACACTACCACTTCACAAGTCTTGCTTTTCATTCTTTTAATTTACTCTTCTTCTAGCCCTCAAGACATATATGCTTAATTATTAAAAAAGTAACTGAAGAAGAATTTAGATAAAACCAAGGCCTAAAATGAAAAATGTCTCAGACAGCATTCAGCCTACTATACTCTAAGTGGTACAAGAAAGTACCAAAACCATAAAAGGTTAGAAAAAGCTCACAATTCCTATTATTGCTGGCCTCCATAATTCAGGAACGTCAAGGAGTCAAACATCTGTTCCTCCACAGCAAAACCAGAATCAGGCAATACATTTTTTATCCCACAAAATATTTGCAGAAAATGTTTCTGCAAAAATCAAAATGCATAGCTGAGTTAAATAAACAACTTCTTACAGTATTTAAATCAAAATTAAAATTCCTTTGTCAAGCATCACAATTTGCAAACACATTTTTTAATGAAGGATAACTTCAAATCCATCATAGCAGATTATCACATTAAGAACAGGTCCAGAGCTACCCCTGTTAGCATACATACCTTTGTCCTTCTTGAAGTCCAAAGCATCTTCCTTATCCGTCACTATTTCCTTCATGTTGATAATGCTTTGATGATTAAGCTGTCGAAGGATCTTAATTTCTCGAATAGCTGTAATTGGAAACCCTTCCTTTTCATTGTCCAGGCGTACTTTCTTTAGTGCTACCATTTCCCCTAAGAGAAAATTTAAATAAAACCCATTAAGATTAGCAACCAAACCATGGGATTCAGTATTGATTTGTATGTTTGTTTTTAAAAACTCTGATGCTTGCACCAAGCACTATGCTGAACAGAAATCAGCATCACATACAGAAGCAAAACTACAAATGAGGATTTTCAGCTACACACCATAAGGGCTATCTTCCTTCCTCCTGCACAAATCACATATTCCGGTATTCCACACCACGTCTACCAGTAAAGAGTGATTACCAGCAGCAGCTTTAGAGACAGAGGCCTGTGGCAGGTCTACATTTCTTATTACTACATCACCACAGGTCAGACCATATATATCTAGCCAGAAATACTACGCACTTCAAGATATGAAGCAGATTTCTCAAATTTATAAAATACCTTCTACAAGCACAAGTGGCACGTCCATTTTTACAGCAAGATTTTCCCTTAATATTTTACTGCAGGGTGGGCTTGATACCTGAAGGATTTTTTGCCTTTTCTCTTAAATACCTTTTACACAGTACACTATATTCACAAGTATTAGCATGCGTACTTCTGATGCTTTAGGTATGATACTTTAGCCTGGTTTCTTGGTGTCCAGTAGGCCAGGAGACTAAACACCCTAGAAACTACGTAGAGATGGAGACCAAACATTCTATTGTCGTAAGCACTCAAGGTCCCCTAGCAGGATAGATTCTGTAAACTAGAAGATAGCCCACCCTAGCCACTTATTAGGCCCTCTTGCTAGATATGCTAATGTGTAAGGTCTTTAACTGTATACTCGATTGGGGAACGGGGCTTTTGCGATGCGTTCCACCTGGACAGCAGAAGCCATCGAATGGGATCCTATTAAAATACCGAGGTAAACAACCCCCAACCCTCTAACCATGTCTTTTATTTCCGAAGACCAGGAAAAAGGCATCAGGCTGAATCAAACTGGATTCTACAAAATGGCAGGAGCATGGTCTACTCATGATGGAGGATGTCTACAGACTACATATGCTAGTTCAATCGTTTTGTTCTTGGAAGTTTATTGCTGTGTCTGGGAAGTTTATTGACAGCCCAGATATCTTTGTTAGCTCTAAAAAGTACTTACCCTACACTAACTTACACAATACACTCACAATAGATCACAATCAAGCATGACACCACATCCACTTGCTCTGAAAGCCCGTTAAACACCTGCTTCTAAGGTATCTCAAAGGCTCCCCACACAGGATTTGAATCCAAAGCTAACAGATTTGCTTCCTATATCTGTACAGACCCATTCAATGCAGAAAGCAACAACTTCTATGGGAGGTTAAGAGATGACTGTGATGCACAAATAACCTCAAGTTTGCCGAAGAAGCAATATGGTTATGGCAGGATTAAAATGCAAATGCGCAAAGAAGAGAATCTCAGGAAATCCTAACAATGATTTGCAAAGGTTCTGAACGTAGAGATAAAAATCTGTGACAGTTCAACTAGAACCAAAGTTTGCAAACTGAGACAAGAACAGGTAAAGAATGAAGAAGGAATTACAATTACACTGCTTATTCTTCTGGAGATCAGAATGAAGGAACTGAGGCTGGTATGTCATCCTATGAGATTCAGTTACTGCTGAAGTAGACAATGGCCCAGCACTCAAAGCATACATAAATAAGCCAGAAGGGCAAGCAGTCATAGAAAGAACTACTAACTGAACACAAAACAATCACATAGCATAGATAAAGAATCTGGATAATCTATTTAGTTAGAAGTAGTGACAATATTATGTGTCCTACTGGTGACTGCTTGCTCATTTCAGCAAGTTTAACATGAAACAATGTCACTATTGTAAAGTCAGTTATATTGCAAGAATACCCCACGTGCAACTCTTCAGGACTTTGCTGCACAGAAGCAGATTCTCTTCCTACTGTGAACTAGTGACTACTGGAGTACAAACAACCATGACCAAGTTTTATGCATAGCTTCTTTTCACAGTTACATCCCTTTACAAACTTGCTTACAGTTTGCCAACCTGTCTAGGGTGACATTTAGTTTCCCCAGGTTATTTAGGCTCTCTTCTTTACTACTTCAACTTTATACAGAGCATCAAAACCCAAAAAATAAGAATTAGAATTTAGGACTACTCAGCTTGATTTCAGCCATAGCTTTACAGATAAATGATTTTCCAATGTAACAAACAATAATTTCTTATTTAGACAAATGCTAGATTTAAAACTGAACAGACCAATAACTAAAAATTTTACAAATATGAAAGGGCAGAATATAACAAATTTTGCTCAATATAAAACAAAAATCAAAACCATCCTGTTCATTTAAAATTGCAGGATTACATTTTTTTTTTAACTTACCTGTATCTTTATCTCTGGCTTTGTAAACTTGCCCATAAGTGCCTTCACCAATAATACCAATGATATCAAATTTATCCACACAGCGCTTTCCCCAGTCTATTTCTTTTTCTTTCGTTTCACCGTGTCGTGGTCCACATATTCTAGAAATCAACGAACTTTTTTAAGAACACAGCTAGTATATCTAGGTATTGTCTTAACTTTGAAGACACCCTCAACACTATTTGAGACATTATCAGTTAACTGTCTTACTACCATTAAGTGGAAATAAACCATGCAGTTTGAGTCAAGCCACATTAATATTGAAAATGTCATTAAAAAGCAGAACTCTCTTGACAGGAACATATTTTAAAGAAACTATTATAATTTCTATTTGCTTGGTAAGCTTTAAAAATAGTTTAATAAACATACTTTGGTCTTCTCTTGCTATGTAACTGAACTGCTGGTTTCTTTTCTTCAGGACTTTTGGGTACCTCAGCTCCTCCAGGCAACTCAGGTGGAAGTGGCAAGTCTGCAAGCAGATGGCGAAGCTTCTTCTCTGTTTCTTTAACTGACTTCACTGAAAGATTCTCTCTCAAACTATTAAAAAAACCAGTTTTGCTAATAAGTTGAAGATAGTACAATATTAACAAAAAAGCAAAACTCATTAGATTTATTTTTAAAAAAAAACCAACATTCTAGATTGTCAATGCATCAACATTTGAAATTTCTGCCCTTAAAATTTGCTTGGATAAATGACTCACAAATAGCTCTCTGGAAGATACACAGTTAACTACCACAATTCCACAGAACTGTGAAATCAGACCTTTCTGGTGAAAGTTGATGTTAGATGACACAGGCAGCCTTACCAGGCCAGACTTCTGCCACATAAACTTTGTTCTAAGCTTATGGCCTAGACTATTTAAAATATTTAGACCTCAGGTGCTGCCAGACGTCAAAACTATAGTGCTAAAATCTCTGCTCTGACTTCTTATATAAGAGAGAAGATCTGACTAATCTAGTTCTCTCTAGAGATACTAGCCTCCAAAGATAATGAGCTTCATGCTTACATTTAACACTGCAGGGCATTACGAGGCTGTCCACATCACCTCATTTACAAATTCCAATTGCATAGATCTGCTGAAACACTCCAGATTCAACCCATTTCTAGTGATCAGCATGCATATCAAGTGTGAAAAAAATCAGATGAAAAAACAACAATTTTTTCTGACATGGGTTACTGATATCTGACTGATTTTTAACCAACCATAATAAGATAACAGACACTAACTGTCCATCTCTGTCTTGAGAAAAATCCCCAAACACATGTACAGCAATGTATTCTTTTAACAATTACACAATGGGAAGATGGCCTTCCCATTCTAATTGGGAATCATAACTGCTGCAGTTTTTTTTTTAAGTACATCGCTCCATTTTACCAGAACTTCTTTTAGTTTAGCTAGATTTGTTCAGCTACTACATATTCGGTAATTTTAAAGCCACGGCCATCTCTAAAATTTATATAATTACCTAATTGTTTCTCCCCTACAGGATTCTCAATTTCTGTCACTGTATCAATAAAACTTAAGTCATGCTTTGAAGGGACATTTTCCAAATTAGCTGCATTTGCCAAATTGCACTATTCATCCTCCTGTGTGAAGGGTTTTCTACAACTTCCTGCCTGCTTAGTTTCATAGATAAAGCAGGAACTTCTCTTAATGGAAAGATATTACCAATGCCCATAACGGAGAATGCATACATTTTTTTCTTACTTTTCTTACAATTAGTAATCCTTACATATTCAAATAAAGCATTTCAATGTTTTCTGCATGTCTATGCTACTCTGTGAAAATGGAATACTTTTACATATTTTACCACTTCCCGAACTGCCACTGCCCCATTTTAAAGAAGCATCACAAGGAAGCATAGACTGCTCTCATCACAAATATAATAGTTAACATGCTATAAAGAATACATCACCTTAGTGCAGTACATGTATCTGTCATGGCAATAAACATATTAGTATTTCTCTCATAATTTTTCCCAAAATTTTTCAGTATGAGTGAAAGCATAACATATGAATGGTTCTGACACAGATTTTTAAAGTGGCACATTAAAATAGAATTGATGATTGATGCCCAAGGCAATTTTCCTGTCAGCTAACCTACACTGTGGGGTTGCAACACTGATGTTCCCTTAGGCTGCTTAATTGTAGGTTTATGACATTCTTACTGAAGGAACCAGACAGTTCTACACAGCATCAAGTTCAAGCTTTCTTTGTTGACACAATTTCCCCATAGTAACTCTGAACCCTGCTACACCATTAAAAACATTGATTTTCTTTCTTTGATGACTTAAGCTATATCATGACTTACAATTCTGATCCAAAGTCTATAACATCCTACAGACTAAAGTAAGTATAAGATTCCATTACTTCTCATTAATCTTTCTAATGCAGCTGTTTGCAAGCAGTAGACTTTTTGTTTCAAAAGGAGCATGAGCCCAGAGCTGAAAGAACCGCAGCTTAATTGTAGCTAAATCCCTCAGTTTAACTAACTTAAAACAGGCAATCCATTAAAATATAATAATAATCAGAAGTAATCAACCAGCTTCCAGATGAAATCTCATTTCATATTGTTGCAATTAATACTGCAATGCCAGTCATATTTAGTTAAATTAGTTAGACTAGTTTTTAGTTAAAACAGTAAATCTTGCTCAAGTATCAGGATTCTCATTTACCTAGAAAAGACAGCTTTGTCACAAATGTAAATGCAATCATACATTCGCTACATCATTATTACATTTGCTACAGTTTAATGCTGAAGGGCAAGAAACGATTTGTTTTTCACAACTAAAAAAATATATATAACTGTCTAATACTATGTTAGGTTGTAGTTATTTCCCAAGGCCTTCTATGCACCCTTAATGTTTAATACAAACTTAAATTACTAGCAAGCACAAGAGCAACATTTACACCTCTAGCTAAAAATTTCTGGCTTACATATGAGGTAATTTCTTGCATGCATGTGAGAGGCATGTAGCACCTTCAGCAAAACCATAAATAACTTCTCTAACAGCATAATTTTCCAAAACAAATCACAGCACATATTCTCTGTTAGGACTACAAAGAGACTTAACATAGTCTAAAATCAGATGACACTTGGAACATACAAATTAATTTCTTCACTACAGACCAATTTTTACACTTAAAAATTAACACAAATGACAAGCCATGAACCTCACTTCCATTACACATACTCAAAATACTACTGATCTTTGAAAAAAATGACACTAGAATAACGCCAAACTATAAAACAATTGCCTTTCAAAGGGAAGAGAATCTTCTCTTCAAACCCCAGCTAAATAAAGGCTTTTCACATATTGCTACTGAATTCAGCTTTTCCCCAGAAGTATGTATATGTTCGCACCAAACTTGAAATGTTGAATCCTTGAATGCATTCTTTCATTAGCCCCAAAACTATTATGTACCAGCAATTTTTAAAATATTTATTTAGTAGGCTTTTTACAGAAAGATTCCTCTTAGACCATATTCTCCTTTTTTCAAGAACTAATTAAATTATTTTTAAGATCAAATTCCTCCAGTTCATTAATAATGACCAGTTAAACAGCTGAAGAGCAAAAACAAATTAAATAATGTATTAGCCTGATCTAGCATATAGTTTCATATTTATTTTCCAAAGGAAATAACAACAACCATTATAAAAAGGAACAAAGAACCCCAAAAGCAAATCTCTGTCACAACTCACCTATCAGTTTCTTTATCTTCAGGCAGCGTGGGAGGCAAAGGCAAGGGTGGCAGTGTGGAGGTCGGTAGTGCAACAATTCGATCTTTCTCCTTGGCTACTACATTTGGTGTACTCGGTTTGCTTTTCTCTTTTACAGGGACCAGTGGCTGTTTCACAACAGTCAATTTATTCTCTTTTACTGCTGCAGGCTTCTGTTTAGTAATTTTGTCTGCAATTAGATTATTTTCCGCTTTTGTTTCAGGAAGCGAGACCTTTGCTTTTGCCTTGTCATTCTTCACATTTGTACTGCTGGTAGGAGAAGATGTATGCTCAGTTTTGATTTTCTTCAGGTCTTTAACATCGTTCACTTGAGGTGCACTTACAGCAGTGTCAGTGCTTCCCTTAGTAGGTGTTGAAGTATTGGAAGCTTTTGCACTGGCTTTGGCTGCCTCAGCAGCTCTTGCTTTTTTGTTTTTGTTTAGCTCAGCAGCCAGGCTACTCTTCAGGGTCAATGTACTGGGAGAAATACTTGAATGACGACTTCTGGATCTAGATAATCTGTGTCTGCTACGAGACCTGGAGTGCCTTGATGCATATGGACTTCTGCTTCGAGATTTTGCTGATCTCCTGTTTCAAAAAAGTAAAGATATACCCAGGTAAAATTAAGTCTAGCTGCTTTCCCAGCACATCTCCTTTTTTGACAAACTACATTTTTTAAATCAACTACTATCACCACACTCATAGAATAAACAAAGTCTATGAAATAGGAAAGACCATGCATTAAAAAAATAAAAATCTATAGTTAGTCAATCAAGATTCTGTAAGAAAACATTAAAACTCTTAGATGTAGTTTGTCCTCTCACAGAACTGTGAAATACAATACTTATATAAGGCAAGAAATGTTCTGGTTTCCTCACTACTTAAGAGATGTTTCTCCTTAAAGAAAACCTCAATGTACGCAACTTGTACAAACACCTTTAGTATATACAGCATTTGAGAAAAATTCAATTGACTACATAGTCAGAATTCAACAAAATGAAATTAAAATTACAACAGGACAAGATAAATCTAAACAACACTGAAGCACTGTAGGAACTTCTGAATTTTCACTTCCATAAATATCATTAAAATAAGCTAACTAACAAAAAAATTGAATACTAAAGAAAAAAAATGGAATACTAAAGGCTGCACTGTAGCCAACTCAAAGACAGCTTTCCTTTTTTGAAATCTAATTGTCCAACTTCAAAAAAAACAAAGAACCTCTCCCCCTCCCAAAAAGACCAAGTACCCAATATTGGTTACAGCTATTAACAAGCAAACAACCTACAGATGGGCCTATGCTATGTGTGCATCTGAATGTAGACACTAATAGAAAGAAGAACAAAAATATCTCAGAAAATATACAAAAGTCTACAAAATCATAGTGAGAAAATTACCTAGAATGAGGATGGGGGGTTGCAATCTTAAACTTCTACTGTACAACAATACCATTTCAAACGAAACGAATTTTGAAACGAAATTTCAAAATTTCAAAGGGATACTCTAATTTTCTTAGTAGTAGTTTTGAGTCAGTTGTTCATTAAGAAGGGAAAAAATTAATTGAGCTGAAAGGCATGGAACAAGTAAAGTAGCCTAATCCACTGCTACCACATAGTAATATTAAGAAATAGTTTAAATTAAATGTAGGGGTTTTAATCCATTTTCCCACACCAAGAATAACAAGGACATTGATCAGATTTACAAGTATTTTCTTCATTAAAGCTTGATGGAAATCTATTTTGCTTATCGTTTGAAGAGGAGGGAAAAGCATACTCAGGATTAAAAACACCCATTATTCATCAGCTGAACAAAGAAAAAAGTATCAAGCAATAGCAAAAATAAGACTTCCTGAAGATACAAGAATTTCAGAGTTCAAAAGATAGCACCAGTGTATGGAGGTTGCCAGAACAAAAAGAAACAAAAAACCCACACCAAACCAACAAAAAAAAGAATCCCAATAAACAAAAAAGAATGCCAACTACAATCCCTATGATCAGGACTCACCATTCCACATCAAATTAAATTTTACTGACAATTAAATGAATTCAGTTGTAATTATCAACACAAGAAATTACATCTCAATGCTTCAACTGAACAAATATTTAATCTAGTACAATAACATTCCTTTTGTATGCAATATTGACTAATTTCTAAATTTACACTCTTTTCTTCTTATTACGCAGGACTATTACCCAATAAGAAGTTACTGAGATCAAACAAGAAGTGATTGAAAACAATGCATATGTACACTGTATAGTACAGCACAAGCTTCAAAATTCTACAGGTGAAATTGAAATTGGTCCAAATAGCTAGACTCACGAATGAAAAAAAATCAAATCCCAGATGAAGATACTTCTTGGAAATTAGCACAGCTCAATTCTATGCCAGGAACCAGATTTTACAGGATTTTCTGGCACAGCAGGGTAACCATGACAGATAGCAATAATAATAATCCTAAAAGGTTTTTTTACACTTTAATTAAAAAAAAAACAGCTTCACAATTCTCTTCTAACAATTTTCAACCAAAATCTAATGTTTGGTTCACTCAGTAAAGAGACACTAATGTTCATGTCTAATAAACACCAAGTAAGATCGTAATATTGGGCACAAAAATTCAATTGAAAACTCACTTCTTCTCCATTATGAATGCTGTCGCTGAAGTAGTTTTTCTCATTATTATTTTTGAAAATCTAAGTACTAAATCCCTGAGAAAATTTTCAGAGCTTTAGCCAAACAGGAGTAAAACTAAAAAGGTACAAAGTTCCATTATACAGAGTTAAGACAGTGTGGCAGAAAGAAAAAGTGAGAAAATCTAGAAAATACACACACACTTTAAATGCTAGACCAGAGTTCTCCTCACACTGCTGTCTCACTTTTGGAGAGGAATTACTACCTCAACCAGAGGCCTTACAGCTGCAGATCTGCACTCGCTCTGGAATCAATGTAATTACATTTCTCCAGCATCAAGCACAAGCTGAAAGTCCCCATTAGTCCTAAACTGATTTCTATAAATGATGCATCATTTGCAAGAATGTCACTGACCTGTCTTAGAAAACGTTTCCTTGCACATCTTGTTTATAAATCAGCTATTTCAGACACTCTCTCCAATTACCTGTAGAACATAACCTTCATTCCAAGCACCTCACTGCAACCTGTACTAAATTTAAAACATGCCCTAAAGGTCTCAAAATGAGCCCTCTTTCTTTCGTAAGTATGATATGGAGTTTCTTGTTTGTTTTGCTTGGTACCTAACAAAGAAAGTAATCATGTAAATAACAGAAATATGAATATAATTTCACATGCACTAGAAAAGAGAAGCAGCAGCTTTTAAGCTGTTTTAACAACAGTTGGTGAGACACCATGCCTAAGGCTGGTTGTGTTCCACTTTGGTACAAAATAAAACAGGTCAGTTTAGCTCACTACTAAGGAGAAAATTAAAAAATCTGTTCAAATCAGTGACAACTAATTTGATCATCTGACCAGCTACCATAACTTAGTGAGGAAGAGGTAGTTTGAAAACCTAGGGCAAAAATAACCTAAACTTTTATATTTTCTTCAAAACCAAACAAGAATTGTCAGTGGATTGACAGCTGTACTTTACCAGTGCTAGTCAAGCAAGCTCAGCTAAAAAAAAAACCAAACCAACTCATCATCCATCCTGGGTTTCACACTCCACATTACAAGTGCATAACTTTTTCGTGTCAGAACTGCATTCATGTGGGATAACCCATGGGACAGTAGATACACATGCACACAAATAGTTAAGTTTCAGTCACAGTATCTATTACAGCCCTTAACAGCAGCCTAGTTATGAAATATGTCGACTGATTATAACCTCTGCACTGATTTCTATTTTCCAAAAACTTGTCATTATTTATGTCAGAAAAAACTATTATATTACCTATATACAGTACCTTTAGCATCCCAAAAACCTTAGCAAGAATCCCTTGCTGTATCTGAACCACTGAGCTAGACCCTAGAGAATACAGCAAAAACATTAAGATTTTCAACTAAATAGACAAATTCTGAATTTTAAGTAAAAAGCAGATTTGCCAAAGTACTAGTTACTCAAGTTACAATGATAAAACCTGCTGTTTTCATAAGCCTAATAATCTTTTCAAACACTCAACTATCACTTTCGTTCATCTGTGTAGTTCAGAAGCCCAAACAGACTAGATAACTTATGTACAAGTCTTCAACTATAAAACTGGCACTAAGCCAAAAATATGGACACATTTACAAGCTCTCCCTCAAAAGCTTATACAGCACTCAGAGAGCTGAAATATTGCCTTATACATAATAAAACCAGCCAGCTCACTCTGTTCAGACCTAACATGTGACATAGAACATAAGAGTCACAGCAGCACAGAAATGGGCTCACACAACAGCCAGCATCTGCCGGTTAATAGGACCACTGACTCCTGAGACCCTGAAAAAACACCAGGAGAAACATCTGAAATATACAGTCTAAATCTTCCAGCAGGTCTGTATTAAATGTGTGTGTGTGCATACACATACATTTAAAATCCGACATTTGACACCAGCTATTTCAGATGTAGTCAGCAGCTGGTTTTTAACACAGTAAAAAGGAACAAAAGAATGGTGGCTGGAACTGCACAGACCAGCACTGCAAAAAGCAAATACATCAAACAATGCAATTCAAATTTCTCTTCCTGAAGTAAGGAGAGATCAGGAAGTTCACTAAACATAAAGGCCACATTTCACTCTCTTAAACAAAAGCACCAGCATGTGCTGCTAACACACAAGGGGAGAGGCTAATAAGAAGCCTAAGTTACTAAGGAGGTAACTTTGCTTCAATGCTTCTCCTTTCTTGCACCCAGAAGTTCTGCCCCGTTTTAAAGAACCTTTGCCACTTAAGCCATTAATAGTCTTCTATCAGCATCCTGAATTCACTTCACACAAGTGTAGATCCCTACAGAGAGGACAACTGCCACACTTCATGACACTTGTAAAATCCCTTCTGAGCCATATACAGATCTCAGTATGTTTTTATATATGGAGGGGAGAAAAAAAGAAAAGATGTGCCTGAAGACCATAAGTATTAGCAGGATAAGGTCTAAAGCTGCTTTGTTTCCTCCCTAGAGATGGCAACAAAGAAGCCCATGAGCACAACTAGATTAGCCACAAAGGGACATGGAAGAAATTACATTTTAGCTATAGCTATAAAGTAAAGGCAAAAAATACCCCAGAACAACCCCATTAAGGTATCTTCTACAAACCACGTAGGAGAAGAGGCAAATTTAAAGAAAGTGACAGAGGAAGAAAGCACTAGTAAGGAAGCCACCAGGAACCCAAAACTCCACTTTTCAGAACAAGAAACATAATGACTTTTTTTTTCTCCTCTCAAAGATGAAAAAAAAATGTTGGTTTAGGTATTACAGTTCTTTCTTTTTCATTTTTTTGTTTTGCCTAGCACCCAATATTTCATAAAACAAACAGGTATTCATTGTTTCTCTGCTTCATACAATGTACTTAGTCACTTTAGAAAAAACTACTAAAGAGATCAAAACGCTAAGAATTACATGTTTCAAAAATATTACAACGTTTCTCCTTCCTGATAGGCAACGGTCTGTTGCACTTCAAAGGCTCACTAATAAATTACCAACAGAAAATTTACTGATTAATTTAACAAAGAAAAAAGTCTACTGATATGATACCACTTACATTCTCGAGCAGAGGATGAAAGAATTACAAATAGTAGCTCAGAGTACTATCTTTTACTGTCTTGATATTTGAAACCAGAGAGGAAAGAAAACTGTTACCTACATCAGATTTCCAGGAATACATTTCATTCAGCTTATGCAGCTTTTCTTGCCATGCTACTTTTCTAAGTGTTTCTTTTATAAGTGTCCCCTTTCAATACTCCCTTAATACCAAAAAAAAAGTTACATTTTATTGACAAATCAGAACAATCATATGTTATCTTCTCATGTTTCTAAACTTGAAAACCTCTTTTCTTCTTAACTGCTTTAAGAGCAAGCCAAATCCATCATGCTGGTGGCCAGCTACCCGTTACCTAAGTGCAAACAATTTTGGAGTCGAAATACATAAAGGTCTGTGAGCTGAGCAAGTGAACTAACTTTGCCAGTAACTTTTTAACAAGGCATAACACAAAGGGATTAATGAGAACACGAAGGCAAAACCAAGGAACTTAACAGTCCAAAGGAGGTTAAAATAACCACTGTAGCCCAGCTCTTTCTTTAACCCCACAGGTAATGCTGGACTACTGAATAAGCACTGCCATCCTTCCCTGCACAGCAAGTGTATTTGAAAAGAGACCTAAACTTATACAACTGGCTTCACTACAGACCTTCCAAGACATTTATAATCCCCTGGTAGCATAAACCACCCTGACAAAGCATTTTAGTTCATAGTATAGCTTTTCCATGTTGCTCTAGCAGGCTAACATATAGTTCATTTCTTCAAGCCATTACAGCAATAGTATTCTTTCACTTGATAACTTATTCATTGATTTTATTTATTTTCTCTAGCCCCTAGTTCAAGGTCACATTCTATGCAGCTCTGCAACCAACCTCCTACTCAGCTGCTTTGTACATGAAGACTACATAACCTGCCTTACTGATTCAAACTCTAAATCTTTAAAAAGGTCTCCAATACATACAGGAAAACTCTGAGCTGGGCTTTTATTAGTTTCTTGAACATGCTTTAAAACCCTCTATTTTCTTATGAGAACTTGGCCTACAAAGGAATCAACCAGCAAAAGGTCAAGCCAAGTCAAAATCTGTGTTCTAAAACACTTATGAAGTTAAATTTTACAAATGAAGTTTCTTTTTTCAAATAAGGAAAGAAGCAGCAGCAACAAAGAAAAGGAAAGGCACATGAGCAAAAGGCAAAGGCCAGCAATGTGCACTGGAAAAATTAGCCACTCCAAACAGTGAAAACCTAGAGTGGTCCATTTTAAATTCTGCAAAAAACAGTTTTACTCAACAAAATTAGAGATCTTTAAATTAAAAAAAAAAAAATCTATTTTTATTAACCAAAGGTGGGGGAGTCAAACTATCCCTTAATCCTTTAAATTCAAAAGTAGTAAAATTACTGGAATGAAAGTTATTTTCGTATCAGTGCATGGCACCATGGCTTCTCCATTTACTAGCCGAATATATATTTTACCATTTTCCTGTGCTTGTTGTGATTTTGCACATAAATGACCCATATTTTGCAGAGCCTCACTACTACAGACAAGCTACCAACACAGACTGAGATTACTATAGCACTATAAAGAAATCTTGTATCTTTCCTATAAGCAACGTCTATGCATATACTATGCATATAGTAGTACTACGCTAGTAGTGCCCCATCTACTTACTTTTATCTAAGCAGATGGGTAGGTGTATCTAAATTTGGAAAAATGCGATTACTCATCTATACTGCTAACTCAATTAAATGCGTGATCACATAACATATGACCTGACTCAAGTTACAAAAAATAGCTCTCTGAAAACTAGTTTAGCTTGAAATTGTAGGACACAAGAGACTGTGTCTGCTTACTTTGTCAACCATGGAGTTTGGTTGAGAATTTTTTCTAATCCAGTCATTTTACCGGTAGAGAAATAAATACATCATACTTTCAGAAGAATTTCCATTTTGAAAATATGCATGTGCTACTTTAGAGCAGCTGTGTTACCCTATCCACAAGAAAATAGAGTAATACAAATCCACCAGCAGCAAGTAAATACAGCTCAATTAATTTATCCAAAATACAAACTTATTCTGCTATTATAATGGAAAAGGCAATTAATCTATCATTCAAAGAGAAATTACTAAGTATGGAACACATATCCAGTATCTTTGCTTCTCCTTAGAACTCAAAGCCAAACAGTATCACCTAAAAACAGCGAAGTCTGTACTGCAGTGCAAACCTCACAGCAACAACGCACTGTTGCTGCTTCAAATGAGCAAAGCTGACTTCACTTGTTTCTCTTCAGCTGTTTACTAGAAATTTCTCCCTAAGCAGCTCAGATACCTAGATTAAAAAATCACCACTAGACACATGGGCTTTCCAAGCATGTTAGAACTGCTTTGTAATCATTTTCTACATATCAAAATAACTGGGTAATCTACATAACATTAGAGAGGACACATATATGAGACATAAAACTAAAAGAGAAAAAGATTTGCAGGCTGAAATACTCAGTCACATAAAAAGTTCCTACTGTCTGGACATCATTACAGCTGGATATAAGCCCAGAATTAAGCCCTTAAAGCATCCAGATGAAGAACACAGGTGCTGTAAGAAGCTGTTGCCTTCATGAAACTGTAATATTCTATCAAGTCTAAGGGCACTATATCATTACCAAACAGGACAGCAGAAATGTTCAGCATTTTGGTTGTAGTACTACAGAGTCAAGCAAGAAGTGATTATGACAGAGTTTTGAACGGTTGAAAAAATATAAATCCTTTTTTATTTCCCTGCTGCCATTGCAATACACATTATGATCAATAGCCATATGGAAGGAAAAAAACTGCTGGCTTTCGTTTCTTTACAACAGGTAAACATTACAAACAACTGACTTTATCTCCACACTTTAGGTTTGTTTTCTATGAAAGTGACATTTTTGCAGTGAATGCCCCACTAGGACAGACCTTCCTTTCTGGGAAGGAAACCTCTCCTTTTCACTCAGCCATTCCAATCCCTCTCCTGTAAACCTGACAGTCTGCATTTATTTGCCTTAATAATGGCAGTTACAAACTGAACACAAATTACAAGTCAACTGGAGGTAGGAAGAAAGGTGGGGAGTCACAAAGCTAACTCCTAGATCCAGATCTGCAGGCTCAAGAAAGACTTACTCACTACAGAGTGAATACCAAAATCGGGAGATTTAAACTCTCATGCTTCAAATCACATGCCCACTACTAACAGAAGAAGAATGCTCCTACAAAACTCTATTACAGCCCAATCAGTCAGTGCATAAATCAGAACCCTGAACTTAACTGGGCTGTCAATCTGACTATTCCTGAATACAGAGCTATTCCTAAATGCAAATCTCAAATACATAATTCTGTGAATCATTATTAGCTTTCTTACTGCAGGATATAAGCAACTACAGAAATAATCTGATTCCTAGGGCGTTTAAATCAAACTATGCATATAATATTCCTACTATGCTATTATTCAAATAATTTTAAAAGTGCACTTTAACCACTTGTAACTGACTCTCACAGAAGAAGGGTATGATGTTTTCATAGCAATTACAGTGTTTTCTTCTTGAAACACCCTACTGCTTACAAAATTATTCCATAAAACCACACCTTTAGACAATCACTATTCTTATCCCAAGGCACTTTGGCTCTACCTGTCTGAACAAAGTAGGACACAGCTTTGTTACTTTGCTCTTTAAACAGCATTTGATGCACACTCAGGACAACAGACTCTACCAAGAGCCAGTGAAACACAGAACAGCTTCATCATAGTCCCTGGATACACTACAGGACACCCCAAAAGGTGATCAACACAAAGTGCTTACAAAAAACACCAAAGAACAGATCTCAGACAACCCACCAGGCAATGCCTTGTAAACAGAATTCTTCCCAGTGGAACAACACATTGCTGGATACCTCTAAAATTAATGTCCAGACATGAATTTAAGCAGGTCTACAAACAATGAGGCCATAGTGAGGTACCAAGACAGGAAACAAAAAACTTCAATTATAAACACATACTAAGCAAATACTTTTAAATTTCCAGTGTACTTTTCTGCAGGTTAAAATATTCTCAAGAGCTTTAATTCCACAACACGGTTTGCATCTGATTAGAAAGCTACAGCCCACACTTCCTCTCCATATAAAATTCAAAATCTCATACAATGCTGACCTTTACACCCTGAGTTCCCACTAACAATGAAGAAAAATTATCTGCAAGCATACATTAATTATATTCACGTGCATAACCTTACTAGGAAAAGAGCTTATGTTTTTCATAGGTAATGTAAAGCACAAGACAATTTATCAAAACTTGACACCAACTCAATTTTCTAGCCAAACAGAAAGCCCAAGTCCTTCTATAGACCTCTAAAAAGAACAAGAAAACACTTGTAAACAGAAATTGCCCGTCAGCTGGTTTTCTCTTTAGATAAGCAGACATTAAACCAAACTCAGATATATTCGATATGCATCCTATTTTACCCAGGAACAGGATACATAAAAATGTACCACAGAATGCCCCTACTTTGTAAGCAAAGATTTAAAAATCAAAATTAGTCCTTCAGAAAACCTCTCCTCCAACGAGCATCTTCCTTCAGTCACTTGCATCTGAAAATGTTCTCGTGACCTTTAACATTTAAAAGCCTTTTTCCAGCCAGGTGGTCTCCCACAGAGAGGAGCTAGCCACAGAGGTGTTACAGACACCCGCGTCTCCCTTTCTCACCGAGAGACAGGACAGGAAGATCTTTGTCACTTGTCACTCTCCCCTTCCCCTCATCCCAGCTTTCTGGCAGCAAAAGGGCAAGAGGGAGGGATTGCTGCTGGATGCAAACCTCTCCGGCCTCTCCTGCATTCCTTCCCCAGTCATTACTCTCCTCCTCCACACACAGGGCCCCCACGGCATCCCGCCTTCACCCCCGGGCCCAGACTCACCGGATAACGGGGCTGTAGGGGCTCCGCGACCGGCGCCAGCTGCTGTAGGGGCTGGGCGACACGTCCCCGCCGCGCTCGTACGAGCTGTGGCGGCTGTAGCTGGGGGATCGGCGGCGGCTGTAGGGGCTGAGTGGCGAGCGGGTGCCCACCGGACTGAGCGATTTGCGGCTCCGCTGACTCTGCGAGGAGCGGTGCAGAGGAGGGCTGTCATCCCGGCCAGGGCTGGGCGACGAGCGCTGCCGCCGGTACGCCTTGGGCTCCGGCTTGTCGTCCCGGTAAGCTTTCGGAGGGTCCTTGTAGGCCGATGGCGGCTCCTTAGCCGCTTTAGTCCGGCTCCGACGTGATTTGCTCTCCCGGTCTTTCCTGCCACTGCTGGGCGAGGAAAGGGAGCCCTTCCTGCGGCCGTCGCTGCCACCGCTGCTGCTGCTCTTGAGTCCCTCCCGGTCT
>VZTZ01035163.1:0-17709 GCA_013400955.1 Drymodes brunneopygia
AGACGAGACGAGACGAGAGGAGATGTTCGAAAGACCCCCACAAATCTCATCACTGACAAAATAGCTCTTTCCTTCTTTTAAAATCTTCCACGCTAGATGACCTTTCTGAAACTCACCATTCTTGAAATATTTGGCACATGCACCCTAAAACTCCAAAGCCCAGGTGCCTGGAGTGGAGGCAGAACTTCCTATACCAAGGAGATAAGCGCAATTCCGGACTGAAAGTACTCAGCGGAAAACAAAAAGAGGTATGGTCAGGCCCTGGAGTTTTAGCCCCTCTTTTCGACCTCTTATCAGCTCTCCTCCGACCTTTTTCTATCTGGTGTGTCAATAATGTTGGCAGGTTGAATAGCTTTGGGGTTAATTGAGTTCTCACACTCTCAAAGGTTTTTACCACCACCATGTTGTTAGCTCTGCACAGACAAGGTTTATACTTAGGTGAGCTACAAGAGGGTCCAAACACAAAGCTGTTACTGCAATCTCCATTTTGGAGATGTGAATGGTTTTGTTAGAAATAAAATGATAACAACTGAGCACCTTCAATAGAAAGGGTCAAGAACTGAGAATAGATTTGCTCCTCACCAAATCACCTGGTGTGGAGAGTGTCTAGAACCCACACAATGGCTCTGATGTCCATATATGTTCCAATGTAGGGTCTTGCTGGTTGTTTCCTGTATACAGGACCACACTGTATATTTAGCCTGTGCCCACTCAAAAAGGGCAGAAGTATAGTTAAGGACTAGCCAACACATAGAAATGTCAAGCAGAAATATTAAAAGTCAATACTGAAAAATGAAGTAATGTAAAACTGTCCAAAAAAAGTCTACAAACATTGAAAAGACATACAGCTTCTCTAGCATCACTTCAATCAACACTGTCCTAAGGCAGTGGGCACCACAGGAGAAAATGCAAGGCTACATGTAGTGAGGGTTTTACTTGTTAACCTGTATTTGTCTATTGGTTGAGGTCTTTTGCCTTACATTTTGTTAATATGTAATATGGAGATTCTGCAGGGAGAAAAAGAATGTCCTTATGAGACAAAGGCACACCCTCCACTATTTTTGCAAGGCACCCTGTGGGGAAAACCTGGAGCTGGGGCTGACATGCTGAAAATTAGTTTCTTCAATGTGGATTACATTATCCCACACTTTAAAGTAAGATGGGACACACAATTTCCTGATAAAGACATTGTGTGTTTTGGCTGTGGGCAGCACCATTTCTTCAAAATCTTCTTTCTCATCACCCAGGGAGGAGCATATTCATATGTATTTGATGTTTCAGTGCAATCTCTTTCAGCAATCCCTGAAACTTCACATATGAATGTCTTAAGTGCCAGGAATGCAAATAGTAAAGACAGTTCTGTGATTTTTTAAAAAATCTATACTCCTGTCACCATGAATGCTGAAATCTCTGGAGGTAAAAGTCTGCAGTATTTCACTATCATTGACAACAAGGTATTAGTAAACTCCATTACAAGCCCTCTGGGGACATAGTGTCTCTGTTTTGGAGAAAAAATTTCAGGAGGAAACCCTCTGGAATGAAGGCCTCCTCCCAAGGGAAAGGGCCTCCCCCTTTCCTCCACCAATGAGACAAACTGACGAAAGCAGATGAGAGTGGAAGAAGACCCCTGAACTGTTTATCAGCACAGAAAAAAGCTGGGAAAAAAAAAAAAAAAGAAAAAGGGGGAAAGGGTGCCTGCAATGAACTGAAAAGGACTGAACAAAACAGTTAGAAATTAACCTGAGAAACTTACCCTCTACCCACACACCTACACACCTACCCACTGCAGAACAGAACAAAACCACTGCAAAATGCAATAAATACCTGGAGAAGGGAAATACACAGCCTGGCGACTGGTCCCCCCAGTCTCTGGGAAGGGAAAGGGGAGTCCACACAGCAGCCTGGAGAAGAGCAGATGAGAGAAAAACCTGTTGATTCTCCGGCACTGGTCCTCCTCCTCGCAGCAGGTGAAGCTGGTGGATCTCTGTGTCTCTTCGCCCCTTTGCTCACTGGTTTGGTCTTCCTTGGGGTTCAGACCAGCCAGGGTCACCCCACAGGCTCCCCGGGCCAGAGAGAAGGAAAGGAAGATAGGGAGGCCAGGGGAAGAAAAGGAAAAAAATTCAGAACCTTTCTTCAAGCTAACAGGAATGGAAAAAAACCAAACCAAAACACCAAAGGAGCAGAGCAGCATCACCAGTGCACTCCCTCCTGAGCCTGGCGGAGCCAGGGCCATTGGACCGAGCCGCTGAACCTACCCTCACCCAGGGTCCCATGGCTCTGGCCCCACGCCCTGGGTCCATCTTAAAGATACAGAAGCCTTGAGCATTAAGCAGATGGTTACGGAATAAAGCAGTTTCATGACATCACCCAAGGACACATGGTAAATGAACAAAATCATATGTTGGCCTTGGCTTTGTTTTCTGTTGCTAGATGAATGAATAAAATCCAGCTGAACTTAGGAACCACTTGGGCTCTAAGTTTGAAGGGATGATAAATAAAGTATAGCCTTTCCTTCTCTCTTAGTTTTTGATAAGGCCAGTGGCCTGTTGAGAGAAAGGAGGTGAAGGAAGAGATAAGGAACAGACTAACACTGGGTTTGCAGTGTCTTGTGCCTGTATGTCTCTGATAAAACTGTATCATACACATCATCTCTGAGAAGTCTGCATATTGTTTGGTAGCAGGTAATCTTGCAATTATAATAGTGTTTTTAGTGGGAATAAGTAATGAAGTGTTCTTCAGTCAACTACTGAAATAATTTCCAAGCCCCAATGTCCACTTATAAACATGGATACCTTTAAGACTGGCCTGACTTAGGCATCTTAGCTATGTTCTTTCACTGAATATCTCCATTACAGAGCCCCTCTGTCTGCTCAGTCATGGATGGAGTCTATGTTCCTAAATGACTCAGTAGGATAAGGTCCCTAACTGCAATTTCTCATGCACTTTCTTCTATTGCCTACTTTTCTCAAATGCAGTTGGTTTTATCGGTAGCATGTTTGGAGAGACAAACTCCTGCAGAAACTTCTGAAGAGGAGTCTGCCCCATATGCCAGCATGTGAGTACAGCTGCTAGGGTCCGCATCTCTCCAGGGAAATGAGTAACAGTGGTAGCTGAAGACAGCAAGATCTAGTAAGTCTGAAACTGGTCTGGAATGCAGGAAGCCTGGATTTTATTCCAAATCTGTCACTGTGTGTTGTGTGACTCACCTTAGGTAAATCTTCTTTATCACTCATTAACTTCTTTTTTTTACCAATAATTTTCTTCATTATCTCTTCATGGTATATACTCTTCAAGTTAAAAGCTGTTAGTCTTTACATATAGAAAAAACAGAAAACCTAAGCTGGCCATTACACAATTAAATCATAAATACAGCACTTCAGTTCTTTTGTATGTGCATGTGATTTTTAACACTTTGGAAACTATCAGTTAAATCTGCTTTTTCAGTGTAGCAAATTGACAACAGGACACTCAAGTGAAAAGTTTTTAACTTCTGAAAATCAGTAGCAAACTACAGACTACAGCCTTGAACCCTTGGCTGATACCACCTGATCCAGTCCGTGTTCTCTTTCTATGGAATCTGCTAAGTTTGAGCTACGTTATCCCTTTCAGTGATACACCTCCAAAGAGCTCGATAAAAAAGTCCTCTAAACTTATATAACAAATGCACAAATGTATTTTAGCTCAGAAGTATTATGAATCCAGAGTTGTCTTTACATGTCACAATTACATTTTCTTACCCATGCTTTTACCATGTGTTATAAGCATATGGCATGTTGGCAATGCATGACAAAAATGTACAAAGTATGGTGTTAAAAAAATATCCTACCAAGAAGTTTGAGAAGCTGCCTATTACTCTATTTTCTGTTAAGTAAGTCAGGCATCTTCTAGAGTACTGATTTTCTTATAAACTGAAGACTCTCTCTCCACTTGCCAGAAGCTTTTATTTTCATACTAAATAGAAACATGTACCTCTGAAATGGACTTGATATTCTGATCTCTTGCTGACAATAGATACACATTAAATTGTCAGCTGGTTTATCCCAGTAGAGAGTGTAGACCATCTGGTATGGTAGGATGGGTTCACAAGGAGAAAGCAGTAGATGTTGTCTACCTTTATTTCAGCAAGGGTTTTCACACTCTCTTCCATCCTTATAAGTAAGTTCACAAAATGCAGGTCAAAGGAATGGACCGTGAGGTGGATCAAGAACTGGATGAACAGCACAGATCAGAGTGTCATGATCAGTGCAGCAGAATCCAGTTGGAGGCTTATAGTCAATGGCATTCCCCAAGGACAAATACTGGGTTCAGTCTTATTCAACTTGTTTATTGACAACCTGGATGACGGGATAGAATGCATCCTTAGCAAGTTTGCCAATCATATGAAACTACAAGGAGTGGCTGATAAACCTGAAGGCTGTGCTGTCATTCAGTGAGTCCTTGATAGGCTGGAGAGTTGAGTGGAGAGAAACCTAATGAAGTTCAACAAAGGCAAATGTAGGGTCCTGCACCTGAGGAGGAATAACCCCAAGTACCAGCACAGGTTGGAGGCTGACCTGCCTCCAAGGGAGAAGCTCTGTGAAGAAGGGCCTCAGGGTAGTGCTGAATGACCAGCTGCCCATGAGCCAGCAGTGCTCTTGCAACCAGGAGTGCCAAGGCTATCCTGGTGTGCATCAGGATGAGTGTGGCCAACGGAGGTGATCCTGCCCCTCTGCTGGGCTCTACTAAGAAGTATTGTGCTTTCCACAAATCAAGAAAGACAACCCATAATCTCTGCCTTTTCTCTCTCTCACTGGAGGGGGTGGGAAGTTGGGGAGTTCAAATTCCATCTCAGCTTAAACCATGACAGTTTTTAATTGGCACCCAATGTCGGGCATGAAGTGCTGAGATAACAACAGATTTATTCGGAATGGGTTGGAAGCAATTTTGATCTAAGTATTTGTGTATTAGCTGTGGAGCCCTCTGGTTACAGTGTTGTTCAGTCTTTTCATGTGGTTGTGGTAACCTACATCTGTTTCACTATATGAAATATGTGCCCACCATAGTACTGTTTTTCAGAGCGGAGAGAGCGATCAGAATTGCTTTGTTGATGTACTTCATGATATCAATTTATGGCATGATAACATCAAGGGCAAACAGGGTCATTTGGGGATTGTATTCAGTGTTTCTCTCCTGCCCTGAACTTGGCTTCTACCACTGGGAATTCATTAACAACGATACACAGCCTGTGAGGGGAACCTGATTTTCCCCAGCTTTTTACCCCCTTTTCCTTCTTCAGGCCTGTTACAACAGCTTTGGAGAATTTTAAATTCCCTTTGGATGTTAAGGAAAGCATATTGTGGTTGCTAAGCCTGCCAGATCTCCTCAGTGCAGTCTGCACAATGGTAAGAATGAAATAAAAGAGATTTTTAACAAGATCTTTCAAAGATCTGCCCTGATGGTGAATAGTCATGTGTTGCACAGCTGGCAACAGAAGAAACACGCGGGTCTCAGAGCAGCAGTGGAATCTCCAGGCAGGACCGACCAAAAGCCCTGCCCTTCTTTATTTACCTATTTTTATATGTTTCTAAGGACAATCAAGGATTGGTGAAAGGGGTCAACACCCCTGAAGGTTTACAGGAAAAAGACATGGTCAATCATCTTTCTCCACCCCAGGGAAAGGAATGAAAAACAATTCCACAAGTGCAAAACAATCCNTGGGATCCCTGTTCCAGGATGTAGGCATTGGCACGGGGATTGGAAAGAGGACAGAAACTCCCAGCCTCTGGAGGCAACATCTGCCAAGCATGAGGGAAAGGTATTCTCTCATGGATGACCTAATAGTGCACTGAGATAAGTGAAATGCCATGGAGAAAGGTATTCAGAACCTGAAAGAATTAGCTGTGCTGGTGGTAATCTATAGGGATTCAAGTAACAAACAGTCCCCTGTAGATCCAGATCAGGTCCAATCCATGTGGTAGAAGTTTGTATGGAGCATGCCATCATTGTACGCCAACCCTTTGGCATTGATGTTAATCAAAGAAGAAGAATCACTGCTTCAGGTGATTACCCGACTTTGACAATATGAAGTTCTTTTTTCCTCCCTAGGGCAGAATCTGTCTCTGTTTCTGGGGTGACACGGGGATCCCAACAGCTGACAGTACTGGAAGCTGAGGTGAGCCTGACTGGGAACAAAAGGCAAAAAACACCCCATTCCGAGTGGCCCAGAGGCCTCATGCATCCTTGGCATAGATTAACTCAGGAAAGGGTATTTCAAGGATTCAAAAAGGCATCGCTGGGCTTTTGGGATAACTGCTGTGGAGACAGAAGAAATTAGACAGCTGAATACCTTGCCTGGTCTCTCAAAGGACCCTTTTGCTGTGGGACTGCTGAGGGTGGAAGAACAACAGGTACTGATCACTACCACAACAGTGCATCATCAACAATACCGCACTAATGGGGACTCTGTGACCCCCATCCATGAGATGATTCTGAGATGAGAGCCAGGGAGTGGTCAGTGAGACTCGTTCACCCTTTAATAGACCCATATGGCCAGTGTGTAAGTCCAATGGAGACTGATACTGGACTACCATGTCCTGAATGAAGCCACACCACCACTGAGGGCTGCTGTGAAGGACATGCTGGAACTCCAGTATGAACCAGAGTCCAAGGTCCCACTATTTGCCATAGACTCATCCAGATGGAATTGGAAAAGGGTGAGGCTCCAGAATACTTGCAATACATTCCTGACATCATTGTGTACAGCAACACAACAGAGGAAGTTTTTGAGAAAGGGGAGAAGATAATCCAAATCCTCCTGGTGGCCAGTTCTGTCATAAAGCAAAGTAAGGGCAAGGCATCTGTCAGGAAATTCAGTTTTTAGGAGTAAAATGGCAAGATGAACCATGGATGTGATCAACAAAAGAGAATTTATGTCCTCACCAACCAGCAAGAAGGAAACATATGCTTTCCTTGGCACTATGGATTTTTGAAGGATGCATATTCCATATTACAGTCAGATTGTAAATCCTTTCCATCAAGTGACCCAGTGGAAGAATGATTTCAAGTGAGGTCCTAAATAGCAAGAAGATTTTGAGCAAATTAAACAGGAGATTATTCATGCAACAGCCCTTGGGCCAGTCAGGACAGGATAAAATGTGAAAAATGTCCTCTGCACTGCAGCTGGGGAGAATGATCCTTCCTGCAGTCTCTGGCAAAAAGCTACCTAGAGAGATTTGGGGATGAGCCCTGGGGTTCTGGAGTCAGAAATACAAAGTACTTGATGCCTGTAAAAATCCAACTGAAAAAGAGATAGTGACAGCTTATGAAGGGGTTCAAGCTGCTTCTGTCACCGTAGAACAGCTCCTCCTGGCACCCTAACAGCCAGTGTTGGTCTGGATGTTCAGAGGGAAAGTCTCTTCCACACATCATGCCACTGATTGTCCATAGACTAACTGTATCATGCTGATCACACAGCGAGCTTGAACAGGAAATCTCAATTGCCCAGAGACCTTGGAGGTCATCATAAACTAGCCAAAAGGTAGAAGTGTCAGACTATCATCAGAAGAGGAGGAGAAGAATATGTCATGTGCTGAGGAGGCCCCACCACACAATCACCTACCAGAAAATGAAAAACAGTACCTTATCTTTAATGATGGTTCCTGCCATATTGTAGGGATACACTGAATATGGAAAGCTGCTGTATGAAGTCCTATGTGGTGAGTTGCGGAAGCTATTGAGGGATAGGGTAGATCAAGTAAGGTTGTAGTGCTGAAAACAGTACAGCTGGCTTTAGATATCACTGAACAAGAGAAATGGTAACACTCTACACTGACTTATGGATTGTAGGGGTGGAAGAGTCTTGGGTTTGTAGCGATGTGGGTGGGATAAGAAGTGGAAAAATCCTGAGCTCCAACCCAGACCCCAGGCTTCCTCCCTTTCTCATGCTGTACAGGTAGAGGTCTATAAGCCTCAGTTTCAGAGGAAATTTTATTTCTCTGAATAGAAAATGCATCAAAATTGCAGCTTGAGAACCAGCATAAAACCCCACAGAGCCTATTCAGAGTCATGTTGAAGCCTGTCAACAATCTCAGCAGAAAAAATTGGGGCTTTTTTCTGAGAAGTTAAATGATTGCTTTAAAACTTCAGTGTAAAATGTTTTCATTGTTCTTTCCATTGGGATTTCAATTTTAAAGTAACAACTTCCAAAAAAATATGTCTATTTTGAGAAGCATTACAGAGTCACAAAACAAATATGATAAATTTTGTATAAAAATAAACATTTGGCCACTGTTTTTATTTCAGTTTAGTCATTGAAACTTCAAATTAATACAAGAATGTAAAATGGCTAAAAAATAAAATATTTTAAAGGGTTTCACTTATCTTGAACTACACAGTGTCTCAAGTACAAATTATTAATTTGGCAAAATAAGAATTCAAGTTAGAGCACTTAAAAGAAGACAATCTCCACCATGCCCCAATATGATGCTTTCAGAATCTTCTTGCTGTAATTCAGATGAGGTTATTCCTTTAACAAACAGAAGTTCATTTTTCTGTTTGTGACCACAGGACTGATCCCTTCCTCAGTTCTCTCTAGTGCTACTGACTCAATTTGCAGTAATGAGAAAGCAGACATGTTGTGAGAGCCTTGAAACTGCCCACCTTCATGTAGTAGTGTAATTGTCAAGTGCAGTGAAAAACAGGACAATCAACTCTCTTTTGACACGTGCAATCTCCGCAGAGCCACTGAAATCAGTAGAACTGTTGCAAACATATTAACATTGGGTGGAAATATGGTTCTTCGCAGAATTACTTATATTATATAGGCACTATTTAAGAGTCTCTATTAAAATCTGTTGATATGGCACATCTATTCTAGCCTGTAATAGTAACTACAACTGGAAAAAAAATTTAATAACATTGCTTAATTACAGCCAATGTTCTTCAAACACGGCCTAAACCTGAGATCTGAATTAGCTTTATATGAAAGGTCTTAAATGACTGTTATTATGCTGTTAGGATAATTTGGTACTTCTGAACTGACACAGGTGCTAAAGTCTGTAATTGACCCAGTTTTAAACTACTTAAACTAATTGATGTTGGTTGTGGTTAGGAGTGGTATCCTCCAATTTATTACTGGAAAAGGACTCCTCCCTGAAAGAGACTGCCTTCCCACCTGCCCCCCCCCTTGGCCCCCCCCCCCCCCCCCCCCCCCCCCCCCCCCCCCCCCCCCCCCCCCNTGAGCAAATTAAACAGGAGATTATTCATGCAACAGCCCTTGGGCCAGTCAGGACAGGATAAAATGTGAAAAATGTCCTCTGCACTGCAGCTGGGGAGAATGATCCTTCCTGCAGTCTCTGGCAAAAAGCTACCTAGAGAGATTTGGGGATGAGCCCTGGGGTTCTGGAGTCAGAAATACAAAGTACTTGATGCCTGTAAAAATCCAACTGAAAAAGAGATAGTGACAGCTTATGAAGGGGTTCAAGCTGCTTCTGTCACCGTAGAACAGCTCCTCCTGGCACCCTAACAGCCAGTGTTGGTCTGGATGTTCAGAGGGAAAGTCTCTTCCACACATCATGCCACTGATTGTCCATAGACTAACTGTATCATGCTGATCACACAGCGAGCTTGAACAGGAAATCTCAATTGCCCAGAGACCTTGGAGGTCATCATAAACTAGCCAAAAGGTAGAAGTGTCAGACTATCATCAGAAGAGGAGGAGAAGAATATGTCATGTGCTGAGGAGGCCCCACCACACAATCACCTACCAGAAAATGAAAAACAGTACCTTATCTTTAATGATGGTTCCTGCCATATTGTAGGGATACACTGAATATGGAAAGCTGCTGTATGAAGTCCTATGTGGTGAGTTGCGGAAGCTATTGAGGGATAGGGTAGATCAAGTAAGGTTGTAGTGCTGAAAACAGTACAGCTGGCTTTAGATATCACTGAACAAGAGAAATGGTAACACTCTACACTGACTTATGGATTGTAGGGGTGGAAGAGTCTTGGGTTTGTAGCGATGTGGGTGGGATAAGAAGTGGAAAAATCCTGAGCTCCAACCCAGACCCCAGGCTTCCTCCCTTTCTCATGCTGTACAGGTAGAGGTCTATAAGCCTCAGTTTCAGAGGAAATTTTATTTCTCTGAATAGAAAATGCATCAAAATTGCAGCTTGAGAACCAGCATAAAACCCCACAGAGCCTATTCAGAGTCATGTTGAAGCCTGTCAACAATCTCAGCAGAAAAAATTGGGGCTTTTTTCTGAGAAGTTAAATGATTGCTTTAAAACTTCAGTGTAAAATGTTTTCATTGTTCTTTCCATTGGGATTTCAATTTTAAAGTAACAACTTCCAAAAAAATATGTCTATTTTGAGAAGCATTACAGAGTCACAAAACAAATATGATAAATTTTGTATAAAAATAAACATTTGGCCACTGTTTTTATTTCAGTTTAGTCATTGAAACTTCAAATTAATACAAGAATGTAAAATGGCTAAAAAATAAAATATTTTAAAGGGTTTCACTTATCTTGAACTACACAGTGTCTCAAGTACAAATTATTAATTTGGCAAAATAAGAATTCAAGTTAGAGCACTTAAAAGAAGACAATCTCCACCATGCCCCAATATGATGCTTTCAGAATCTTCTTGCTGTAATTCAGATGAGGTTATTCCTTTAACAAACAGAAGTTCATTTTTCTGTTTGTGACCACAGGACTGATCCCTTCCTCAGTTCTCTCTAGTGCTACTGACTCAATTTGCAGTAATGAGAAAGCAGACATGTTGTGAGAGCCTTGAAACTGCCCACCTTCATGTAGTAGTGTNCCCACCTCCTCCAGCCCCCCACACTGACTGTTATAGAATAACCTCCAGGTCCTAGCCATGCTCCCACCTGGCCACTGCAAAAATTAATTCTATCCTGGCTGAAACCAGGAAGTTCCCATTATGTGAAAGTCATTGAAATTCATCCAATACTTGTTAAGGAAGAACTCAAAGTTTGGTGAGGACATGCTGCATTGTTCAAAGGTTAAAAAAACAGTGATCTCTTTTCTGTAAGCTCAACAATATCAAGTTGTGACTTCTGGATAGTGTCTCTGTGGTGTTAAGCATTATCTATTTTACAGATTTGAATGGGCCATAAATATCCTAGCAAACTGAGAAATTTTAATTTTAAATGTTTTCTACCTTTTTCTTGTTATACTTTGATGAAAAAATTCACCTCCACCAAGCAAGTTAGTGCAGCTTACATTCTTGAAAGAGGTCTTACCGTAACAACTTCATTGCTTTTATATAAATATACTTTCAGTATTTAAGTACAACTACAAAACCACTCCAATGAAGAGATGCAGAAATGCTCTCCTCTCCTGCCAAAACACACTACAACTAGTTGATTAGAGTACCTGCTTGGTTTGAATTCCATCAAATACAAGGGAATTATATTTGGTTACTTCAGGTTGGGCTGCAGTTTGCTGCATAAGTCCCAGCAGCAGCAATATTTCAGAAGGAAATGGCCACAACAGCATTTCCTGAAAGGCCCAATTCTGTTGATATCCATGGGGAACACCCATAACATACTTTCTGACTGAAGCTACTGAAGGTACAGAAATAATGGAATATGGAGAGTTCTGGATCCTCATTTTATTTAAACGAGCTGGAAATCAGTATTGCCTTGCTCAGTGTGGGGCAGGGTATGAGCACAGGCATGGGCATCGCAGGAGTGATGGAGAGGAAAACAGAAGCTAATAGGTTTAGGAATTCTATATCGCAACCCTGTATAGCTGTTTTTACCTTCCATATCCATCCTGGTCCTGCACTTCTTTTACCAGTGAACCTTTAACCAGAAGTCAGGGAACATAATTTTGCTATGATTTATTGTTCTGAGATAAACAGCTTGCACAGTGTTGTTATGCAGCCTGAAAAGTAACACAGTGCGAGTTACATTTGGGACAAATGTACATTTGGTACAAAACATTCAGGCTGATGTCTTACAAGTCAACTCAGTTATAGTACAGTTTGCATATCTAATAATAGTTGTAAACATTGTAGGGACTCTATCCTGCAGGGTTGAAGGGTTTGATTTAAAGCAAGGTAACAAAAATGACGGTAAATGGCTTAATTGCATTTAAAAATATACATTCCCATTTAAAAAGAAAATCATGTTAAAATAATCATGGTAGTCTGAAATCAAGTGATTGGATTCTATGTGCAAATGATTGGGGTAAAAATGTAAATGGATCTGAAATGCAACACTGAACCAACTATGTTCTAGAGGCCTCTTTTAATTCACTTTATTATAATCTAAGGAGAAAAAAAATTAAGGTGCTGCTGTTAGTACATTATTTCTGCTTAACATTCAATATCAGTAATTAAATATATTTCTGCTGGTCTTGTGACCATATGTCTGCAATATGTAAAACAAATTTTTCTTTTAAATTTCTTTTGTTCCCAGAACTGACTGCCTGTCAGAGTGAACCCTCCAGATTCCTGTGTGTTGGTATCCATGGGCTCTTTCTTGCCAAGCTGCCAGTCTGGAGCGTCACACCTTACTGCCTTTAAAGATTGCCCTGCAGAGATGGAGGAAAATGGCAATTTTTACATGATGCAGTCTGGCAGCCCAGGAGATTTGAAGTCAGAACTGGTGCCAATATTTACCCAGGAGAGCAAGCAGAGGCAAAAAAGAGAACCTGGGCCAAAGGGAAAAAAATAAAGCAAAGGAAGAGGGAGGTGAAAGGCAGGAAAGCGTGACAGAGTGGGAGCAGGGTTTTTTATCAAGCGTGAAATACAGGGCTAAGTATTGGACACTACATGTTGTTTGAATGCATTTGTTGAGAGGGTCATGGTCCTAAAGAAAGTCAAAAGGAAGAGGTCGGCTCTTTTTGCATGCCCCAAATTGTAGTAGATTGCAGAATGTAAATGAGACAATTATTACACCAATGCTCATCAAGCTGTGCTGGAAAGACTTCAATAGCCTGATGAATATGCATGCAAATTTGTTAATTAAGTTAATTATTCTGCTGAAAATTCATTTGTCTTCCAAGGACATTTTCCCAATGATTTTAACATGCTTGTGCCATTAGTCATGCTCCATGCTATTTAACATTACTTTTTGTCCACTTTTTCCTTTCCTCTCTTTCTTCTTGCTTTTCTGTTCTATTCAGTTTCTGTTGTTGCTTTTCCTGTTTTGATTTGCTTTTCTTATTAAAGCTTTAAAACCAGATAATTGTTTCTCTTAATTGACCCCTGCAATGCTGCAAGATGCTAGTAGCTCCACAGGAATCCCCTAAAACTAGATTTCATTCAAATACTTGCTTCATATATAAAGAATCCCTAAAATGTCACCTAGAAAAGAGGGGGTGCCAGGGGGATGGGAGCAGGGGGAGCAAACCTATCTGGAATCATTAAAGCTGGAGTCTGAATGAGTCCACACAGGAACCAGGAGGGATAAATCTATCCTTGCTACAGGCTTTTTCCTCAGCACAGCCTTGGTTTGGCACAAGGTGTTACCTTGCTCCAAAAGGTGCGATCTTGTCACACCTCCCTTCCCTCTGCCTGTTCAGCTATACATAGAAGCATATGTGTTCAAAGAGGAACAGGAACTGAGATACTTTTCTGTCACCATGAGGGCCAAAACCTGTTACCATGGCAACAAAAGGGAATCGTGAGTTTAAAAATCATGTCTAAATGGCAAAATGAGATAATTTAAAGAAACAGAAGGATTTTTTTCCTCTTGTGCAAGGGAACCACAGCATTATTACAACTTTGCATGATTACATTCTCAAAAAATGGGATCTTTTTCTATCCATTCTCAAATCCCCATCATTTTATAATGTATCAGAGTGCACAATGACTATTTTACATTTCTAATATGGGTTGTTTCTCTTTGGTTCACTAATTTTTATTCTATTATTCTCTTGTTCTGTTCCATTGCAGATGAAAACAAATTTGTTTGGGTTTTTTTTAGCAGAGAGAAAAATCCCCAGTATGGCAATGGGGTGCTTTCTCTTTTCTCACAGCAACAAGGAAACCAGGAAAAAGCTTAACGGAAATGAATTAAAAGGAAGCAAAAATTGCAGATAATGGAGTTTAAGAAAATTAATTGGTGAGGATTCTCTTTTGTGCAGTCCTTATGCATTACACGGTCTGAATGGCACTGTAGTGTCACATAGATTGTAAACCAATTAGGACGGTATTCTAAACCCTGTAATTTCTGTAATTCCATCTGCTTTAGATGGTTTAATTAGTGAAAGTCACAGAAGCCAAGTGTATTACAATATTTTGAAATCAAGCCCAAAGGCAAGAAATAAAAGTTACAAAAGCCACTTTATGTGCAAGTGGGCATATTGCATGAATATATGAAAAAGAGGAGGGTAAGGCTTTTTTTTAGTTTTTTTTTTAATGGAAGATGGGTCAAAATATATCAGTAGTGTAATCCCGATCATAAAAAAAGATGGTGGCAGAATTGTCATGGACTCTAAAAGGATAAGAATTCAACCCAAACAATGACAATCTTTAGTCCTGAGTTATTTTTCTAGCAGGGATATAACTGTTTTCTTTACTATTTAGACCACCACTCCACTCCTTCTGGCATCAAATACAAATTTCTCACCGGAGACTCTGACCTAGGTTTTTATTTGCAGTGTGTGGTTGATGAACTCTATAATTTTTCTGACTTTAAGGTGGTGAAAGGAAAGACTGGTCAGTGGGAGTAGCCCTTTTATTTCCAGGCACTCTGTTGAGAAGCAATTGCCCCAACTTTTATTGGTGAGAAGCAATTGCCCCAACTTTTATATTCCTAAACTTTGCCCAATAAACTGATGAATACTTTAATGAAAAATTATGTCTCAACTGGGTGATTATATACAACATATCTCTGTTCTTTCTAAAATTTACCACGTCCGATGTGTTTCCAAACACTAACTATAAATAGGATAACATGGAAAGGCACTGTACTGGTATCTTCTCTCCTGCAAACAGGAAAGTCCCAGAAAAGTTCTTTAGGATGATTTGCATGAAAGAGAGTCACACAAACAATCCATAAAATCACTTTGACAAACTGGAAAGAATAATGTCTTCTTTTAAAAAAAGGAATTTTCCAGAATTTTAAAAACATCTACAACCAATTAAATAACTGGCAATGCACTGTATTTGTCTACTGATGGTATTTCTCCTGCAAAGCAACTGTGCATTATTATGGACCACGAATATCTTCAGTCACTGGTGACTGACAGCAGCATTCTGAAGGCAGGGTGTATGCTATTGCACTGTCTGTCACCCTCTGAGACATCGTAGGTGTCCAGGGCTGTCTTTGCTTGCTGTGAAATATTACAAGGTAAAACTGTTACTCATAAAAAAGATAATTTGTCTTCCCCCTAAATGAGAACACAATATGGAATTGAGCTATTAATTCATGGTACCTCCTACAGTTCAAACAAATCACTTTTCTTCTAGCTGTTGTGAGAAATGTCAAGTCAATGAAAATATCTTACGCAAAAACAATTATCGAATAGTGATGATGGAATGGAAAAATTAAGGGGAGACAACAATTATATAGCACAGTTAAAAAGAAAGGGGAGGGGGCTAATAAAATGCCTGTGTCTTTATAGGGCAGCAGCTGTTCTCTGTAACTGTTAGGAAAGGTTTTACTAATGAAATCAGGCACATATTCTTGCATATTTGATTCTATAGCCATTTTCAATGTGGTAGTTCTAGTTAAGAGGAGAAATGAAAAAACTTTTCCCTATCCAAAATCTACACTGTTGGCTTCAAATGAAATCATATCAGAAGCAGCTTTAGAGATGAAGAACACCTCCTAGATGTTTGACTCTTTCTTTGTATAATGCAGGCAGCCAACTTGTTTTCTTTTCCATAGCTGAAAGATTGCATCCAAATGTCCCTGTGGCAGCCAGTAATCATCACTGTAGGTGTGAACATTCACCTTTCCTCCCAGTTCACAACCCACTGGTAAAGAGTGGCCCAAACTGGTGCACAAAGTTGCTGAGAATAACTGAGTCTCTGGTTAGTGACTCCATTACAGATGAAGTGTAAAGCTGACAGACCATGGACTACAATTTTGGCAAACACCACTGAAGTCCAGAAGTACCAGTTTTTCAGATAGTTTCTTTGGGGCAAAATATTTGTGGTTGTATGTTGTATTACATGAGCAAATTTGGGAGAACAATACAACTTTGCTAGTAAATTTTTAAAAAAGAAAGCACTTCTGCTTAGCATCCAAGAGCCTCCTTCCTTTATGCAACTCTGGTTCCTGTGCCCTTGCTTTGTATTTCTTTCTTCTCTGGACTTTATCAGCACATTCTGGGATTAATTTCTATTCTTTGCTGCTGTATGACTCCAGTGTAAGAACACCAAAGATTTAGCCACATGGACAATGTTAAGCAACCTAGGAACAAAAGAAAATCAAGATAAACATTTGTGTCACAACAAAACCAAGTAAATTAAAGAAGATTTTAAAATACAGAAATAGGGACAAAAAGGAAAGAAATAAATGTAGCTATTTATTCAGAGAGGTTGCAGCAGAACAGTAGTGTTCTATAAGGGTTAAAATTCCCTCCACAAGGATAGAACTTCCACACGTATGTGGAAAAATCCATCCCATATTTCCACATAGGCACAGCCAGTGGAATTAGAGGTCAATGAGATGCTTGCTGTTCAGTACTTGGAAGCCACAACGTCCTCTTCTGTGGAGAAATCATGGGATGCTTTGTACCTCTCTGCTATCTGGTATCCTCAAGGCTCAGCTGCCCATCAGCTCCCATTGGCAAAGGGGAAGAGCACAACTCACTTTTCCCGGTGTGAAGAGAGGTAAAAAAGCATCTTGCTACCCACTGCAAGGAGCAGCTCCTGTGCTGCTGCCCTTTGTGTCGCTGTAAATCAAATAGTATGAATCAAAACATCTTGTTTCCTATTCTGGCAGCAGCAGCATCCCCTGTCATATGTGGGGCCCACAGACTCATCATGGGGAGACTATCAGAAACTCCTCCCTCCCTGCAAGTTATAGCCACCCTCTTGCCATGTCTGAGAGGTCTAGTCCACCTCACAGGACACATCCATTCCACAGAGCTGTTCAAACTCTGGACCAGCTCCTGAATAAGGTCTGTGCCTCCTGGGCAGGGACAGCAGAAGTAGTTTCACCATGAGGTAGAGCTGACATTGAGCCCTGGTGTTTTTTTACGAGCCACCAGGGCAGCAAGAATGTCTCCATTTGTTTCTTACGGAATCTATGTCTCAGTTTGAGACAAACTGGGAGGAAACATCCTGAAATGAACATGTCCTCTAATAGAAGGCAGGTTTCAGCAACCCTTCCCCCACAGGTTCAAAAAAATATTCCTTGGAGGAAAGTAAAAAAACCTGTTTATCTAACAAGCAGGGTTCATGTAGGCACAAGGAAGGAAAAAAAATGAATAATGTTAAATAATAAAACCTCTCGCTGTGGAAAAGAGCTGATAGATTAAGAGTCCTTTTTGCAGGTGTGGCCTGGCTCCCTCCGAGATGAGGAGCTGGCCTCCGGGCCATGGCATGGCAGGGACCCCTGTTGGTGTTCTGGTGTTTTGGACCAGAGAAAAGTTGAGGTGGAGGAAGAGGAAGAGGAGGAGGAGGAGCAGCAGGAGCAGGAGGAGCAGCAGGAGGAGGAGGAGCAGCAGGAGGAGCAGCAGGAGGAGGAGGAGCAAGAGGAGGAGCAGGAGTAGCAGCAGGAGGAGCAGCAGGAGCAGGAGGAGC
>VZTZ01035163.1:18307-43292 GCA_013400955.1 Drymodes brunneopygia
AAGAAGAAGAAGAAGAGTAAGAAGAAGAAGAAGAGTAAGAAGAAGAAGAAGAGGAAGAAGAAGAAGAAGAGGAAGAAGAAGAAGAAGAAAGAAGGAGAAGGAGAAGAGAGAGGGAGTTATCTCTTTTTTCAATATAGCTGCCGAGAGAATTCCACCGCCTTTCCCTTGCTCTCCCGGACCTCACTTACAGGTACAGTACTCACGTCTGGGCATAAGGCAGATGATAGGGGATACAGCATCATATAGTCAGCCCAGGACAATCTAAAATCTTGAATGAAGAGTGGTTTACTGCCCTGACTGTCAATGACTATTGACAACAGTACTATTGGAATAGTATAATAATAATGTTACTATTATTCCAATGCTAATTTTACTCAAAAGTTAGACTAGTGCATCTCATTACTTCCTTGTCCTGCTGCTTTCCAAAAAGCACCACTCAAGCTGCAGTCAACTTTTACAGACTTTGAGCTGCACTGCAATGTTTCCCCTTCCACTGATCCTCAGAGAAGTACTTAATGTGTCCTGAGGGACCATTTTCCTCAGGGTATTTCTCCTCAAGGACTGAGACGACTCTTGTGCTCCTGCCTCCTCTGCTGCACTTTCTGTTGATGTCTCCACTGTTAATTGTGGCTGTGACATGGAGGTAGCAACAGTGGTGATAAAACCTTAAAAAGTAAAACATTGATATTTGAGCCTTTAATTTCAAAATAAACTTATAAGGGGAGTTGACTCAGCACATGGTTGCACCAATTCACTTCCTTCATTTAAAAATCCAATTCAACCTATTTTAAAACAAAAAAGGTGTGGGAAAAGAAATGGCAATAGTCTTACCAGTGAATTAGTCATGGCAGATTTGGGGTCTTCTGAGACTGACAGAGCTACAGAACTATATCTAATCCTGTCACAGTCTTAAATTTAATATCATAGCCCACTCTCATTCTGTTCACTAGAGTATTCATTGTGATTTTCCCTCTCCAGGAAAGACTGTATGAAATTCACAAACTGCACAAGCACTCTTAGGGATTGTGGTTGGAAATGTCCAAGCAGTCCAGAGGATGGGCTCTTGTGACAGACCTTCCAAAAGAGGGCAAGAACTTGTGTAGGGTGACATGAGTTGTTAACCCTGAAGCCACAATTGGGCAGGAACTTTCACCATGTCCCATGACTGCTTCCTTCTATTTTCATCTGCTTCTCTATGAAGGCCAGCTCCATCCTGTTCTGACAGCACAGTTGTGTTGGTCAGAGGTGTGATGAGATACGCACTCTGACAACCTAAGGTGCCACCACACTCTGGCATGCTATTTTTCTCCAGTTATCATTAACACTCACAGTGAATAAACTTCTTAATGCAGATTGTCACAAATCTCCATTTGTCTTCTGTTCTTTTAGGCAAAGAAACACAATATGTGTCTGCATTGTAGTCACAACAAATTCAGTGAGTTCTGCCCACCATCCAATCTAGTTTTAAACCAGCAGATGTGTGAATGCAGAGCCACACTACAGACAACAAGAGACAGATCAGCTCCTGCTGAGCATCACCAGTTAGCATGAATAAGGCCAGCCCAGGTACATCACACACACTCAAGTATGTCAAAGGCTCACCATAAAAATCCCTAAAGTCTTCAGCTGAAGATGCTACTGTTAGTTACTTGCCAATGAAGAGAGATTTGTGATTTCTTTCAAAATCCAAGTACTTTTTAATCATGAAATTGTGTCAGCAATTTCAGACTCTGGTTTATGAAAAGAAAATAAAAAACTAAACCTTTAGCCAGGAAAAAAGCCAGCAAGTCAAACCTCCCTTCTCAAAAAAATGATGAAACGATAAGTGTCTCTAGAGATTTTTTGAGGGCTGGACACACGAGCTGTTGCTTAGCATATTTTGATTTCTTTTTCACTTCTTAAAGCATTTCATCTGCTCATCTCTGCAGTAAATGCTAGTGAAAGTTTTGTCATGCTTTGTGCTGGCAATAGACTAATATATCCTGATCCATATGTTTTAAATTCTAGGAAAGACATGTTTCTGAGAGTCCAATACCCAGCTATATCAACAATATACACAGCAGGGTTTTTCAGCAACAAGAGGATTTTAAGCTCTGTTGAGCTAACATCAGGTTCTTATCCCACCACTCCTCATTGTGAGATTATTCTATTACCCAATCCAAAGGAACAGATACCCAGTATATTTGATTTGTGTGATAAAGAAATAAGACACATACTTGAATGGAAGGCATCCTGCTCTGCTCACAAAGAGCCATGTGTACACCCAAAGTGCTGGCAGGAGACAACTTGTAAAGGTAGAGAAAGAAAAAAAACAGGAAAAAAGGAAAATAAAGAAGAGAGAAAATCAAAACCAATTCATACTTGCACTCCACTAGATGCTAAAAATTATAACGGGAAGGGTTGTTACAACATTTGCAAATTAGGACATTGCTAGAATTACTTAGAGGCTATAATTAACCCCACGGGGGTTACTCCAAACTGAATTTCAACATGCCTGTATACACGTTGATCTAAATTTTCTTGCCCAGAATAGACTAGGGTTAGCTTTCAGAGGACTTTATGACTTTGCTTTTAATGGGAAAAAAGTAAAAAGATAGGTGCTGAAGATATATACAGTTAATATGAACAGACAATTTAATGCCAGTTAAAAAATCATTCAATGGCAGGGATTTTTTTCCTCTCTGTGTTTTGTGTTGTGTCATGTGATTTATCCCTTCTGAACTTTTTTGAAATTACTCAGACAAATAGTGACTTCCTTGCAGAAGTAAATAGGGCACCTTTTTCAGTTTTTCCTTTCCCACTTCCTCTCTTTCCCTCCTGCTTTCTCCTACCCCATCCCACTCCCCATCCCCTCTGTACAATTTCAATTATATTTACTGATAGTGAGCAAAAGTTTAAACAATGTAGTGAGGGTGGTTAACACTCGGTTAAACCAAGATCTTCAACCTCGAGCATGCATATGTTGCTGGGAGCACTGGTGGCTAGAGAGAGAGTTTTCAATTAAAGCTGAGCAAGTACCTAATGTCTACATCTGTTCTGCAGAAAGGCTAAATATCTTTAAAATTGTAACACAAGTGCACTGACATTGCAAAAGGAAAATCAAATGTCATTGAAAAGTGAATCGTTAAAAAGGTTGCTGAGGATCCTATTTGCATTTTTTGGATGACGAATTAGGTCACGAGGGTTAATATGTTAAAGAATGGTCTGTCTATTGTTATGTTGGCTGTCAGACCCTATCTCAGTCAAGCATAACTACAGACTAAGGGGCTGTCTTTGATAAAAATCTGAGTCCTTGTTTAGTCTCATTCAAAATGAGAAGCCTAATTGTTAATATTTTAAAACATTTTGTAGCCTATGTGCCATTGCAGTAGAAGTCATGCTGTGAAAAAAAAGTGATGCCAACACTACCATATCTTATTGTGGTACAAAGCATCAAATTGATAGTTTGAATTTTTGAGAACTTCCCTGTTTTGTTCATAAGAAAGGCTTTGTTTTCCTCAGCACTAGTCCAGCACCACCTTGTTTCAGGAATTTTCTCAGTCTGAGCAACATTGGCTGAAGACTTCCATCCCTGCAACACTGAACTGGAACGAAAACACTACTCCTCTGGGCATATTCCCCCATTATAAACAATAATTTCTCAGCAGCCTAGGTTACTTTAATGGAAATACCACTTTACACTATGCTTTTGCATCATCTGCCCTCTAACTATGAATGCAAAAAGAGAATTCACAATTGCATCATAAGAAAGGAAATTGTGATTTTATGTTCTTTAATATGCAATCTGCTATGTTTTCCCCATGTGTTGGAAACAAATCAGATGGAAAACATGATGCACTGACCAGAGATCTCACTTCATCTCTCCCTATATTCCTCCAGCAGAAAAGAAAGATTTTACTCTCTGAATGACTGACTCTGTCAATGACGTAAACTGATAGAACTAGGTATTCTCTGACTTCTTACACAGTAGAAAATTGAATAAAGCTGAGCAAGTACTTCACAGTTCTTAATTTTTTTAGCAAGTTTATATGTCTTCTGTTTGAAATATGTCCCTGAGAGGCTTCTTTATTTCTGTAGCTCTTCTTAAAGTATTAGGAAATAGTGACACAGGGGGTTGCCCTCCATCTTTTTTTCCATTAATGCTGTTTTTAAAAAATCATTTTATACCCACTTTTGCTATTTTTTTTCTGTCTGTTACTGCAAAACCAGAGGAATTTTGCCACCATTTTTATTCCCTACCCAACATGGGCAATTTCGAACTGCCAACAGATATGTCAGTTTGGGCAGATTCAACTAGAACACAAGTTACTTGCTTCATGTCACCCTAGCGCAGTGGTTCTCAGAAGTAGAATGATAGTAAATTATTGCATTTAAAGGTTTCATTTTCCCTCTTAATGTTCACTTCAAATTCACAGTTTCTATAAAAATGCCTATTAGTAAACTCTTCTGTGAAATCCAAGTATGAGTATGTGAATACTCAGTAAAATCATTTTGATGTCTACTGATTTCTCCCTATAACACTATATATATGGATCAACAAAGGTACAGTTGAGAAGTCATCTTCTCTGGCCTATCAGTCTTACTGCTTGTCTTTCTAGGTGCTAGCTCCAGGCTAGGAGGATGATATGCTTGCTGCAATTTCCTCACACACTTCTACAAACCTTCACTTCCTTTGTACATTTCTATGTAGGCTTCTGAAGAGTAGACTGTAGGACTCCCATCCACAAACGCAATGCTCTTATATAGCAATATGTTTTACATAACAGCTACAATATTGTAGTTTTGTAGTTTCCCCCCAGCTATATAGACTGTCATTCACAGCACAGGGGAAGACATTAGGAGAAATGGTGATGTGCCTGAAATTTTTTACCGTATTTTCTCCAGCTATGCTTGATATAAGCCATTCTCTCACCTTAAAAATTACTTTCTTCTCATTTAGTTTGCCTGTAATTTTATGGAAGGCATGGTATAACTGAGAATTGAGCTTTTAGGCTGAATCCTTAGATCTCTGATGTGATGCAGTCTCCAAAGGTATTTGAAAGGAAACCACCACCTACTAGTGAGCTTCCATGGTTACCTGCATACTTAAGAGCTTCAGCTGGTCACCTAACAGACCGGAATAAACTCTGTTTTCATAATTATATCCCTATCATTGGACATATACGATGGTGTGTGTGACTTTTGTTTCACCTTCCTCCATTGAAACAATAGAGACTCTTCTTAGGCCTTTGAGAATCCTACATAGCAATACCTGTTAAAAGGACCAAACACCCAAATCTTTAATTTTCCCTTATTTTCATGGTTGCTAGTATTCTACAACTCATTTTAAGTTTGTAACAGTATCTCAAGAGTGTTTGGTGGTGCGGATAATGCATAAAGCTATCTATTGATCCTCTACCTTTTACTTAACTATTGTGGCTAAACAGTTGAAGAACAGCAGCGCCCAAACACTTCTGTCACTGCTCTGGATTAGAGACACATCTAATTACTGAATGCTAAGAAAGACTTGAGGTCTAATGATGTAAAGCTTTGGGGAAAACCTAGATCTGCAGATTTCACTGAGATCTGTTTAAAGCATTTGTATGGCAGCTTGGCAAGCCCTGGCAGAAAAGCGTATTCTGCTAGACACTCTCCCCTGGACTTGACATCATTTTCCAGAAGAGATGTATTCCTGTGCCACACAACATGTGTCACTAACATACCGAAATGCAATGTATGGAATTGCTTTGATAGATCTGAGGGCTCCACTTAGAGAGACAGAAACTGAGGACTGATCCAGCATCATATCCAAAGCCCATTGTGGAAGCAAGGGCAGGCAGTCCACAGCCCTACCAGCCACTTGCACAGGCCCTCTCAGAGTGTCACTGAGCTGTGATCCAGCCAGAGTTATGGGCTACAAAATTTGTGACAAGCCCATATCAACTCACTGCAAGCAGAGAAAGTCCACAGCAGTGTAAAATTTTGACAAAAAAGTCAGATTTCATGCAACATCATTCATTGTTTTCCTTTCCTTATTTCTCTCCCCAGCTCCTAAATGCTGAAAGGCAGCAGGGGCAGCGCACCAAGACACAGTGGGGCTGGAGCCCGAGCAGTAATGATTCAGCAGCCCATCCCAAGTGTACTCTCCTGTCCCTTTCTTCCGCCATCTCTTGCTGCAGCAGGCAGAGCAAATGGCCTCTTTTTCATTACAGCAGTTGGCTTCTATTGTTTCTCCTGGGCAGCAATAGACCTCCACCACTCTGTTTTATCCCTGGAACAGCAAGCACCCCAGCAAGCTGATGCACTGTTTGTCTCTGTGGTCTCCAGAGACAACAGTGAATTTTTTTCTCAAGAAAAGACAGGTGTCTGCTCTTTGGCCAGGGAAGTTTAAGTCAAGCGCAGCAGACATACTGAGAAGAAAACAATCCTCACCTGGATTGTCCCTCCAGCATAAAAGATAGTTTCACTTGGTAGTTTCACTGTTTTGGCAGTTTGGTGCCCTCATGTTGAATGGGGAGGGGCGGTACAATATTAAAGGGAAGCAATGCCAAGCCTGTAAGCACTATAGGCAGGACCAGTCCCTCCAGCTGCTCCTTCTCCCCATCTTTGGGCTCTTCTCTGCTGTTTGCCCCCTGTGAGGAGTGAAGTCGCTCTTTCCCTTTGCCTGTTTTTTTCCTATATACTCTCTACCCTTCCTGATGATTTCTTCTCCTCCTTCCTGTCCCCCAACAATAATATCCCTGTTTTAATCAGATCCACCTCTTTCCTCTCTGCTACTCACTGTACTAGCTGCCAAAAACACCTGTATTTCAGTCTCTGAGATTATTCCCTGCTCCTGGTTCTTGCAGATCACAACCCATGGAAGAGGAGCCCATCTTCCCCTATAGCTCCTGAGGACTGCCCTAGTGCTCTCAGCAGAAGTATCTTTCTTGCATCCATAATTGCAGCAGAAACCCTAAAGGTCCCAAATAAGACAAAAGGAAGCACAGCTTGGGGCACAAGAGTCAGTGCTGCTGGTCTTTCTGATGGGACTTAAGGATTGATGAAACCATTCTATTTCATGGTTTTTTGTCCCCTTCATCATTCTGCTTCTGGAGTTCTGCAAGCCTGCCAGGAATTAGGCTGACCTAGAGAGAGAAACAGATACATTTTTGGTGATGAGAAGGGAGCAAGAAATGGAAGGGTTTCTCACTGGTAAGAAATATCCTTTATAGAACAGCATCAAATTTGGCAGCTCTGAGAAATCTCTCTGGATCTCCTAACCCCATCATATGTCACAGCTAAATGATAAAGCATGCTGTTATCTCATTAAACAACAGTGACAAAATCCAGAAAGTAGGACATTGCTTTCTCTTGAGTGGTGCCGCCTCTCAGCTGAAGGCCAGGTGGGCTGCAGGAGGACTTTTGTCACTGATATTAAAAAATTATATGGTGTCACCCTCCATCATAACTGTTGTGAATAAAAACAATTGCAAAGTAAAGCAAGTGATCAATCAACACTACAGGGAAGAGCAGGGAGCTGTTATGTGAGTAAAAGCCCATCTCACAAATAACAAAACTTTCCACACTGAAGGAAAGACTGAATGGTTGAGGCTGAGTAGACTTTCAGATAATTTCCAGAAATTTCATATTTCAATAGGATTATGATGATCTTCTGTAGGGCCACAACTGCCAAGCATCTAAGCAGCCACAACTAAAGAAGATGTTTTAAAACTGAAATTAAAAAAAAAAAAAGCAAAAAAATAAAGATTAAATTAATGTTCTGCTTAGAACTTTGATTATTTGACATTTCCCATGTTAGCAAACTACATGCATACATTCACACACACTTTGTATTAATTGACACTTTTTTGCTTTTCCAGTTGCCCTTCTGCTGTGATCTCATGTAACAGAAGGGTCTCATGGCTCTGCTTTGGATGGACACTGAACTGCTTGCAGACCACATATACTTCCACTGCAGCCAACTGAGACCATTAAGTTTTCTGTGCTAGAGTTGCCTGTAAAACCTTTACCAGAGGAGGCCTTATTTGTCTCAATTAACCTCTAAAATTCTTGCAAGAAATAGAATGTAATCAGAACCAGCATTACCACTCCTCCCCACTCTAGTCCAACTAACTTCTTCCACCCCATTTTGTGTTCTGCATATACCCTCCCCACCCCAATATATGCAGCTCATTTTAGGAACCTACGTAACGTAATTTCTGTATTTATGTTTTTATTCATTGACTTATGACAGTTGTTCATTCATTGAATGACAACGCTTTGACATTGTCATTGAATGACAATTGACATTGACAATGAATGACAAAGCACAGGAAGAAAAAAAATTCTTCCATTTTTTTCATATAACTATGTAATATTTCACAATATGTCTTCTTTACACCACTGTGGTATTTTATCGTAACTATTTGGTCAGATAGAAGTTATTTCAGTAACAGAATGCCTGCAATTTTCTGTTATTTCTGTACTATCCAAATAGGATTATACAACCTGTGTTAATAATTGATCATTCTCACACAATATTTACTAATGTAGCTATGTTGAATCTTGTGTAAATGATGAAAACAAAAGGTAGAGAGTTTAAATGGCTTGCCACAGGGCTTATCAAGAGTCAGTAGTGAAGATAGGCACAAAAAAAAATGCACCAGACCCTTTCTGGATTTCCATGAGCTAGGCCAATCCAAAACAAATGAGCACAGGATTATCACCAGAATGTATAGTGTTAGATAGTTGACACTATTTTAAAAGTAATTCCAGGTAATGAAAAATATAGCACCAAGGTTTTGCAAATGTGGCAAGGCCCCGAGAGAAGGCTGGGGCTGCTGATGGCACAACGGTTCATCAACAGGATAAGCATACATCTTTGTCTTTGCTAACAAGTCATAGAGCAGAATCCAGGCTGCCAAGTTTAACTACTTTTAATCTCTTTCCTAATAGGATTAAATCTGTTATTCACAGAAATTTACATATGTTACATTGTGATGCAAAGCTGCGCTTCTGCTCTATTCAAGTGCAGTGCACATCATATAGGAGGGACCATAGTGTACCCAGCTCAACCAATACACTTATTTCTAGCCATGGGTATTTTTCCAGGTTTAAACTTTTCTATGTAGAAAGTTTTGGCCAACAATTCTTTCCATTTTTCTGGCTACATATACTTGACTCACTGCAGAACTTACTCAGGAAAATTTCTGTAGTCAAAATATGATTAAAATATTGTGAAAAATCAGAAAAAAAATTTTAGCCTTCTTTCCCACATTTTAGTATGTATCTATTTTTCCAGGTTTAAGACAAAGAAGCTTACATTTCAAAGGTGTTTCAAAATTCTTAGCAGACTCCAAAAAAGACTGAAAGGACTTATTAAAATGTGACACTTTGGTACCTCTCCCCATACCCAATTAAAACTCCGGCCTGTGGCTCATTAGAATGCTACCAAAAGCATAGCTCAAACTAATCTTTGGTAGTTGTAAAAGGCAGAGTAAAAGTGAAAGTAAAGTGTGAAGAAGTCATTAGACAAAATCCTTGCAAAAGTAGCATGATGCTTTTGAACAAGTCTGCATAGCACTGAGCCTCAGAGCTCAGGGCAATCTACACTGAAACTAGATGGTCAACTCAGAAATATCTCAAATCATATGCTAAAAAAATTGGAGATACTGGTAAATCATGCCAGAAAGCAAAGCAGGTGTAGCCTAAATACACAGCACAGTAAAATCAGCTTCAATAAAGAATTAACAACAAAGAATACAGAAGTAAAGTTCTTCACTTGCTGAAAGTGAATTTTTTCCTGAATCTAAAATAATTACCATAATTTGCCATATTTGCCCTTTTATTTTTTTTTTTCTGAGTGCGAAGGAAGACGCCAAAAGAAAGAAAAAAAGGAAGAAAAAAGCCGACCGAAGACAGTGTCATCTGAAAAAAAGATGACTACCGGACGGCTTCTAGTGGTAAGCCTTAAATTTCATAAAGAGAAAAGGAATGGGAGATCGGCTAAAGGAAGGGAAAGCGGAACAGCACACCTGAGCGCTCCGTTCCGGCTGCAGATCCCCCGCCAGTCCTGCCAGCAGGACCCCACCGCTGCAGCCTCTGGACCCCGCCACGCGGGGCGCTCGCTGGAGCTTGCTGAAATCCCTGGGTCGCAGTGACCTCTAGAGGTGAATTGTACATCTGCAGGATTCCCCCGGTTCTGAAGGAAATGTGTTTTTCTTCTACATAAAGAGTCTTAAGAGGATTTATATTGAGGATTATCCAAAAATTCCTCCATTAGTACCTCGACAGTGTATCCAGATATTTGAAACAGTGATAAGTATTTCCAAATACAAACATGACATAAAAAGTTTGCTTTACAGAAAACAGGATAATGTAATGATCTGAGAACATGATCTCAGAGTGGAAGAAAGTAAAAAAAAAAGTCAGTCCCTCTGTCTGTTGAATGCAGTAGCAAAATTCACAGCCACCTTAGTGAGTGAAGAGTGCAATGGACTTTAATTCATTTTTTACTACCCAAAAAAATGCAGACATAGTCCTGCAAAAAGAATAATGCTCCAAAAACACCCCAGCAATCCTTCACACCTAAAAGCAGGTAACTTGTGAGTGTTGTTTTGTGTGATTACCCATTCCCAAGTAAAAACATTGAGAATCCATTACCATTTATTCAGGGACTTCTTTTTCTTGCCAGATCAACTTAAAAAGTCCTTAAGGCAGAGAAATGTATGGTTCCAGGTAATATTTGAGTACCTTTCATGAGGAATTAAAAGCTCAGTTCCTGCTATTTGTAAAAGTTGTGTAATCAATTTGCAGCATGCATTAAAAACTCCAGGGAACTGGAATAAGTAAAAGTAATGATTGTACTACTGTTCAATGAAGCCATAGTCGAATCCTAAGGGAAAAGACAGGACTATAAACTGGAGATTGTAATTTACAAATCCCACTTCCAGTCCTATGACAGCTGTCAAGGAAACCTTCCTGTCTGACCATTCAGGACCCACTCTGGCAGTCACACTTCTACCACCCCATAATTTCACCCCAGCTGATGCCAAACACCCTTTGAAGTGGATGGCTCCAGTGAGTCAATGGGTGCCTCTCAAGACTCCCTAAACACACCACTCTCATGGAGTCAGATCAGTTTTCCTTATAGGCTTAGCCACAGGTTTCCCATCACAGAGTCCCAGACATCTGATTTCTCTAAGTACTTTAATCATGGCACAAGTCACCCAAAACTAGCTTGAGATCAAGCTGAGTGCTGCCAAGAAGGGACCCTGAACCAAGTAATCCGTGGGCTTTTGCATCCGCAGTCCATGCACACAGTCGTCCTGGGGTCTTCCTGCTGAACCATCAACTCCTGTCGTATCTCTGAGTGGCTGCTTACCTGGCTGGTGCCACAGGTCCCCATGCTCCTTGTTGTGCAAAGGGCGAGATCCCTCTTGGTGAAAGCTCCAACCATTTCCCCTCACACAAAGCACAACCTGCACTTGCACTGCATTGCAGCAGCACACCAAGCTACCCACACTAGGTGTATTCCTCAACTGCCACTAATGCCCAAGCTCTGACTTTCTGGCTATTTACAGGCTTTTTCCCAGAAGTGGCCTGGCCTGTACTGGTATTTCAGAGGTAAGAATTCATACGGAAAGGGCTTACACAGAGAAGCAGTTTTTTACTGAAGGTCTTTTTACTGAACATGGAGGATTTCCTCGTGTTAGCAGAGGTGGAACATGGCCACTTGTCTGCACATCCTGGCCAAACCTGAGGGTTCTCACCACGGGTTGCCCATGGTGTCTTAAGACAAGCTTGCAAAGATTTATGAAGTGTGGATGTTAGAGGTTTGGATTCGATGTTTGAGATGAGAGCAGGAAGTGTCCTAAGGAAAGACAAAAAGTGTGATGATCTGTCCAGATGGCTGCTGAGGAATGGTCTTACACCTTCTTTCACCACAGTTGATCCTTGTACATTCAAAGGTATTTAGGCAATTGATCTGATTATTTCTCCAGTGTAATTTTATTGCCATTAAAATTAAAAAAACATGAACTCCTCTGCAAGAGGAAAAAAAACCACAAACAATAGAGCAACTAGTTAGGATTTAGTCAACACAAGAACAGACAGGGGAAATGCTGCCTCGTATAAAATAAAAAACAAAATAATTTTTAAAAGGCCCAATGTTTCTTTAAGCAAGGGACAATCAGAGCAAAACAGCCTTGCAAATCAATCATCCATTACAAACCAGAACATATTGGCATCTCAGTCTGCAGTCACTCAGGATGGGGGCAAAGTTTCCTGATGCCAGCATTGCTTGAGGCTTTCTGAGACATCTGGTCATTTCACTATAAGATGAAGACTGCAGATAGAACAGAACATATATGAAAATTAATTTAAAAGAAGGGGAAATTGTCTTGTGTTGTTGGGATGATTACAGGTCAATGCAGTGCATTGACTAAGCAACAAGTAGAAGGGGGAGGGGAGTGTAACTGAGCTTGCTGCATACAACAAAACCAGCATCCAAAGCAATTGAAGATATTTTCATAACCTTACTGGAAACAGTAAAAGACAGATTCAAACAGAAGATGTATGACATAACATGAGAGATCATTTTTAAATAGAATTATAAGGCTCTGGAAGCTCCCATTAACCCTGTGGGGTGACAAGCAATAAGGAAACACAGCTACCCTGTAGCACAAGGAAGTTACACCAGCTTGCAAACTGGGTTGGTTTCTTTCCTCCTGCATGTAGCTTTCCCAAAAATATATCATATTTATACATCCATGCCCCAAACCATCTATTATATTTTTTCTCTTCTCCCACTGATACTCAAAAAGGTGGAACCAGATTTGACCTAATAGCAATGTGCCAAGGTGGAACTAACTCTCACAGGAGAAAAGGATGGCATCTTTATCAGTTATGTTCGATTATTGGGAAAAAATATTATTGCCCATGATAAGTAGTGCAGCTTCACTTAACATACAGGGGTTATCAAACGGGGAAGGGAGAGATGGGAGGGAGGAAGTGGATTATTTCACCAAATTACTAAAAAAAGAATTAAGATCAATGGAAAATAACCAAATCTCTCTATTGCATCTAACAACAAGGTCCCCTGATGTTCCCTAAGTGTCTTTACTCTGTGTTCAGTAGCTTTTAATCTCCCTTTGCAAATGAAACCTCTTCTGCCACAATTACTTTTCTTCTACTTAATTCCCATTTACACAAGGAAGTCAGTTTTCTGTTTTCTCAACTGTACAGTGATGATGTCTTCACTAAATATTGGCTTTCAGCTCTCTTCTCAAATCTGAGGCTCTTCCTGTTGCATTTGACTTGCTTTCATTGAAAGAAAGCTTGCCATTTTGTTAATAAAATTCACCTTTTTAAAGAAAGAAACTGAAACCTCTCTTCTAAATACTTACACTCATATAAACGAATGATGTTAGTTTGGTAATGAATATGTCAAACTCCAGTGGTAATTTGTACTTTACACTGACTCTGTGTGGGTTTGCAATAACATTTGCTACATTAAAAACATGAGGTGTGTTGGGTTACACTATGTGCCTTATAGAAAAGCAGGCCTGGAAGGCCTAGAATAAGCCTCTTCCCTAGGCCCGGAGGTGACCAGAAAGCATATCCAGGTCACCAGGGATGGACATGGGAAAGAGGATTGTGGGTTTGTGGCCTTCTGGACCTATTGTGTGTGAGTATTGTAGCTTGTGACCTTATAGGGTATAGTTTACCTTTTACCATAATAGGTAAAAGCTGTGAAATAACTCAGCTGATTGGGGAACACTGTGGTGAACATCTTTCCTGTTTATATGATGACACATCCTGTCTGTGGGATGGTATTAAAGGATTTTGCACTGCATTGTACAGCAGTAGTCATAGGGTAGTCTTAGAGTAGCCATAGAGTAGTCTTAGGGTAATAGTATAGTCTGTAGTAGTCTTAGTCTTCGCCTGTATAATAAAGGACTTTGCATATCTCCATCTCATCTGAGAAGTTCTTGCCCCTGCATCAAATACTGCAAGGTGAAATCTTAGCCTCATTTGAATAAATTATTCTTTTTTGTCTTTCAGCCTCCTCAGGGCTGTGCCACATTGGTGCCTACTGAATTCAGAGGTAATACCTGTTTGCTGTGAGCATGGTCGTATGGACACATCCTTTGCCACTGGCATCACAAATGAATATCTGACTTTTTCCCCGAAGAAGTATAAGATATGTATACTATATGATGGTGCCATAAAAATATTTATTTAGGTTAAGTCCCGGGTCCCACCAAAATAAACAATAAAGAATTGTGGTGATCTCAAAGGGGCAGGATTTCACCCTAAAACATACAGAAGGGCAAATCTGTAATTCAGGAGCACAAAGGAGTCAAACTTTAGTCCTGGAAGCAGCTTTGGTGCAGAGTTTTCAATCACAGAGATGTGTAAATACAGTGCATTGCCTTTTCACTGCACTTTCCGATGTTTTGACTGCTCTTTGTTCCACAAAGTTACACAAGTTACACAGATGTCAGATTTGCTTCCCCTCCACTGTCTTTCCCCTAAAGTAAGGGGCATCCATCAAGTCAATCATAACTAGGTAAAGCTAAGCAGTTTATGATAGGTATGGGGTCAGGGAAGACTGAGTCTTGTCTCCATTATGTCAATCATTTATGGCTTCCAGCAACTATCTCAAGGAAAGGGATGAACACACCTTTTATTTTCTCAGTTTCCTGTTACTTCATTCAGGATTTTGTTGTTAGTGCAACTACAATAATATTTGAGAAAAAGAGAAATCAAGTAACAAATACAGAGAAAACAGAAGTATGGGACAGAGGAAGAAATGNAACCAGGCTAAAGTGTCATACCTAAAGCATCACAAGTATGCATGCTAATACTTGTGAATATAGTGAACTGTGTAAGAGGTATTTAAGAGAAAAGGCAAAAACATCCTTCAGGTATCATTAGATACTCCACAGGTATCATCATCCCCTGGGTCTCTGTCTGAGCTTCATAGTCTCAAAATCTATTTTCCAGACCTATCCTTAGAAAGAGCATACTGTGAAGCAGTGGGACGAACTCAGATTTCAAAGAATGATAGAATGACCCTTAAGATTATCTAGTTCCAACCTCCCCACTATGGCCAGGGACACATTTCACTAGACCAGGTTGCTCAAAGCCCCATCCAATCTGCCTTTGAACACTTGCAGTGATGGACCATCCACAACTTCTCTGGATATCCTGTTCCAGTGGCTCATCACCCTCATATTCTTTCTAATATCTAATCTAAATCTACTCTCTTTTGGTTCAAAGCCATTTCAGTTTTAGGCTATTTCAACCCATTACCCTGGTCTTTACATGCCAGCATGGCTAGTGCTTACTGGGCNTATCTCCATCTCATCTGAGAAGTTCTTGCCCCTGCATCAAATACTGCAAGGTGAAATCTTAGCCTCATTTGAATAAATTATTCTTTTTTGTCTTTCAGCCTCCTCAGGGCTGTGCCACATTGGTGCCTACTGAATTCAGAGGTAATACCTGTTTGCTGTGAGCATGGTCGTATGGACACATCCTTTGCCACTGGCATCACAAATGAATATCTGACTTTTTCCCCGAAGAAGTATAAGATATGTATACTATATGATGGTGCCATAAAAATATTTATTTAGGTTAAGTCCCGGGTCCCACCAAAATAAACAATAAAGAATTGTGGTGATCTCAAAGGGGCAGGATTTCACCCTAAAACATACAGAAGGGCAAATCTGTAATTCAGGAGCACAAAGGAGTCAAACTTTAGTCCTGGAAGCAGCTTTGGTGCAGAGTTTTCAATCACAGAGATGTGTAAATACAGTGCATTGCCTTTTCACTGCACTTTCCGATGTTTTGACTGCTCTTTGTTCCACAAAGTTACACAAGTTACACAGATGTCAGATTTGCTTCCCCTCCACTGTCTTTCCCCTAAAGTAAGGGGCATCCATCAAGTCAATCATAACTAGGTAAAGCTAAGCAGTTTATGATAGGTATGGGGTCAGGGAAGACTGAGTCTTGTCTCCATTATGTCAATCATTTATGGCTTCCAGCAACTATCTCAAGGAAAGGGATGAACACACCTTTTATTTTCTCAGTTTCCTGTTACTTCATTCAGGATTTTGTTGTTAGTGCAACTACAATAATATTTGAGAAAAAGAGAAATCAAGTAACAAATACAGAGAAAACAGAAGTATGGGACAGAGGAAGAAATGTCTCTGTGTGAAAACATAACATGCAGCTAGGGAGTGTCTCAGATATGTTCTGCTTCAGTGAGCATTGGGGCGGTATTCATTCAGCACCAAGAAGGATGTCTCAGTTTTTCCCAGGACGCAGACCGTATAATTATCTCAGAAAAGTTTTATGCCTAACACTTATTTAAAAGATAAAATAATTTAGGTTGTTGGCTAAACTGGCCTCAAATAAAGCTGAGCTTTACCATCTTCTTTCTTTCTCCCCTCAGCCCTTAGGTACACTGTCCTCCTACTACCTTTGTAGCCTTCAACTCCCCCGAGAATTAAAGCAGCTCTCTTCAAGTTAGTGATGCCTTTTCCTGGTGTTAGGAAATAAAAGCTCAGACACGGTTAGAGGGTTGGGAGTCGTTTACCTCGATATTTTAATAGGATCCCATTCGATGGCTTCTGCCGTCCAGGTGGAACGCGTTGCAAAAGCCCCGTCCCCCCAGTTGAGTATACAATTAAAGACCTTACACATTAGCATATCTAACTAGAGGGCCCAATAAGGGGCTAGGGTGGGCTAACTTCTAGTTTACAGAATCTATCCTGCTAGGGGACCTTGAGTTCTTACGACAATAGAATGTTTGGTTTCTTATATCTACGTAGTTTCTAGGGTGTTTAGTCTCCTGGCCTACTGGACACTAAGAAACCAGGCTAAAGTGTCATACCTAAAGCATCACAAGTATGCATGCTAATACTTGTGAATATAGTGAACTGTGTAAGAGGTATTTAAGAGAAAAGGCAAAAACATCCTTCAGGTATCATTAGATACTCCACAGGTATCATCATCCCCTGGGTCTCTGTCTGAGCTTCATAGTCTCAAAATCTATTTTCCAGACCTATCCTTAGAAAGAGCATACTGTGAAGCAGTGGGACGAACTCAGATTTCAAAGAATGATAGAATGACCCTTAAGATTATCTAGTTCCAACCTCCCCACTATGGCCAGGGACACATTTCACTAGACCAGGTTGCTCAAAGCCCCATCCAATCTGCCTTTGAACACTTGCAGTGATGGACCATCCACAACTTCTCTGGATATCCTGTTCCAGTGGCTCATCACCCTCATATTCTTTCTAATATCTAATCTAAATCTACTCTCTTTTGGTTCAAAGCCATTTCAGTTTTAGGCTATTTCAACCCATTACCCTGGTCTTTACATGCCAGCATGGCTAGTGCTTACTGGGCTAATTATCACATGGCAACATCCCTGGGTCCCCCTTCTCTGTATGGAGCACTTACACAGAACTGCTATGGGGAAGATGCAAAATATTATGTGGTAGTATAGAATCACACAGACATCTGGCACGAATAACAGAAATTTCTGTTTAAAGCTTCAGAAAATTCTGTAAAAGGAATCCCTGGGTTTCTCTTAATGCACTTTTTGAAGTCCACACAAAGACAATAAATGCCTAAATGCATAACTAACGCAAAATCCCAGTGTCTGCCAGTGAAGAAATCTTGTCTAGACATTTGCACGTAACTTCCAGTGCTGTGGCTTTGCTACTTCATATTATGAAGCCTTGTAGTGGTCCAGTATCAGGCTGCATGGGTCCGCTACCTTCCAAAAGCGCAGCTCAGGGCTGCAGGACACTCTGGAGGACCACGCACACGCACAGCACTACAACACAGACACACCACAGGGTATAAACCATACACCAAACAGCAAGAAGTAAGGAAGGGACTTAGGCTGGGTTCCACAGATCCAGCTTTAATCCTTCTCCTGGAGGGTCCAGGGACTAAGCCAAGGGAACAAAGAATAGCTAACAAGTTTTATACTACAATGGGTGGGAGCATTGACAGCTAATGGGGTGAGGGTCCAGGGATGGTATAACAATGAGGGAATGGTTAAAAGTCCAATGAGAGGGGTCCATGGGGATGGCCAAGGGGCAAGGTCCAATGGGATATTGAACAACAGGGAATGTTCCAGAAAGGGTACAAGGGAGAAAGAGGTGGGGAAGCCAATTGGGCAACTGGGTTTACAGAACAAGAATAACTTAACATAATAAACCAAGGCACTATGGGTGGAATAAAAGTAATCTTCCTGACTGGGGAGGATAGCACAGCCCTAAAGGCTGTGCTTGAAGTGGGCCCTCACAGAAATCTGGTCTGCAGACCCACTGTGTGGAGGGCAGCACAGCCCTAAGGGCCATGCTTCCAATAGGTCCTCACCGAGATTGGATCTGCAGGCCTACTGTCCTCCACAGAGCCTGTTACACTTTGACATAATAAAGTGTTCATAAAAGAACTAAAAAGGGCTGAACTAATCCTGGGAGCTGCTGTGGACAGTTAATAGCATAAAAGGTGTTTAGACAGAATAATGAAAGCACCAAAGCTGAAAAAAGTAGAGCAACAAGTTTTCATTTCAATGTCATTTCTGCAATAACAACAAAAATTAAATAGAGCAAGTTTCCTGATGTGAGGCTAACTCCAATAGGGAAATTGGACTACTGCTTAGACATCAAGGTATCTTTCAAACCACTTATGTTTTTATAGTTGTTGTGAAAAGGTTGCTTGCCTCCCAAAGACTGTAAAAATTACGATTTCTGTTAAGATGTCATCTCAGCTTTTTAACAATAAAACACTCAAGGGAACAGAAATGGTTGTTCAAGATCTCACTAACACAAAACTGTACACAGAAGCTTAGTGCTTTCTTGAGTTTACGTGGTATCAGCTTTACCTCCAATGCTTCATTTGGCATGCTTGCCAGCGCTAGCATTGGACTGTAAACAAATGAAGTTTTGTGGGGAGAAAATATTCACTCAGAGTTTCCATTACTGAATATTGCAGAAACCTAGGAAAGAAATGTCTAAGCCAGTGGCCAGTTACAAATGGATGTGGAAGTTTAGATAAGTCCTTGCCTTTTGCCCAGTCCTTGGCACCAGGCAGTAGCTTTATTGAGGTGGCCAGCACCCCAAAATCCACTCTCGTTCACAAGTTCTTTTAGTAATGGCTGATTCTATGATATTATAGAATGAATTATTTATTTAATAGAAAGCTAACAGACATAAGACTTGACACATGATATATTACACAGGAATTAAAACAAAAAAGAAAGACTACTAGTAGATTAACATACAGTGCATGATAAGGTACCCTTTTCAGTTACAGCTAGTGAAGCAATAGTATAAGCTTAGGATTCAATGTATCTTACCATCCCATTTTTGGTGCAGCACACATCGAGATCCTTTCCCCCAATTACCAGGAAAGCAACGCCAAGCTTGCATCCAAAACTTGGGGAGAAGTCCCTGACACCTTCAGGATATGTGTGTACAGGCTTCTGCCCCTGTGATAACTCATGTATCTTTTATAGTTGTAAAAAGGTGTCTCTCAGTATTTCTCTTATCTCTTCCCACATCAGCTCTCCAGACAAAGATGTTGATTCTTAGCTGAGGCCTGAGCTCTTTTGGGCCAGAGATGACCCCTGCTGGGCCTTTCAGCCCCTGGGTTATCTCTTTATATGCACCAGCTATTTGTGGTGGGGATGGGGGGAGGCAGATGTCCTGCTACATGGGCAACCTTCATTCATTTCCACTTCCAGTATCTTTTCCAAATCCTTTCTTTCCTCAGCTACTTTAACTCCTGTAAGAGATGGTACGAAAATCCCTCATCTGCCTCACGATCATCGACGAGGAGAGACTGAAAACCCAAAAAACCCCAAAGGGTGAAGAGGGCACAAGAAGCCTGGGCCAGACCGAGGTGGGATGCCTGCCAAGTGCAGGCGTGTGCGTACTGTTACACATTCTTGAAGAGCGCAGATCATGGTAGACTGTGTCATTCTTGCTGCCAGGGCAGAAAGGACTGCGTCGAATTAACTGTCCTATACATCTGTTCTGTACCACTACCCCAAAGCAATGGGCCTTATTCCCCCACCTCTTGGCCAGCTGCCCCTCACTTTTGAAAAGACTATAAAGGGACTTTCTGAAAAGACCCCTACGAGATCTCCCCACGGAAAGAAGACGGATCTATTGGCACAGGACCATGAGGACTCCATCTCACCGTTGGTAGCTATTACCCGCCCCCCATACTTTGTTTCTTTATATCTCTCTCTCTCCTCTATCGCATAATCATGTTGTTGGCACTCAATAGAAGTGCACTGTTTTGATTGAAACTAAAATCCCCGTTTGTGTTTTCTTTTGCACTCTGAGAACAGTAAATGAACCATCACGACTCCCGCTTGTATTAGCAGATCCTGACAACTCCTAAAAAAATTTTTTTAAATAAATACATTAAATTAAAAAATTAAATCTTCAATCCCTTATGTACTTCATTCAAAAGTGTCACCAGGGTCTCATTCAGTGCAGTTGGCTGAAGCTGCAAGGCTTATTGTCACATCCATTAGTGAATACTAGACTTGGTCTGATCTCTAATTTTACAGTCATCTTGTCTTCAACAGCCTGTAGGTTTTCTTTGGCAGGCTGTTTGTAATGATAATGAATTGATCCCTGCTGGATTGCTCAAAAACTACATCAGCTTTATAGCCAGTGTGCTAAAGCTCCCTCAGATTTACATTCACTTAGCTGTTCCAGTTACCTCAGCACTGTGCTGCAAGTGCTTGCCATAAAGAAATGAATGCACCTAAACTAAATAGAATGGGTTTTTATCAACCAAATGTTTTAACAGTTTTAATATTTTGGTGGGGTTTTTTTGTCTAGGATTCAAGGTCTATCCAAGATTCAAGTAGTGAGGTTTGTAGCATCCATAATATAGTCTTTCAAGTAATACACTGAACTAAGGGCATGCCAAATAGAGTTAAAAAGGATCCCTGCTCCATCACTTCTGCAGTTTCTATAGTCCAAGACACCAGGTCAATAAAACTAATGGTACAGGAAAGAAGAATGGCATGAAATAGTAAGGCACATTGCAATAGGTGAACAGCAGGATGCTGCTGTGATATTTTTGTAGGCATCATGAGACACAATCATGATAATCAAAATAAGGAGATTTTCCTAATTATTCAAGGTGTCTTTGAATATATTAGTGATACAAATTCAGGACAAATGAGGAGAGTACTCATATTAGAGGATATGACCCATATTTTCTTAACCCAGCCTACATTATATCATATCACTGCTTGAGCAAGGCAGGAATGCTTTGTTTGGCAAAGTTAGTGGTTGAGTTTTTAGCAATTTAGGTCTGACTAGTAAATATAAATTACAATGAAAACTTGTCTAATATCAATATGCATGCTACTCTAAAAGTCTAGCAATCATTTAGAGTGTGTTTAGAACAGAATGACAAAGAGAATGCTGCTCCATACTAGAACAAATTGCTTTCAGATTTTAGGTCCAGTGTCACTTTTGCTAAAACCAAAATTTTGTGTTTCGTTCTCTTTCACACTCTTTGGGTTGACCACAGAGTTTTCAAGAGCTGATGGATTTTTTTATATCATTGACATCAACCAGTAGGATAAATATCAAAATCCTGTAGGACCTTCTAAACCTGCATAAGCTTTGGAACATTTCTCTTATTTCACACAACTGGGTATAGAGCTTAGAACATCTGGGCACTAGGCTAACATTAAAATACAAAACAACAGCTCAGAAGAAAGAGGGGTATTATTCAGCTTTAAAAACACATATTTCAAATTATCCAGGAGTTAATTTAGTCTTACAAATGCTGATGGTTTACATGAAATGAATTTTTATGCCTGTCTAGTCCCTGGTAAATTACTTCCAGCACTAAATGGATTTTTACTTTAGTCATAACTTCTCTTCTTAAACATATCTGCTGCAGCAAGCTCAAGGACTATGATTGATTCTGCTAAACAGTGCATTCATGCCCACATTACCACTAACAGTTCCACTGAAATTTTGCTCACAGGTAAAATTAGGATCCAGCTTCCATTCCCAAAGCATCTCTTTCGGTATGCAAATGCTTGCCATGGCAACACTCATCACAACACTGGTGTTGCTTTGAGTGCTTACCTACCCCCCAGGAAGGTAACCTGGTTCTCCAGAGCTTTTCTTCTGCCACAACTCAAAGCTTTTCACTTCCGCTGGAAAAGAGAAAAAAAGGAGTGGGGCATAAACATTTATTAGCACATAAACTGATGTATTTGCTTCAACACAAAGACACAGAAGATGCAGCTGTCACCTGCTATTTTGGATTATGGTTCTTCAGTATTCTTTAGGACAGCTTTAATTTTCAGTCATGTTTCTGACCAGTCTTTAGCCTTTTAGGATGAGCCAAGCAAAGCAGAATTCATTTTGTTGCTGTTGTTATTAATACTGTTGATTGGCATCTGAAGGACAATTTTCCTCTGGGAAAAGCCTGCAATGTTTTGCTGCAGTAACATATGTTTGGGGCGGCAGAGGTAAGGTATTTGTTATCAACCATATGATGGAAAAATACTAGGCAGTAAAACAGTCTGTAAAGATCTATGCCAGAAGGACTGAAAATTTTGAACAATGGAAACAATCAGAATGTTTAGGTATCACTTTGGTGAGGTTTGAGACAGCTCAAAAGCATTATTGGGAAATTGCATGTTTGGAGCTCTTGATATCGGAAGCTTGGGATATTTGATATTGAGGATATTATATGTTTAGTCTGAAATACTGATTTTCCTCGGAAGTAGTTTTTGAAGAGAGGAAAGAGCTATTGAAAGAATTCACACTCCAAATGCAAAAGATCAATATTTAAAAAAAACACCTAAATAAAAAACACCCCAAGATTGAAAAAACTAAATTGATCTTCATCTTCCTTATTCTGTTATTATGTTCTATTATTCACTCTAGTACAGATGACAGCAGTCATGTTTTGACAAATGACTGACATGTTTTAACTCCAACCAGCAACCAAGACCCATGCAGTTACTCACTCATTCATCCCTGGTGGAATAGGGGAGAGAATCAGAAGAGTAAAAGAGAAAAAACTGCTGGGTTGAGGTAAAGACACTTTAATAGGTAAAGCAAGAGTTGCATGAACAAACAGAGCAAAAAAAAGGAATTTATTCCCCACTTCTCGTGGGTGGACAGGTGTTTAGTCATCTCCAGGAAAGATGGGCTCCATCGTGCATAATGGTGCCTTGGGAAGACAAACACCATAACTCCAGATATCTTTCCCTTCCTCCTTCCTTCCCTCACTTCCTACTGAGCTTGAAGCCATACTGTCTGGGATATACCTTTGATCAGTTAAGGTCAGCTGTCTCAGCTGCGTCCCCTCCAAGTTTCTTGTGCACACCCAGCCTACTCACTGGTGGGGTGGTATGAGAATGCATTGGTTTTGCATGGCCTGGTTTTTGGTAGCAGGGGGGCCGCTGTGAGAAGCTGCTGAAAGCTTCCACCATGTCCAGGTTTTTGGTAGCAGGAGGGCTACTGTGAGAAGCTGCTGAAAGCTTCCACCATGTCCAGCAGAGCCAATCCCTGATGGCTCTGAAGATGGACATGCTGCTGGCCAAAACTGGGCCAATGAGAGAGGCTGATAACGCCTCTNCTCTGAAGATGGACATGCTGCTGGCCAAAACTGGGCCAATGAGAGAGGCTGATAACGCCTCTGTGATGACATATTTAAGACAGAAATGAAAACAAAGTGGGGGCAGTGATAATTCCAGGCAGAGAAGAGGAGGAGGTGAGAACGTGTGAGGGAAACAACATGGAACCAACCAAGGACAGTGGAGAAGGAGGAGCCAGAGCTGAGATTCCTCTGCAGGCCGTGGTGAAGACCATGGTGAAGCAGCTGCATCCCTCTGCAGCCCATGGGGATCCACAGGGGATGCAGAGGTCCACCCGCAGCCCATGGGGGAGGTGCCTATGTTGGAGTGGGTGGATGCCTGGAGAAGGCTGGGATCCAGTGGAAGACCCAGTGGAGAGAGAGGGCCATGCTTCCAGGCTGGAGCAGCCTGTTCTTGGATAACTGCCCCCGTGGAAAGAGAGACACACATTGCAGCAGTTTTGGGAAGACTGTTTGCTTGTGGGGGAAATTCACGTTGCAACAGGTGTGGTAGAACTGCTGCTTGTGAGAGTGGACCCATGTTGAAGTTCACTGAGAACTGTCTCTCGTGGGAAGGATCCCACAGTCTCACAGGGGTAGGACTCCTCTCCCAGAGCAGCAGAAGAAAATCACAGTGATGAACTGACCAAAATCCCCATGCCGTCTCCCTGCGCTGTCAGTGGGAAGGAGGGAGGGGCTGGGGGGAAAAGGTGTTTTAAGGGCTTATTTTACTTCTCATTATCCTCCTCTGATTTTTTTAAGTAATAAATTCACTTTGCAACCTTAAGGTGAGCCTGTTTTGTCCTGGAAGTGTTTATCTCCTGGTCCTTTTCTCAACTTGTGAACCCTTTGTTAAATTTTTTTCCTTTTCCTCTCCTCTGCCCAGCTGTGGCAGGGGAGGGTGACTCAGTGAATCTTCTGGGTGCCTGGTGTTGGGTCAGTGTCAAACTGTGACAACATCCATCCTCTGCTGTGCAGAGGAGCCCAGCTGCAGGAGCCCCTTCACGCCAGGAAAAGCCGCATTCACATGAACGACAGCAGAGGGGGTGCCATGACCCATCAAAGGCTTCCCTCAAAAGGGTCCCCAGACCCTGCACGAGAGTACTGCAACATCATGCAACAGATCCACAGTGTTGCAAGGGACAGTGTCAAACCTAGCCTCCTCAGGGGAGGCACCTGGGCATTCCCGCCTAGCCCAAATATATATTAATCCATTGGATTCTATATTTTTTGGCGGGGGTGGTGAGGAACGCTCATCACCAAGAAGACCAGAAAGAGGGAAGCCACAAGATGTCACTGGAAACCTCAGGAGGGTGATGATCCTAACTAATCCACTCTCACCTCCCCCCTCCCTCCCTCCCTC
>VZTZ01035164.1:0-14318 GCA_013400955.1 Drymodes brunneopygia
GTATTTTTCATTCTCAGAAGGGAAGTTTCTCTTTTTGGAACTCTTACCCTTCATAGCTACCATCTACACTTTTTTCCCAACTGTTTTTCCAGCTTCCTTCTGCCAACCACCTTTACTAATGAACCCAGTCACGGCCTACCCCCATTTAATTGACCTTTTTTTGATATATGAAGGCTCACAGCTTTTGGATGGTGATGAGCATTAAGTCAGTTTCTTTCCCCTTCTAAATTGCTAGAAACAGAAAACAGGTGAATTTCTGTACTGTTCACTAATTTAAGGGTGTGTAAACCTTCTTCTTCTCTCCTAGAATTTGTGGAAGTTGTTTCACTTCCAAAGAATGACCTACTGCAAAGAATTGATGGTAAGAGCTTTCTGACACATTAAATGGACTCACATGAACTTCAAGAATCCCTTCTCAGGGCTCCTCGTGTCATTTCTCATCCTAGAATACTGTATGTTAAGCAAAAAGCTGTGAGAGAATTGGCCAAGTATGAGACTTAGCAGTGGATGTTTGCAGTGTCTGGAATGCTACACATCTTCATTTTAGCAAGGACTTACATTTCTGTAAAGGTGAGATTTTAACAGCATTTGGTATTTTTTTCTTTTATTTTCAGAACTAGTAGCAGAGGAACATCTGGCAGTTGATGCCAGGGTTTATACTTACGCCTTGGCTCTGAAGCGCGCGGCAGAAAAACCGCTCCAAGTTCCTTTTATGAAGTTCTAGAACTGGACAATGAGAAATCTAATTCAAAACTGCCCAAGTCGGATGGCTTAAAAGTACTACTGTTCTTGTAATCAAGGTCCTTTGCTTTACTTGTAGAGCAAAAAAAGTGTTTGTAGGAATGATTCTGTTTTTATGGTGTTTTTTTTAATTATGTAACGGACCAAAAGCATTTCTTCTAACTGCTCTATCAAGCCTTGACAGAATATCCATAATAAAAATACTGTTTAATTTTCAGAATGGCTCGTTTCTCACTAGATTCCTCTATGCACTTACAATTCAGAATAGGGAAGATGCTTAGGTAACTGTGGTTGGTGTTGTAACACCATGTTTCCAAAGGAGGCAGAGGCAGAAGAATGAGCACAGGTCTCTCGCTCTCACAGCACTCACACAACTCCAGACACCTGGAGAGGGGAGAGCTCATAGTGGTCTGCAACTTCCTCATGATGGGCAGCAGAGGGTCTGGCACTGATCTCTGCTCTCTGGTGACCAGTGATGGGACCCAAGGGAATGGCCTGAAGTTGTGTCAGGGAGTTTTCTGTTGGATATTAGAAAAAGTTTCTACACCCAGAGGGTGGCTGGGCACTGGAACAGGTTCCCCAGGGAAGTGGCCACAGCACTGAGCCTGACAGAGCTCAAGATGTGTTTGGACAACACTCTTGGGCATATGCTCGGATTCTTGGGGTGTCCTGCACAGGGCCAGGAGTTGGACTCAGTGAGTCTTGTGGGTCCCTTCCAACTCAAAGATCATAGAATTGTAGAATATCCTATTAAGTAGTAATTTTGTGTGACAGGAGCAGGAACAGCAGCACAGGAACACCGTGTGCATGCTGTGGCTGAAGTGATTGAAATGGCAATTTTAAGAACTTCCTATTATGATTTAGACATGAAGATGCTGTTTCCTTCTCCCAGCCCTAACTAAACTATGCAGAAAGAGAAAACTGGTTTGTTTGGTCTAAAATAACGACTGTGACACTGCTATCCACTGGTGTGAAGCAGAACTTCCAGGCCCAGGCAGGAGATCCTGCTGAAGATGTGAGGTCACTTATGTGCCCTGAGAGGGCACAGCCTTGCAGTTTTCCCTCTCCTGAGGACATATCTGTGTACCCAGGCTGCACCTCTGCTCAGTCAAATCACTTCTAGGTACATCTTATCCCAAACAAACCCGCAATGCACCTGCACACAGTGGGCTGCTACTAATTATGTAAACAGCCACCACTGCTGGAAGGTCAGGATCTGAGAGTTTTAATAAACACACATCAAAATCAGTCTTGCCTCTGAAATAGATGAGGATGAGCGTGCATAATTAGGGAGACTTTCTGAAACACAAAATTGCTTAAGATTTTCTTACCTTCACAAACAACACAAAGTTACTTTCAAGTTAAGCGTGAGAGAAGACAGAAGAATGTGACATCAAAGGGAAAAGGTAATTGATTACAGCAGAGCAGAAAAACTCAATGACTTAAAGGGGAGGAATTTTGAGATTTGTTTCTTAATTGTGGCTGCTAAAAATTAATCAGAATTATATTCTAGAAAGAAAAAAAATAAAGAGGAAAAAACGGAGCCTTCCAGACCTCTCTCCCTATCAAGGCATGTTAGAAATTATCAAAGACTGCACATGAATTACATCTGGCACAGACAAGACGCAGGAGAGAGTTTAATTAAATAAGTTTATTGTCTAACGCTTACAGTTGTTACATCGCCGCTGTAAAGTGCGACAAATTTTCAGCAGGAACTCCCTGTTCCCCCTTTTCCCTCCTATGAACTGCTTTAGCAACCAGGCCTCGTTCTTTAGACTCACAAAAGCAAAGTGGACATGAAGTTTCAGTGGCACAGTTTTCACAAGTACATGGTTGAACACAACTGCTGGGCCAGGCTGCCCTGGCAGTGTGACAGCGGCTACCAGGCTGCCCAGAGGAGGCCCGGGGCTGCTGCCCCAGCCCAGCAGCTCCAGCCCAGAGCCAGCTCACAGGTGAGAAGAGTATCAGCTGCTCGTAAAACGTCTGCTTGCCACCCTCAGAGCACAGAGCAAGTGCCTGGCTGGAGGCACCACAAAGGAATAAGGAGTGCTGAGTTCAGCGGTGGGGAAATGCGACTTAAAAAAGTATAAAAAATCAATGTAAAATACAGATAAAAATAAATTTTGTCAGGAATACTGGCACGTAGCAATCTGAACTCAGGTATCTTTTTTTCCTATTAGGGACAGAGAAATTAATTTAACATTTTACTGCTGTGTGCAAAGATGTTTACCGCTCTCAAACTGATACATTTTACCATCTCACTGTAGTGTCCGAATAGCAAGGTAGATGAATTGTTTCCAGCATTACAGGCAACACTAGATAATACTTAAACAAGATAATGTAAACTTTATTCTTAAGGCAGCTGGTACTAATGCTGCACATAGGCATCGCTCAATGCCCATTACAGGAATGGGACATGTAGCACTTGAAAACAAGTAAAAAGAAAATAGCATTATTGGACTAAATGACGCATGTTGTCAAAATACTTTCCCTTTCACACAAACCATGAAATATTTGGACATCTAGAAAAATAATGCACCTACTCCTCCAACCTCAGCCTGTTCTTTTACAAATATTTCAAAATACTGATAAATAATAGTGACTGCAAGCAGAATGCCAGTGCCAGAGCCAATGGCTCCTAGAAAGTCAGCCAGTACTGAAAGGGCACCAATGCACAAACCACCAAATGCAGCTGCTGTAGGGATGTATCTGTAAGAAAGGAAAAAACAGGAAAGAAAAAGGTAAAAATCAAGGTATCTTTCTTTTACAAACATGGAAGAGATTCAACTCAAATTCTCTCATTATGCCACTTAAAAAAAAGACACTACAGGTAAATCTCTAATCTGCTGCTATAACTTCTTTTGCCTAACTAGGAAAGGCAACAGCTGAATGGGAAGAATCTTCCCTTTTGCAGTGGAAACAGGTATCAGATTTTTCTGAGAATCTCTGCTCTGGTTGACACTTCCTCAGCACTCTTCACCATCCAGCTGGAAGTCAGCATTTCCTTACCTGTTAAGCTCATGAACCATTGAAGTATCCCTGTGGCCTCTCATCACCATTTGCTGTTCTTTGAGTTGCTTGGCAACCTGCAAAAAACATTATGAAACGCTGCAGTGTTTCACAGTCACTTGATGTTTACTGGGATAACAACTGATCAGTCAGCAGCTGGTCAGTTCTAAACCAGAAGCACTGAAAACAGTTAAGGTAGAACACCTACATCTTTTGCTGATGAGCCAGACACCTCAATCCAAGTCTTGGAGAAAAATGCACAGGATCCCAACATAAATATTATATAAACTATTACATGGACAGGATCCTCAAATATTGCACCCATGGATTCAGGAGGGGACAAGTAGTAGCACAGGCCACCAACGGGGTAAGAGCGAGCAGGGCCACCTCCACTGACATCCTGAGAGGGGAAGAAAAAGGCACTAAGTTATTTCTCATAGACTTTCCACATTCCTATGCTGTACTTATAGAGGAATTCCTCTTTGATGCTTGAAACAGCTTTTATATACAAATATTAAAAAGTAAGTATTCCAGTCGGTTAAATACCAAGGATTCACACTGAAGTAAAAATGCAGATAATTCTACGTCGCTAAAATGTGATAAAAGACTTACTGCCCACTGTCCCAGTAAATTCACCAAGAAGTTGCCACTGAAACGAACAGACAACATCTGGGAAATGACGTAGAGGTTTGACACTAAGGCAGACTGCAGAATGATGGGAATGTTGGAGGTATAGAACAGCTTGATGGGGTAGCTGCTGTACTGCCCACGGTACCGTGCAGACTTGATGGGTAAATCCACTCGGAATCCCTGTGGGGAAGAACACAAATGCACCAGGGTTCACTTCCCTGGTATACACAAGGTATTCCCAGTATGCCCCAAAGCTATTCCTGACCGTGCAGTTCTTGCTGGATAAACATGGAGTGCAAAGTCTGAGACAGTAGAGCCCAAAGGCTTTCTGCTACAGTCTGAATTATAAATTTTAGGGATTTTTAGGTGTTACTGCTTGGTTGAATTACATTCTTTTCACATAAACATGGTTTCTCATCTGCTAACTGATACTCCTGTAAAATACATTTTATAGAATAGGGGTTGATAAAAGCCTGTAATGGCTTCTAACTGAACTAGCCAGTTACCAGCAGGCTCTTGTGTAGTAAGCCCAGTTTTCTGGGGCAGAATCCTTCCTCAGTACACCCAAGAAAAACCACATGGACTTGAAAAACTGGTATTTCTTCTTTCTTTTTTGCCAGCACCCAGACTCAACAACTTAAAAAAAAAAGATCTAAAAAATCACATTTCAGCACCCACCCCCCAAATCTCCATATGGATCCCCCTTTAGTATCCATTTTAGTAGATACTCAGATTTAAAAAGAAACACTTATTAAATGTTTCAAGAAAATTAGGGGGAAACCGACAAGCTATGCAGTCTTCTAGAACAAGTTTGTCATACACATCCCAAAGAAGCCAAGTTCTCCAGCTCTGTCCAAAAGTATTCATTAAAGTCAATGATGAATATTAAGAATATTATTGGTGTGATGCAACCATTGCAGTACCAGAATCCATTTTATTAAAAATATTCTCATAGTGTATGGCATTTAATGGAATATGAGATTACACACTGAGTGCAAGTAGGCCTGGCTGTAAAATTTAACAGCTTTTCTGCCACAGGTAATTGTCACTGAAATAACAACACTAGAATAAAAGGAGCTCCTTACTCAAAGCTAAGATACTTCAGTTACTCTGGCTTAAACCTTCCCATGTTTTCCCAATGACTGCAATGTCCAGGATCCATGCGCACTTCTACCTCTGCAGAGCTGCTGTGAGGAGTTTTACCTGGAAATAGATGACTACAGCAAACACAAACACTGTAGCAATCAGGTTCATGAGATTGGGCAGATTCTGTCGGTAAAAAGCCTCCCGCAAAGCCCGGACTTTGTCAGTTCGTGTGGCCAGGAGATGGAATAATGCAATCACAGCACCCTCAAACTCTGTTCCTGCAGGAAGCAACAAAGTGAAAGAAAGGTTAATCTCCACATTAAAAACATTAAAAGTACCTTTATTTTGGAAATTTTAAGTACGACACACAGAAAATCTGATACAAAAGGACATGGATCCTGTTATAACACATATGTCACAACATAGGACTCTTTTTTAGCTTAGAGAATGTAGAGTGATCTAAAAAAACATTATTCCTGGTTAGAAAAGCCAAGAAAACCCATCAAGGTCACACACATGAAAGAATACTGTCTTCCTTTCTTTTCTGGAAGCAGAAGGATATTTGAAAGGAAGAAATAATAAACAAGGTGAAAAATAGCTTTTGGAAGAACAGTAATAAAAATGCAACAGAACTACTAAGAATTAGGTTCAAAGGAAAACTAAAAACATGGCTCAGAATTTCAAATGAATGCAGTAAATGAGTTAATTTCTTGATGCTGTATCTCAAGGTGGTATTTCAGGGGTCTCGAAACAACTAGATACTGTCAAAGACTGGCTGAGGAACGAAGAGATTGCAGCCTTTGAAGAAACAAACCAGATTTAAGTAATGCAGAGGCACCAGCTACAGAAGTATTTTATGGCCACAAACAACAGCTGGATCACAAACAACTCCCCTGAATGTACAGCACTTCCTATCTTCTCTATATCCATGGACTAAGTGATGCTAAAACAAGACTATTTCAGTTTGCAAATCCAAACATTTTCATTTAAGGGACTTCAAGTCCCATTTTAACTGCTGCACTTCAAATCAGCAAACTTGTATTAATCTCCACGTAAGTCAGACATTTTCAACTTCAATGTTAATTGGATAACTGACTTCAGAAGCCATTCACCACACATTAAAACCTTTTTTTAATGCCATCCAATAAACATCTGATAGTTTATGTGTAGCATACACTCACTGAAACACGTTGTGACTGACTGTAACAGCACACCTACCTCTGCCAGTGTTGATGGTAGTGGGACTGAAAGCTTTCCACACAATGGTTTCACAGATATTGGTAGCAATAAACAGGGAAATACCAGACCCCAATCCATAACCTTTCTGTAGCAGCTCATCTAGCAGCAACACAATCAAACCAGCCACAAACAGCTGTGAGAAAAGAAACAAAACTGAGCAGAAACAAGAATAAATCAAGTCAAGAGTTGTGTATTAATCCTCTGCTTCAGTCTTTTCATCATGTTGGAGACTGATCATAAATTGTTTCATGTCAATGTCATTCATGCAGTGTTTCTGCCCTCTCATGTCCCAAGGCCTGCACATCTCACCTGGCAATGAGCTCTGTGCCTTTTTCAACGCAGACACAGCAAAGAGGTTACTCAGTAAGAACTTTTTTTCTAAAAAAAATAGTTTAATTTTGTGCATTCACTGCTTTGTTCTACAGGAGAATGTCTCAAAGCTGCAGCTGTGCCATTTAGTTAGAATTCCTCCACAGCATTTAACAGCAGCCACTGTTTCCAAAGTCCACCGATTCCTGTATTTTCCACTAAGCAGCCACTCCTACCTGAAATACTTTTGATATTAACTATCCCAGCATTCTCTTCCTTTATGGAATATATAGAATTTCTCATATCTAGACAGATAAAAATGATGATGCTTTATAGAAATAAAGTAAATAAACTGAAGTCACCAAGGCATAGAAAGATTTTTCCTCCCAACTATACTGTCTCTAGCCAGCCTCAGTTACACACAAAATAGCTCTTTACAAACCTGAATTATAATAAGAAGACAAATTCCAGCACCCATTTCAGCAGGATCTCCATACATTCCAGTCATAACATACACAATGGCTTGCCCAATGGTAATAATCATCCCAAATACTAAAACAAGAGAGAAAGCAAATCCTTTTAAAAAAATCTGCTGAAGTCACCTACCAAAGAAATCTCATATCTAGTATCACTTAGGCAGGCTGCTTTCCCAAGAATAAAAATACATTCAGTAATTTTAATTGCAACACTGCTTACATTTCTGAGCTCCATTGAACAAGGCTCTGTCTTTTGGAGTATCACCAACTTCAATGATCTTTGCTCCTGCCAGCAGCTGCATGATCAAACCTGATGTCACAATGGGTGAAATACCCAATTCCATCAAAGTACCTAGAAAAGAAGAAAAATTAAAACAATTGCCATTCAAGCACCTCTCCTAAAGCATTAGGGCTCTTGAAAGGTTCCTGAGCTATAAAGAATATTTCTGATAATGCTTCCAATATATATATATTCCTGTACAGGTATGACAAAACAAATGCAGTTATGGTCTCACAAAAGGCTGCAGTGTTAAAACCTGTAATTTTGAAGGCAGCATGGAAAACCCATGTAGCTTTTAATTACAAATATTTTTGTGGAACCATGCTAACACTGAAGGCCAATGCACACTGAAGCTCAGCTTTTTTGGCATATCCTCAAGGAATCTTTCCCTGGACAGCATCTTGTCCCTGGTTGTTTATTCTATCAGTGCTTCAATGTCACATTTTCCAAAAGTTTAATTCTGCAGACCACAAAAATATGCTGCAGATCCACAGCTTCTGAGAACACTACCCTCGGAATCATTGGCTCTAGTTGAGAGTTTAGGATTAAATTAGTTCTTAACAAAACAAAGACTGCCATTAAGCTGCTCTTACTCTGCCAACTCACTGGCACAGTGTCACTGAGGTACCAACTCCCAAATGTATGCAATTCAAAGAGGGAAATAATTGAAGTAATTATTATAATTTGGTTCTTTCATACTTGTATCCTGGAGTTTGCATGTTAAATATTCCATCACCTCTCATGGAGATCTCTATTCCTCTAGCAGCTAGAAAATTAAGATGTCAAAAACTTTAGCCTTCACCTGACATCCTCCAGTGACTTCTAGTCAGTTGATGTAAGTGAAAATTCACTTTCTCACTCCTGCTTTTTATTGCTTTCAGTCTCTCTAGCCTTTTCTTGGCCACTGTTACCATTCTGTTTGGGTAGTGGACAGCATATTTAGTATCATACACTGCTAGGGACACACNTTCCTGTCCCGTATATTATTTACAAAGAGACTGCTCTAAAATCCTGAATGGAATAATCCCAAAACTTGTGAATCAATATTAATCTCATCTGCATGTCAAAGAAATCCCATCCCTAAAATGAAGCACTCCTTAAGTACCAATTTTAATTACATCTGTGTTAAGAACTTTACAAAGTGTCCCAACCTGACATCTGGGTGGTGTGGAATTTAACAGCCAACTATTTTTCTCCTGTTTCTTCTGATAGAAAATAGAGGAAAGAGTGAGTACCAACCTCTGTTTGATGCAAGAATGACTCGCATCCAATAGAAGGGGTCTGCAGAATCTNTCTTGCCTTTTCCTTGCTACTGTTACCATTCTGTTTGGGTAGTGGACAGCATATTTAGTATCATACACTGCTAGGGACACACCACATTCTGCCAATTCTGCAGGAGAGTTTGAAGCAGAGAACTTCTTTACCTTACTATCCTCACTGCAGTGACAAAATTTGCTATTCCTAAGTAAGCAGTACCTTCACATTAGAGGGTTCCAGTGATTTTCTTACTTCCAGCCAATTTTCCAAGCTACAGATGAGATCAGTGTCTTCATTTAGAGTCAAGCATGACTGTTCACCCATCTTAAGTTTCAGACTTCTAGCATTAGTTTGAATCTTCTTATACATTAGGTTGTGTTCCACTTTACTCTTCTATAATACATTACTTTGGTTTTGCTAAACTTTATGCCTAATTATCTCTGCCTTTAGCTTTCCCACCTAGAAAATTACTGACCCATAACATTGCCAGACTATTATGAAGTGTAACTGACATGGACAGGTGAGGCATTTCCTAATCAACACCCTCGTACTGCACATTAGTGCAGTTCCTAACTGGAAAGCCAGAAGATTCCCTGTCCCGTATATTATTTACAAAGAGACTGCTCTAAAATCCTGAATGGAATAATCCCAAAACTTGTGAATCAATATTAATCTCATCTGCATGTCAAAGAAATCCCATCCCTAAAATGAAGCACTCCTTAAGTACCAATTTTAATTACATCTGTGTTAAGAACTTTACAAAGTGTCCCAACCTGACATCTGGGTGGTGTGGAATTTAACAGCCAACTATTTTTCTCCTGTTTATTCTGATAGAAAATAGAGGAAAGAGTGAGTACCAACCTCTGTTTGATGCAAGAATGACTCGCATCCAATAGAAGGGGTCTGCAGAATCTGATGACATGATTCCAAACAAAGGGATCTGTCAAAGTGCACAACAGCATTAAACAGATACACACAATTAGCATGCATTAATACAAAAATCTTAACATGTAATGATTCAACTGTTACATTGTTTAGTTTTTTTAATTAAACCAGAGGTACTGACACCATCTTTTCTAATCCTCCAATTGGGGCATAACTCAGAGGAATAAACTAAGACCCTTCCACAGGAAAAATCAGAAATTCCTAGAAAAAAGAAGTTTAAATATTAAAATTCCAGAGAAAGAAATATGTTTTGAAATATCCTACATGGAACTGTCAATGTTAGACAAGTTCATACAGAACTTCCAATATTCTGTATGTCAATATTGAGGGATTTTGAGCTCTTTAAAACTCTTCCTAATCATCAAAACAGTAGACTAGGAATCCAGGCAATCTTAGAAATTGATTTCTGAAAACTCTAGTCTGCACCATCTGTTGTCCTTATTAAACTACTACAATCTCTCATATAGATGCAAAATTATAACTATGCATACATCCAGCTGCTAGTAAACCCAGATAAACTACATATTCTTCTAGCTCTAGTATCATTCCCACTTCCTCCTTCCAAAAAGCAGATAGGTACAAGAGCTGGGTTTTAGCCTTTGAACAGTCCTTCAGAGCTGAAAACAAAAACTATTAAACTATTGCTCTGCACTCAGGAATGTCTGCATTAATAAACATAAGCTAAAAACCCTGATTCTTAATGCATGTTTCATTTTGAATCTTCCAAGAGGTCTGTAAGTTCTAAAAAATGTATATCACGTAATACATGGATTCTCATTTTCTTCAGTATCCTAGTATTCTTTAAAGAAAACCAAAAAAAGCCTCCACTGTTTACAAGCCAAGCACAGGTTCTAGGAACGCCTACAACTATGAGTAATAAAGATCACATAAATGTTTACAAAGACAGGCATTTTGGAGGGGTTTTAGGTAACAAATTTACCAGGATATTCACAAAAGACAAGTTCTAAATGTCAACTTAAACATTTCACAAAAACATTTTCCTTCAATCTTTACAATCCATCAGCTTTTTCAAGAGGAATTTGGTAAAAAGTCACTTCAATTTAGTTCTCACACTTGCGAGTGCTACAATTTAAACATAGCTATGAGCAGAGGGTAAACCATGCACTGAACTGCTCAATTTGTTTATGCTGCTCAATAAATAATTACCTTGGCTGTTTACCCTGCAGCCACAATCATTTGATATGACTCTTGTAACAAGAAAAAAAATTACGTATTTCTGACTAAATAAAAAGCATTAGTTTCTAAAAACATCTATGATCAACACTAAAGACTACTTCAGAGAGCCAGGTTTTTTCAACTTAAATACTTTAACATAAAAATAAAACCTGAAACTGGTAGGTCAGCATGAAACAAGAATGTCTTATGCTTTCAGTGTACTTTGTATGTACAGAACACACATTTTCTGACCACAGACAACATCAATACGTACCTGGCAGCACACTAAGAAAATGAAGAGTGTGATAGCTGTCCATAGTACCTTCTCTCTGAACTGGATCTACAGGACAGATTGGAGACACAAATGTGTTCACTGTGTGTAGAACTTCCACTGCACTCTCACGTCAGCACTAAATGCTGTTATCATTCAGAATTCAATGCCAAGATATCAAACCAGAAAGCATCACTCCTCACTGGAATTCACTTTTAATATGATTTCAGATTTTAGAGAGAGGGACAAAGGTAACTTATGTGGGACTGGCAGACATTCAGTCACTAGAATATATTTTATCTACAGTATTCTAATACAGTGGGTATTTACAGACAAGCAACAACATGGCTAAAATCATGGACTTACCAGAGCAAACACGAAAGATTAATGCAAAAAACATATCTTCAGTGCTTAGTGCTCTAGGCTTCAGCAGAAGTTTTGTAAGGCTGGAAGTTATTAAACTAAAGCACTATGAAGTTTTTAGAGGGATTGAACTGTTGTGAAGGCAAGTGATAAAAACCAGAAGAACCATGAGTTTTCAACAGCAATTCAAAACATTTAGAATTAAGTTCTTCAAAGGGTATTAGAGGAAGCTTTAAATTCATCATTGTGTTCATGGACATAGACCACACAATGATTTTTAAATATTCTTTGTTTTCCTCTGAAGTATTTTTATTGATGTAGATTATATATTACTTTAAAAAGAATGCCAGACCAATGATCACTAGACATTAATTCATTGAAGAGAATCTCAGAGTCACAGCAATTGAGGTGCCTGTAATTAGTGCCAGGTGCAAAAAGAGAAGAATCACAAGATTTGAGCCAGAGGATTACTCAAAGCATGAGATAGAAAGAAATACACTTGAAGAGAGCAGAGAGAGCTGAGATGCAGGGTTATGTTCAAGTTCCCACCTCTCCTCCAGGGACTGTAAACCTGAGGGTTGTGTTCACTGCAGACAAGTGTGGAGCAGCTACTAAAACATGACATGAACTAACACATAAGAGAGATACAGCAGCAATGGTTGGAGCTCTCTGCCTCCAACCACTGAATCTGCCTGCGAAGAAGTAACAAGAAAAAGGATTAGTGCCTGGTTTAGCAGGTACTGAACACCCACAAAAGAGAAACTACAAACCAGTGCAGCAGCAGCACAGGTCCTCAAGCAAAAGAAAACCCAGAATGTAGTCTACATCTTTATAAGTGAAACCATGCACTTAGAAGCAAAATAATCCAAGTAATTTATTTCCTGCTACTGCCTCACTCTTAAAGGAGGACAGATGCTAAAAATACTTACAGCACAGAGTTATAAAAAGAAAAATAGTGACAGCAGCAAATAAATCCAAACAATACCTTGTGTTAGACGATGCAGTGCTGACCCACTTTACCAAGTCTGAACTCCACAATTCAGATTTTAAGCACAGACTTCTAAACCCAAAAATGCTTAATCAAATTATCTCTACAGCCCCAATGGTAACCTTGGCTTCAGAGGCATTGGTAAAAGTCTAGAATTGCTCTGGTTCTCCCTGTAACTGTGATGAATATGAGCATTAGAGGAATTCTGCATCACCCAAATCACAGTTATTCACAAGGAAAGCAGTCTCTATGAGTCAAGATAACAAAAAAGAAAAAGGAGTCATCCAAATCCATATGTCAGGAACAGCAAAATACAGAATGGTACCAAAATATTCCAGCCACAAATGCTAACCACAGGAACAGTAAATTTCACCATCTGATCTGATTCAATTGGACATTTTCTTCCTTTGACATTTTTCTTAAATCATGTGAAAATGAAGGGAGTTGAGTATTATCATCTTGGTGCTCTGAACAATGTGTTCTACTTAGAAAATCTGTGCATGAGGGAAATATGAGCCCATTCTACTAACTACAAAAGTAGCAATCACTTTTGCTAATCAAGTTGGCCAAAACACAAAAGCAACACTACCTAGAGACAGAAGAAACCACTTTCCTCATGAACAAGAATGGCAAAAGGATTCAGTGAGAGCCCAACTGAATCAAAACATCATCTTCACTTAACAATCAATACATGTTTAATGAAAATGAATCTCCTTTTCTATTTGGTTATCTAGATTTCCTGTCCTGGCCTTAAACCAATCCACTAAAACCATTATTGGTCATATCTGCCCGTGACAGTTTGCAAGAAAACAATAAATTACAGAGAATTAGACTTACCTGGAATGACCTAACTCACTTGACAAACTACACAGAAGCAAGGAACATGACTGAAAATGGTCAAAGGGCTCTTCAGCCTAGGAAAGATGTTCCCAATTATATTTTCACTTTAAATTTGTACAGAGCTGGCAACTGGCAGCCATTGTCTAGACAGCGACCTAAATAGCAGTAAAGACAAAATGACCCANTGAAAAAGCATGAGAAACTTATACTATAAAGTTACAATCATAGAACCCTGCAAAAGCAGGGCGACATCTATCTAAATTTCTTGTCCTGGCCTTAAACCAATCCACTAAAACCATTATTGGTCATATCTGCCCGTGACAGTTTGCAAGAAAACAATAAATTACAGAGAATTAGACTTACCTGGAATGACCTAACTCACTTGACAAACTACACAGAAGCAAGGAACATGACTGAAAATGGTCAAAGGGCTCTTCAGCCTAGGAAAGATGTTCCCAATTATATTTTCACTTTAAATTTGTACAGAGCTGGCAACTGGCAGCCATTGTCTAGACAGCGACCTAAATAGCAGTAAAGACAAAATGACCCAAATAGACAGGAATCTTGGCACCTCTCTGGGCATCCTTCATCTGCTGATGGACAACAAGGATAGATCAAGACCCTCTTCCTCTCTGGCAAATAACACCTGCCAGTGAGCTTTACAGAAGCATCAGTATCTGTAGGTTTGTGTCAGCTTTCTCTTCTCAC
>VZTZ01035167.1:4208-18108 GCA_013400955.1 Drymodes brunneopygia
CCCTTCCCAGCTCCCTCAGGAATTCTCCAGCCCCTTCCCACCTCCCTCAGGAATTCTCCATTCCCTTCCCAGCTCCCCATTCCCTTCCCAGCTCCCTCAGGAATTCTCCATTCCCTTCCCAGCTCCCTCAGGAATTCTCCAGCCCCTTCCCAGCTCCCTCAGGAATTCTCCAGCCCTTTCCCAGCTCCGTTCCCTTCCCTGGACACTCTCCAGCCCCTCAGTGTCCAGCAGAGCTGTGAGCCAGCAGATGAAAGGTGGATCTGCACCTCCAGTGTCATTCACACCATTCCCATTTCTCTGCTCCTTCCATGAGATTCCTCCCCCTCCGACAGCTCCTGAGCACAGAGCTGGGCTGAGCTGGGTGTCCCTGTCGGAGCTGGGATGAGCTGGATGTCCCTGTCGGAGCTGGATGTCCCTGTGGTGTTAAGGAGGAAATGTCACCGTGCCCAGGGCACAGCTGAGCAGCAGGCAGCGAGGGGGAATTTGCTAAATTAGCTCCTCAGCCTGGCCCTGCTGTCACTCGTGTGCTGTGAGAACAGGAGGGCTGAGCCAAGGTGGGGAACGCGCCGTGAACCTGCTGGGGATGACAAAAATATGCAAAAAAGCCCCAAAAATAGAAGCAGGGAGGAAGCGTTATGCAAATGGCTGTGAAAGAGGACAAAGATGAGAGGATTTGATGGTTTTATATAGCACAGTGTTGCCCAATAAAGACCGACCACGCTTCGTTTTTCAGCAGCGACTTCCAGGCTCCTGCATTAAAATATTCCTTAAATAACAGAAATAAAAATAAGAGAAATAAAAATCCCTAAGCAAGATGCTTAATGGGGTTCTCCAGTGTCGTGTCCCAGCTGAATCCACTCTGGTCCAGCTGAACTGGTTCTCCTGACACCTGCAGACCTGGCTGTGAGGAACCTGCTCCTGGTGCAGGTTTGGGAGTGCTCAGCTGAGCCTGTTGATTTATTTATCCCGTTCTCCCCCTCCACAGGCAGATCAGGCAGTTCAAAGGTTAAACTACTTAGGATCTGACTTTTCACACCGGATTATTTCACGCTTTGCTGCACTGATTTTCCCTGCCATGGCTTTGCTGAAGAGTTTCTGCTGGGCTCCAGCAATTGCAGGTCCCAGCTGGAAAAGCAGGGATAGAAATATCCGTGTTCCAGCTGCTGGGAAAAGCTTTTACCATCGTAAACCCAGTGTAAAAGCTGCCCTGATTTCTTATATTTTCATATTATTCTTATCCCAAAGTTTATGAACTCCTGTTTGCTGGAGGTGTGGGGTGCTGCTCCTCTGGAGAGCCATGAATCACAACACAAACACAAAAACTGTCATTGCCATAAAGCAATTCTAGCATTTACCCAAAGTTAATTTATCTCGAATTAACTGCAGGAAATACGGGCGGGATCCAAGTGATGTCTGCAGCTCTGATCAGAGATAACAGCAGAATAAACAAATAAAACAGTTTATCACCAGGAGAGGCTGCAGCACTTCCTCCTGCCAATCCAGCAACTGAGAATCCACAATTAGCTCACCCCTTGAAAAGTTTTTTCCCTTTTTACCAGAGCAATAATTTTGGATTTTTTTTTTCAAAGCAGGAGGCGTTTCTTTATAAAATTCTGGATGACACTATCGTGATAAATTGTGGAAAGGCTCTGTTATCATGGTTTATCCTGTGTTTCCTTGAGGCTGCACAGCCAGAAATGACAAACACTTCACAAAGTCTGCCTGAAAACACAGGCAAACAGCAGGAGGAAAAGGATCTTTCTGTTTTTTATTCTTTATTCCCAGTACCAGCGAGGGACTGACCAAAGGGTAATTGCTGCCTGTGCCTCACAATCTCCTGGGCTTCAGGAGCTGCCAAAACTGAGCTGCCGTGACCATTCCTGCAATAATTGAATGAAATTCAGTGTAATCCCTCTCTAGTGAATGAGGGCTTCACTTTACCCTGGGATAAGAGTCTGCCTATGAGAGAATGCCAAGAAGAACTTGATACGCTGGAAGGTTTATTCTGATTTAAACCACGATAATTTGCTCAAGTGCCTACATCAAATCCATTCTTAATTTCCTGTCCTCATATAAAAATAACTGGGAACTTCAGGCTGCTAATATATCGTTTAATTTTTTAATTTTACAGAAGAAAATACTCCCTGTTGCCCTGTTCATCCGTTGTCCTAAATAAAACAAGGGATTTCTTTGTTGTTTTATTTCCTCACATTTTCATGTTCCCTTTTTTTTCAGTCTCTTGCATTTCCTGTCTGTGCTTTACCATGTTATGGGGAATAATTTGCTTCCAGGAAATACCCAGCTTTTTTTACCCTGGAGAGATTGGGATCTCATTCACTGATTTCCATTTTTTTTTTTTCATTAGGGAAAAAAACCCCTTCCCATAGCATCAAAGGTAAAAATTTAACACACTGTGCACACAATTTTGCAGCTGCAGCAGCAGCAGCAGCAAAACAAAGGTTGCCAAACAAAGCTTTTGTTTAAACAAGTGACAGACATTCAGAATTCTCCTCAGTGCTGAGCATGAGGACACGGGGACAAAGGGATGGGGAAGGTGTGAGCAGGGCACAGAAATCACTCCAGAGTAATAATAATAAATAATAAATAACAAATAATAAATAACAAATAATAAATAATAAATAGAATAATTTTGTTTCCTAAGGACAAAATCCTCAGTCACACCCAAATAAAAAGAGAACTTGAAGCTCCCCTGTTTACTCATTTCCTTCTGTCTGGGTTTATTAATTTTCTCTGTAATATCTCTTGTAACTGCAGAGGGAAACAAAGCCAGCCTGATGTCCTGTATTGACAGATGCTTAAGGAAAAGTTACACAAATACATCTTTAACCAAGAGAATATTAATATTATTTGTAAATGTGCTGTAGCAGCACATGAGGAGAAGGTCATTGTTTGTTTTTCAGATGCCACATCCATTTTCAACCCCCTCAGAACTGTTCTGTGATCTGAAACAGAAAACAGGGCAGCATCAAGTGGGTTTTGCTCCTGGACCTGCTTTGCTTTCTCTCTACCATTACTCTGATCCCATTCTGGTTTCTGCTGAGTGAACTCCATTTTATTCGATGAAAATGCTCCTAAATTTTCACGAACAGGGATGGAAGGAAAGGCCTTGAATCCCCTCAGCAGGGAGAAAAACACTGTTCCACGTTTTCCCATCTGTCTGCTCAAAGTCCAGGGTCCTGCAGGGTCATTTCTGCCTCTCTGAGGAACGGGGTGAGAAGGGTCAGGCACGATCTCNAAAACCCCTTCCCATAGCATCAAAGGTAAAAATTTAACACACTGTGCACACAATTTTGCAGCTGCAGCAGCAGCAGCAGCAAAACAAAGGTTGCCAAACAAAGCTTTTGTTTAAACAAGTGACAGACATTCAGAATTCTCCTCAGTGCTGAGCATGAGGACACGGGGACAAAGGGATGGGGAAGGTGTGAGCAGGGCACAGAAATCACTCCAGAGTAATAATAATAAATAATAAATAACAAATAATAAATAACAAATAATAAATAATAAATAGAATAATTTTGTTTCCTAAGGACAAAATCCTCAGTCACATCCAAATAAAAAGAGAACTTGAAGCTCCCCTGTTTACTCATTTCCTTCTGTCTGGGTTTATTAATTTTCTCTGTAATATCTCTTGTAACTGCAGAGGGAAACAAAGCCAGCCTGATGTCCTGTATTGACAGATGCTTAAGGAAAAGTTACACAAATACATCTTTAACCAAGAGAATATTAATATTATTTGTAAATGTGCTGTAGCAGCACATGAGGAGAAGGTCATTGTTTGTTTTTCAGATGCCACATCCATTTTCAACCCCCTCAGAACTGTTCTGTGATCTGAAACAGAAAACAGGGCAGCATCAAGTGGGTTTTGCTCCTGGACCTGCTTTGCTTTCTCTCTACCATTACTCTGATCCCATTCTGGTTTCTGCTGAGTGAACTCCATTTTATTTGATGAAAATACTCCTAAATTTTCACGAACAGGGATGGAAGGAAAGGCCTTGAATCCCCTCAGCAGGGAGAAAAACACTGTTCCACGTTTTCCCATCTGTCTGCTCAAAGTCCAGGGTCCTGCAGGGTCATTTCTGCCTCTCTGAGGAACGGGGTGAGAAGGGTCAGGCACGATCTCAGCGTTCTCTTATTTATTTACAGACTCCTCCATCCCCCTGCACACATCATGAAAGAAAAATGAGGGGAGGCTCCTTCCCTTCTGAGAAATGTGCCCCTGGCAAAGCCCTGTGTGCACACTTTGCCAGGCTGGGATCTTCCCAGGAGCACTCACAGCTTCTTCTCTGCCCTTTCACCTCCCCTGCACAGCTGGGATTTGCCAAATTTGCTCCAGACCACGTTTATTTGGTCAGCTCCCATTATCATCTGAGAATTTTGGAGGGGATTAGCAAAGCCTGAAGGGGAGCTCATTCCACCAACAGATTTTAGAGGATTTTATCCTTCTGTGATTCTAAGCAGAGTTTGACCATCTCCTCATTCTGGACGTGCATCCATTTTGACACATCCAAGATTATTTGTGATGCAACTCACATTTTCAGATGTGAGAGGTAAAACAGACCGAGTGGGGATGTCCAGCTGTGCCCACAGTGACACAATGTCCCTGAGCAGGTTTCCACACAGCCCCACACACGTGGCAGAGGCAGGAGGGCAGGGCTGCCCTTTGGGGCAGCTCAGGTCAGCTGGAACCTCATCCAGAGGCAAATTCCAACCCCTGGGATGGTGAAATCCTGCACTTCCCTCCAGCCTGGGCACTGCAGAGCTCTGCAGACAGAGCTTTTCTCCCATTCCAGTGGATGCTGGAGTGCAGCCTGGCAGGGATGAAGGTCCATGGGCTGGATCAGACAGAGCTCTGCAGCACATCTCAGGAATTCCCCCTGCTCAGCACTCACCAGGGCAGATCTGGAATCTTCTGTCCTGTTTGGGGACCCCAAAGAGAGAGAAGGATGAAGCAGAGGTGGTTCCCAGGCTGCTGAGCTCAGCTGGATGGAGCGTCCCAGGAAAATGTGAACATTGAAAAAAAGCTTCCTTCAAGGAAAATCTGCCATGGGAAGTGTGAGGCAGTCCTCAGGAGGGACAAAAACACCCAGGGATGTCCTGGCTCCTGTGGGGAACCCAAAGTGACATTTTCAGACACTCCACAGAAGTTTCTGTTCCTCAGCAGTAAAAATCCCAGGCAGCTTCCCACGACTTGAGTGACTGTCCAGCCAATTAGACAATAATTAGGTGAGGAAAATGATCATTATTAAATTTCTTCCTTGATATCAAATTACAGCAAACTGTAACACTGTAATTTTTGCTGATTTATTGGGTTTGATTTACAACTGAGGCAACAGCAGGGCAGGAACAGCCTTCCAAGCAGGAAAATAGAACACAAATAAAACCTATTTAAAAATACTTCACAGGTAATTTATGAATTGTTAAAAATGGGTGTTATGGCAAATTTTTAATAGCAGAATGTTAATACTCTTATCATTCATCACTTCTTGCACTGTGAATCCATCTATAGATGGATTCTGGAGTTTTCAAAGTATACCCACTTATGTATTTAATGGAGAAAAAGAATCACATGGGTTTTGTAAATACTTTCATTTTGTCATGAGCCTGAGGGATTTTTAAATTAACTTTTAATGACCCAATAATCCTCACCTGCAGCCTCCACCCAGCACGATGGGCCAGGAGCTCATTTAAACCTCAGCTCTGGTAGTGGAGCTCTTGGCTTTAGGTTTGTCTCTGTCTCTGGGAAGGATTTGGGACCTGGCTTGGCTTTGGTGCTGTCTCCTTTTGCTCCTTCCTGTGCTCCTGGGTTGGACCTTGGATCTGCTTTGTCACTTTGTCACTCACAGGGGCTGGGAATGCCAAGGACCCTTTGGTTCAGCCACTGCTGTGTTGGTTTGTCCTTGGAAAGGTCAGTTCCATCTTCAATGGCTCCTCATTTTTGTTCCTATTTGGCCTGTAATAATCTGAAATATTGGGAATTTTTTACAGGAATAATTCTTTTCTTATCTTTCTGTGCCTGGCCTGGAAAGCTACAGCTCTGCCTTGGATGTGTTTGTGCCACTGACATGGATTTTGGTCACTGGAGGAAGAGCAAACAGCCGAAAGAAAATTAAAGCGTGGGATTTCCATACAGGATTTTCACAGAAGGTAACAAAGTTATTGCAGTGCCCCTGCAAACAGCAGCACAGTAACATTTTTACTTTCATCTCTGAGAAATGTGGATCAGGAAAACATTTCCATCTGTCCTCTCCTAAATGAAAACTTTGGCTGGATCCAAGTGTGAGCAGAGGAATAATTACAGCTCCTTGTGTTAGTATTTTTAGCCTATACAAAATTAGGGGATGTTTTAGTAACAAAATTTGTTGTTGGCATCCCTTGTTCTGCAGCTCCTCACCTGGAGGCTGCAATGCTCAGGGCTAAAACGTTCCCTCCCTGGGCCCAGCCTTCTGGAGCTGCTGGATTTTGGGAATTCCTCAGTCTGAGCCCCAGCTCGGGGCGTTTCAGCCGTTCCCTGTAGCCCCCCTTGGCTATCAGTGCTCAAACACACAACCCTTCAAATTCCCAGATAAGAACCCTCTCCTTGCATTCCAAAGAGGCGTTTTCTGCAACTGTTGGGTGCTCTTGGAGCCAGATGAGGAGGGGAAAAGAAAACCTCTGGGAAGCACATGTAGAACAATCATCAACCAGGCAGCCCCTGGCAGAGGATGGGGGAGCCACTGGAGGAGACAGTGCAGGGACAAGTTGAAAATTAACTCCTGGCCTGGCTCCACCTCTTAACCAGCACAGGGTGCTCTCAAAATTATTTATAAATAAGCCTGGCCACCCCTCAGCTGCCGTGGAGCTCTGCAGGCACAGGATTTTTTTTATTCTCGGCGATGCTGCTGGGTTGTTAGGCAGCGGTGGAGGTTTTTGTGCCCGGGTGGCAGCGATGAGCGGGGCGAAGGTGACAGCCCTGGGCCGCCTGTCCAGGCAGCTGAGAACCCTGCGGGCTGTGCCAGCCCGGCCCTGCAGCCTGGCCGCCTGCTCCCGGAAAAAAACCAGGAATGCTGCTCGTAAGTCACTTCATCCCATCCGCATCTCTGGAAAACGAGGGAGAAAGGGAGGTGATGAGGTGGGAAGAGAGCCGGTGTTGTTCTTATTTATTAGCGAATCAAAAGGGGAGTTTGGGAAGTGGCTGCAAGTTTGAAGGAACAAGAGTGGACAGAACGGAAAAAATGGAAATACTTTGTGGATTTCCACCTGGTTCTTCATTTCTGCTGTGTCAGTGGCACCAGGTTGTGACTCCCACCTACGACAAAATGCAATCATTGCTTGGGAGGCTTGGCTGCTTTCAATGAAAACTGAATTCATGAGCGTAATTCAAATCACATTTAGCACAAATTGATTCTGACTCGGAATTTCACAGCCACTGCGATGTTTGATTTGGAAAATGAGGCCTGGTGCAAGCCACAAACCCCTCCAAATGTGCTGTACAGACCTCCAGTAAATCACTTTGAGGTGCAAGATACTCCTGGAGGATGTTAAAGATTTAGTTATTTAAAATACTGATTAACTTACTCCCAGATAAGATGGGGCCAGCCTGAGATTGTCTGCTCGCTGCTGTGCAGACAATGTCAGCTGAAGAATAGGAAAGAGTAATTTTTTATAGCTAGAAAAACCTTTTGTTGCCTATTTTTTTTCTTCTGTAAATTTATTCAGAGTAATAACTTTTCCCAAAGAACAGAGCCAGGTTCCTCCTTGAATGTTGAGGTGTAATTCTCTTCTATTTAAATTAGCAAATGCCAAATTTTGTATTTACTTAATTATCAGAAGCAGATCATTTTGTGATATAGACCAAGGCAGAGTAGAGATGAGCACAAGGCTTTTTATATTGAAACTCCAAGAAATATTCATTAACTCCCAGTTTGTCCTCTACAGGCACTCTCAGAAACCTCATTTTTCCCATTAAAACAAGGAAAAACCTTGTTCTTCAGAGAAAAGCACTACTGTAACATTTAGAAAAACAATGATTCACTGTTATAACAGCCTTTCTAGTAAATTAGTATTAATTAGGTGCATGTAATAGTAGCTTTCCTAGTGAATTCAAATTAATTAGCTGTTTTAATTAGTCTGTCCAACTGTGCGTCCACCCACTCCACACATGGGTGGGTGCACATGAGAGAATTTATTGCCAGGCACTGCCTGAATCATTCATTTTTCTGCATTTTATCAGCAAACTTTTGCAGTTCAGGAGAGACTGAAGAGCAAAACCCCAGCCCTGTGCCAGAAAAAGTTCCTGGTGAGCACTGACAGCAGTTCCTGCTTCCAAGGGGAAATCCTGAGAATCCACTGGAGTTGTGGTTCAAAAGCTCTGTCAGTAGTTTGTATTTTTAGTCATTATTTTTACATCTGAAGACAGAGACCAAGATTGCAAGGGAATATTTGTGGTGAGTCCAACAGCTCCCAATTTGGAAGCACAATTTAAGTTGTTAAACAGTAATGAAATACAGGGAAGGGCAGCACAGAATCCTTCTGTGCAATCCCAATTTTTCTGCTTGCTCAGTGTTCATTCACCACCAAAATTTATAGAATTTGAAACTTCTGGGATTTAGAGTGTGTTGGAATTCAGGGCTGCTACAATTTCTGTTCTATCAGAGGACGTGTCACTCTGGAAAAATGGTTTGAAATTGTTCAGTGGAGAAGGGCTGAGCTCTGGATTTCTCTCTTTTTTTTTCTGTCTCATGGAATGGAGACAGGAATTATTTCATGGTTACCCAAGGTAGGATGGGATCCCATTCCAAGAGGAGATCAGCCAGGTTGTTCCATCCAAGGACCACTGCTGATTAAATGAACTACAACTGGTATCTATTTCTATTCACAATATTCTTTTCAATTTAAGGCAGATACTATTTGTTCCTTAAACTTTTCTCTTTGTGCCATTTGTGCAGGAAATGCCAAAACAAATGGATTTGGGAAAAATGTGTCTTGGAATGGCTGGTTTTGGCAGGTAGGGAGTGGACAGGAGCTGAGTTGAGGCAGCCTTGGGGTTACTCCAGTCTTAAACAACTCAAAGGCTGATAATTTTGAGAGATTTTTGGATTCCCTTTGTGTCCTGCAAGGACAAAGGGCTTTTCCTGCACTTCACTGGGAAAGAATTGTAAAAGCATTGGTGAGAATTGTGGCGTGGATGTCAAAATTCCCAGTGCTGTGGAGGACTGGGGGTGTCTGTGCCAATGTCTGAGGGATCTTGTGATGCACAACACATGGAGGTGGAGGTTTCAGATGTTAATTTTTTAGAGTAATTGCTGGAAATGCTCTCCATGGGGATTTTTAAGCCTCATTTAGTAATTATTACCAGACCAGACTTGGAATGGCTTTTTCCTTTCTTGTCCTGTAAGAAGTGGTTGTAAGAAAAGCAGAATCCTTCAAGTTTTGGGGGTTTTTTTCCCTAATAATTGTACAAGTCCAGCAGTGCCTCCCAATCCAGGTGTGCCATCTCCAGGCCTGCACATACAACTGCAGTGCCTCCCCAAATTGTCCAGGAGCTCTCTCCCAAGCCCTTTCCAAGCCTGCATGCATAATTTCAGCAAGTGTTTTTACACAGGAGAAGATAAAGCCCTGTGTTTGCTTTACCTTGCCAGCTGGAATTACCTCCCCCTTATCTGGGCTCAGCCACTGCCTCCTCAGCCAGCTCCTATCTCAGCCAAACACTGTGCAGGCAGAGGGAAGCTCAGCCTTTCACAATCTGCTGCTGCTGCTGCTCCCCTGTCGAGCTGGGAGCACCCTGTCAGCCACATCTGCTCGATAAAAAGCACTGGGCTGTTTATCAATCCAGTGCCCTAAATCACAGCCCCCATCTGACATCAATTCAGCAGAAATTTCAGCACCTTGTCACCATGGGCTGGAGCCAACCAGCACTGTTATCCTCCAAAATCTTGGTTCAGGCACAAAAAGCTGTGAGGAAATCAACCTGTCTTGGGTTTGTTTGCAATATTCAGTCCCAGTGGCTGGAGCTGTGCTCCTTTAAAGTTTAAAATGGGTTCTTTACTGACTTTCAGCATTATGGGTATTTTATTTTGTCGTTCAGAATGTGTTGCTATGGCAAACAGGGCCTTATTTCCTTCCCTTGGGTGGGGTTTCTCAGCTGTTCCCACCACCCTGTCTGCCCTGGTTTATCTCGTTTGTAAAGAAATCAAAGCACTTGGTTCAACAGGTATTTTTCTTTTCAAAGATTAAGACCTGTATTTTCATCGGGATCTTGACTCCCACCCTGAAGCTTTTGATGCTTGTATCAATCCTAAGTGGACTTTTTAACAATTACTTCAAAAGCTGCAATTAATTATAGAAAATAATTCTGAATATTGGGACTGTTTTGATGGCTCAATATATCTGGGAAAAGTAGGAAAAAAACCCACAGTGCAAATGTAGGAAGCCCCCAAATGCTACAAAATTTAATGGAGCGTCACTGTGTGTGTTGAGGATTTTTTTAAAACTCAAATCAGGCACAGATTAGGTGTGTTTGTGGCAGATCCTTTTTCACAGGTGATTCATACCTTGGTCATGATTTTTGTATGACAAAATTCAGGTTTAAGTGCTCTGACAATACCATGGATGGGTGCGTGACGAAGGCAAACCCCTTCCTCAGTGAGCAAAGGGTGCAAACTGCACACTCAGTCCTAACTCTCACATTTTTAAAAATTAACTTTGCACATCAGAAAACTCGTAGGTGAGGTTTCTGTTTCTCTTTCCCCACGGAATCCCTTGGGCTCTTCCCTTTCTGGCTGTGAGAACCACTCTGGGTTCAGGAGCAAGAGAGAGCCCAGCTGGAACCTCCCAGATGGCCCAGAAATGTAACAATTTGGGGGAACAACGGGGATATTGTGATTCTGGCTGCTGCTGCTCTCTCCAGCTCTTGCTGCATGAGAGCCACGTCTCTCTTGCATTAATCACCATCTCCAGCTGGGGCATGGCCAAGGGAAAACTGTTTCTGGAATGGGCCAGAAAAGAAGATTTTGGCTACGTTGTTTAAGTGCTTGGAACAAGGTTTAGGGTTTCCTTTTTGCACAGGTGGTTTTGCCTTTCTGTCTGCAGTTTCCAAACCAAACCACCTCCCTGCCACTGAGCTCATATTTTGAAGGGTTTTTCTTTGAAGGATTTTTAAAATTAATGCTAGAGTTTTGCTGAACTTTATGGAGTAGCATGTGCAGGTAAAAAACTGGATGGAGGTTCTGCAGATGATTCAGGAGAGAAACAAAAGTGTTGCAGGTCTAAGTTATTTCTCTTTAGTTTTGTACCTCACCAGCCCATCATTTCCGAGAGTGGGCCATAAACTTCCTTTTTGTTGTGCTGCTCAGCCCACAAGAAGTGACTCACTCTGTTCAGCTTAGTGAAAAACTCTGTAAAAAACTTCACGTTTTTCAAAACTTTACAGGATCAAGCCACCAAAAAGCTTTGTGGACTTGGATCGCATTAATGGGACAGAGTAAAGCAGCAGAGTTTGAGGCTTTTTATTTTATCAGCTTTAACATTTAAATAATTTAACAGAAAAGGGATGGTTGTAATTTTCTGTGATTTTCTTTCATTACAGAACCAGGTGTAGATGGAATTTCTGAGCTGCCTGAGGTTATCAGTTTTATTTAGAGGACTCATCCTGGAAGGAATGGAACAAGGGAGAACAGTGAAGGGATGACAGTAATTTGTTGGTAATGAGAATAACCCTCAGTATCTCCTTTTTATGCTGAATATAAAACAACTGAAGCCCCTCTGGGCTGTCCTGATGACCAGGAGCTGCCTGCTGCTCATCAGTACCTTCAGCAAGACACAAGAGTTGCCTAACCATGATCAATGGGCTGTTAAACTGTGATTAAACCTGACTGAATCATGACGTTTATGGGCAGAAGGTCTTTTCGATTTCATTGATTAGCCATCTTTTTAAGCTACACGAAGCATTCTGTTGAGAATAGTAAATTAGTTACCCTAAAAAATGTAGGGAGTCAAACCAAGAACTTATTTTGCTTGCAATTGAATCCTGGTACACAAAAAGGACTGCGGGGAGGAAGTCAAATGAAATTTAAACCCAGTTTAACATCCTGACATCACAGGCTGTTTGTACATCTCCTGATGATCTGTTTGTGATCGTGCAGGCACTCAAAGCAAACTGTTTGCCAGATTTCAGCCTGCTCTTACTCAACTTTAAACATGTTATACCATGAATGCAATGGAAACTTCTTACACAATGTTGGTGAAACAGAGCAAACACTTCTTGGTTGATGCTGGTTCAGTACCTGGTCCTGTCTTCATTTCAGTAAAACATACTCTCAGTGTTATGTCAGGCTCCTTGTGAAAATGCAGAAGTCATCCTAACAAGTTAAAAAAACAAAAACAAAAGATAAGTGCAGATTTGCAAAATGATTTTAAGAGAATAACTAAGAAATATGATCATACAGAAAGATGGTCAGGAGCTGAGGGTTGTGTTCTTCTCCTGGTTGCCCAAGGGAACTGGCAAAAATGACAACTGTTGCTTTATCTCTGTGCTTTCACTGATGCTTTCAGCTTTCTACAGGCTCTGTTTTTTCTCTAGATTTTATTTTTTGCAGTGTGCTCCTTACTGGCAGCTGGAACAAGAGGAGTGATGAAGGTTTTAACCAGTTTCATCAAGGGTTTGCTGCCTCAAGCAGTGTCAGGTGAATATTGAGTTGTGTTGACCCATCCAAGGTGGGACTATTTTGGCCCTCCTGCATTTGTGACAGCCAAGAAAAGTAAACATAATAATAACTTTTCATAACTTTTCTAAATGTGCCTTGGAGTGGGGGCCCTGCTCTGCCGGGGCCATCCATCTCTGTGCATTTTTTGGTGCAAAGGGATCACTTTTGGTGCGAGGGAATAAATACTTTTTTGGCATTAGGGGGATGCACTGGGTATGAGGAGAAACACTTTGATGTGAGGGAATAAATACTATTTTGATGTGAGGGGACACTTTTTGGGGTGAGGCAATGCTCAGTTGGTGTGATGGCATGTACACGATGCAAAGGAAATTTCTTTTGGTGTGAGGGAATAAATACTCTCCTGATATGAGGGAAAACACTTACTAAGAGGAGAAACACTGTGGTGAGGGAATAAGTTCTATTTTGGTATGAGTGGATGGACCTGGTGTGAGGGGATGCTTTTTGGAGTGAGGCAATGCTCATTTGTTGTGAGGGGGATGTACTCGATGCGAAGGAATTTCTTTTGATGTGAGGGAATAAATACTCTTCTGATGTGAGGGAAAACACTTCATATGAGGAGAAAACCCTTTAGTGTAAGGAAATAAATACTATTTTGATATGAGTGGATGCACTTTTGATTTGAGGGGATCCTCACCTGGTGTGATGGGGCGCACTTGATGTGAAGGAAACTCTTCTGGTGTGAGGGAATAAATACTCTTGATATGAGGGAAAACACTTGATATGAGGAGAAGCGCTTGAGTGTGAGGGAATAAGTAGTATATTGGTGTCAGGGAACACTTTTTTGGGGTGAGGCGATGGTCTTTTGAATGGATGTACTCGGTGTGAAGGTGCGAGGGGGCCACGCTCGGTGTGAGGGGCCGCGCTTTTGACAGGGGCCCGGGGACCCGGGGCTGAGCACGAGAAACGGCAATCCCCACCTTGCACGAAGCTGCAGCCGCTGCTCCATGGCTGTGACACGGTGAGGAGCCGCCGAGGGCAGTCCCAGCCCGCCCCCGAGGCCGCTGTGGCGAGGCCATGGCGAGGGGGCCGTGCCGGAAGGGGCCGCCCCGGGCCGGGCCGAGCAGGGCGGCGGCTCCGGGATCTCCGCCGCGATGCTGCCGCTGCTCCGCCGAGCTTGGGCGGCCGCCGCCGCTTCCTCCTCGTCCTCCTGCACCTCACGGCAGGGCAGCCGCCGGTGC
>VZTZ01035167.1:18167-28569 GCA_013400955.1 Drymodes brunneopygia
CCATCGCTGCCGGCCCCCCGCGCTCACAAACTTTGGGTGTGTTTGTGCTCAGCCCGGCTTTGTTCTCGGCTGAGACATCAGGAAGTGACGGTGTTTTAAATATAGAGAATGTTTTGCGCCGCCTTTGCCTGAGTTGACCTTATGGAGCTCCGTAGAGTTTGCTCCTCGCTGAGGGGGAACGGGGTGGGGGGGAAGGTGGTTCGGCCGCCCCTCGTGTGAGTGGTTTGAAGGTTTTTAGTTTATTTTTAATTCCTCGTTTAAAAGACGCTGAGCAGCCGTATCCAGTGAAGTGGCCTGTGAGGTGATGCTCGAAGCGTCGCAATTTGGAGTTTAGCAGAGGGGCAGGGCACCCGAAGCTGTGTGTGGGTCACCAGGTGAACAGCTCAACACTGGTGTCAGTTCTGGTTTTAAACAGAATAAACTCCTGTGGAAACCATTCGTGTACTTACTCTGCTTGTGCCAGTTTAAGGTGCCCCAGAATTGGTGGGTTTGGGTTTTACAGGTGTGGAATCAGCAGGACCCGTGTGCACGGAGCAGTTTAGGTCAGGATTGCTGTGGCTGCTGCAGGAGCTCTGAACCCTCCTTTGTGGGGTAACCCTGTGCTTGTGTTGCCTTCTGGACAATGTTTTGCTTCCCAGTGGGAATTATCCCATGTCTGGAGTGCTCCCAACTCAGCTGATGGTTGTGGTGTGTAAAAGAAAACTGTGAAACAAAGCTGCCTTCAAGTCTGGCAATAATAGGAAAATACTCTCTTTTTTTTCTGGGGAATAGCAGGGACCGTTCCTTTTGCAGAGCATTGTGCAAAGGTAGAAAGGTACTGACACGGTTCTATGTCAAATTACTACGCTTCCCTGTGTGGCTTTGAGTCATGCAGCTGGAATGTTTTATTTTTCTTTTACTTTCCTGGGCACCAGCTGACTCGAATTAGCCTTTGGTGACACAGCACCTTCCCTTGCCAGAAAGTTCTGTCTCCTGCATCAGAGCCTGACTCTCCTCNGGAAAGCACACACGCTTATCTCCATGGGGTTTTAAAGATGAAATAACACTGAGCTCTGCCCTCAGGAGCAAGTGTGTGTGTCCCTGTTGTTTTAGGGCAAGCAGGAGTGCATGGAAAATCCAGCCATGCATTCCAGCAATTTTGTGTGAATAAACCCCTGACCTGAGCAGCTCAACCTTTCATAAATGCTCAACAGAGTAAAAAAAAAATGGACTTAAAATCAAAAATTTGCTCCCAAATCCCAGATTCTTTCTATTGTTCCTTCTAAAAGCTGCCTTTACCAAAGAGTATTGCAGAATATGAAGATATTTCATAAGGGCAGGTGAGCTGGTAGCAATTGGTCAGGGCTGTTGTGAAGCACATTTTATTGCCCAGCTTGTCCTGCAGGGAGAAACTGAGGGGCCCTGAGCAAGTTTGAACCAGTTGGATTGGAGTAATTTATGTTTTGAAGTGGTTGCTCACCATGAGAGCTCCTCCAGCTTCCTGAGGGATTCAGCAATGCCCTGGGGAAGGCACACAAACAAACACTTGGTCTTCACAACACCAACATTTCTGGCTGATGTTTGGAAAGAGGCTGATAAAACAGCAAAAATGGCAGTGGTGGAATGCAGGGAGCTTGTGTGACGTTTGGGGCTCATTTTGTTTTTCTTGTTTCTGGCTGTTCACTCAGAAGAATCATTTCCAAGAGGGAATAATCCACATCCAACAGGGAATATCCCTTTCCAAGAGGGAATAATCCACATCCAACAGGGAATATCCCTTTCCAAGAGGGAATAATCCACATCCAACAGGGAATATCCTTGCCCATGCTCATTTCAGCACTGATATCATGAAGAAGCCAAGTCCTGCCCACAAAGTGCTGTTTTTTTCACTGAGGTTGGGTTAGGGGAGAGACATCACTTGTTATCTCATCAGTGATATTAATTTACTAACTTTAGGTTGGCTTTGCTTTTAATTGAACAGCCTCTTGCTTTGTAAGCCACACCTCACTATCTGTTGAGGATAAGGTCCTGAAAAGTGTTTAGTGGATAACAGAGCTGGTTTTTTTCTGCAGGAATTGATGTAGCAGGGGGGAATTGCCTATAGGGGGTTCAGAAAAATGCAATATTTAATTGCACAGGAGCAGTGTAGGCTGGAATCATCAGGACTCAGGTGCTCACCTCTGAAAGATCTTACCTGCTTTGTCTGTAAGACTTTCCTTGAGGTAAATCTTTCCCTGTGAGCATTTGCTGCCTTTTCATCATCCTCATCTTCTTTAAGTGAATTGAAGTCCAGGAAGGGTAGAATGGCATCAAACAATCAGTGACAGAGCTCCAAACTGACAGAGAAGCAACAGATAGTGAGGTGTTGGTGTCTAACCCCCCAGTTTTCAGGTGCCTGCCTCTCTCCTCCCCCTTTCTCTCTTTACTCTTGCTATTTCTGGTTTTTCTCCCTGCCAGCTTCTCTCTAACAATCATAGAAATCCAGAGAAGAGAGCTTGGGAACAAACAAAAGCACCACAGTTGGAAGAGAAGATGAGAGAGACACCCAGGATAGACAAAAAAGCCTGAATCCTGAGATGGGGTTTGCAAGACTTGGGCTAAAGCTGAAGGTAGAGCAGGAGGAGAGGAGGAGGAGGGGGAAGGAAGGTATGTACAGCACGTGGTGTGTCTGTGTGTGGTGCCACCAGAAACGAGGCTGAAACAGAGCCAGGCCTGCAATAAACACCTGATGTGATCCTTGTTAAAGTCCCCTTCAGCTTCTGTTTTGTTCTGAAGTTTTAAAGAGTGTCATTTGAGAGGAAACACTTGTAAAGGGACTGAAGTTCCCTCTCTGTTTCCTGTCACTGTCTGGTGGCCACTACAGGAACCTGAGTCTCTTCATGTGTGTGTCTGTGCCTGGAGTTACTCGTGAGGCAAACGTCAAAGTGGATGTGGTTATTAACACACATTTACAGTCACTTGTGGGTTTGCATCATCACAGAATCACAAGTGGATTGTGTTAGAGCACAGAAACTTCAGTTCTGAGAGGCTTGGCTGTGTGAAGCCTTCATCCCCTTCTCCAGCATGGTTTGGGTTGGAAAGGACCTTGAATCCCATCCCATTCCACCCCCTGCCATGAGCAGGGACACCTTTCACTATCCCAGGGTGCTCCAAGCCTGTCCAGCCTGGCCTTGGACACTCCCAGGGTCAGGGCATTGTGATTTTCCAGTGATGGTCAGTGTTGCATCCATGCCCAAGGCTCAGCAGCAGGGGTTGAAATGAATTCAATGTCACTTTGCACAGCTTGTTTTAATTTATTCCTTTATCACAGCCAGGCCTGTCTGGTTAGAATTTCAAACCTGCTGGCTGGCTATCAGGGGAAAAAATAATACAAGAAAATCTCTTAATGCCTCTCATTGGTTTCTCCTTAGCATGGGAGTGATTAACTAATTTCCAAAAGCAGTGTTGGGATTAGGTGCTTTATCCCAAGGTTTGCTGTAAAACCTCCCCATGTCCTACAGCTGAGTGAAAATCAGCAGATGCTGATAGTTTAGTGCTGGATGAGCACTTGGAAAAGCTCTTTTCCAACCTAAATGATTCCCTGATTCCATAAGTGTTATTAGCCCCTGGGAAGTAATTATGGTTTCTCATTTACCAGATGCTCTGATATCATAATTAGCAAGATGACTTTGCAGGATGGGTTTGGTCCAGGTAGGAGGCAATGAGTGGCAGCAGAAAGCTGAGCATGGATTTCTTTATTCATGTGTTTGCAAAAGGATGGGAGCCCTTCTGAAATCAGGAGAACAGACTGAAGTTTTACCTTTACTCATTGGTAAAAAGGGCATTAAAGCTCCCAGAAACTCAAACTTGCCCAGGGGCAGACTGGATGTTAAATACTTCATGAACAACTTGTAGGCACAATAAAACATGGTTCTGGCTGACCTTTGGTTGTGCAGTCTGAAAGCTGTGCTGAAGCAGAATACCATGTCTGGATTTTTGTAGCTTGGAGGAGACTTGAACATTTGCCTCAATACACTGATTTTTCTGGCCAAATTTGCTTTTTTGAAGTCTTGTCATGAGAAATGTCAGTATTTTTCACAGTTCCTGAGGCCTGTAGGGATGACATTGGATACATTTAATGGNGTGTGTGTCTGTGCCTGGAGTTACTCGTGAGGCAGGCATCCAAGTGGATGTGGTTATTAACACACATTTACAGTCACTTGTGGGTTTGCATCATCACAGAATCACGAGTGGATTGTGTTAGAGCACAGAAACTTCAGTTCTGAGAGGCTTGGCTGTGTGAAGCCTTCATCCCCTTCTCCAGCATGGTTTGGGTTGGAAAGGACCTTGAATCCCATCCCATTCCACCCCCTGCCATGAGCAGGGACACCTTTCACTATCCCAGGGTGCTCCAAGCCTGTCCAGCCTGGCCCTGGACACTCCCAGGGTCAGGGCATTGTGATTTTCCAGTGATGGTCAGTGTTGCATCCATGCCCAAGGCTCAGCAGCAGGGGTTGAAATGAATTCAATGTCACTTTGCACAGCTTGTTTTAATTTATTCCTTTATCACAGCCAGGCCTGTCTGGTTAGAATTTCAAACCTGCTGGCTGGCTATCAGGGGAAAAAATAATACAAGAAAATCTCTTAATGCCTCTCATTGGTTTCTCCTTAGCATGGGAGTGATTAACTAATTTCCAAAAGCAGTGTTGGGATTAGGTGCTTTATCCCAAGGTTTGCTGTAAAACCTCCCCATGTCCTACAGCTGAGTGAAAATCAGCAGATGCTGATAGTTTAGTGCTGGATGAGCACTTGGAAAAGCTCTTTTCCAGCCTAAATGATTCCCTGATTCCATAAGTGTTATTAGCCCCTGGGAAGTAATTATGGTTTCTCATTTACCAGATGCTCTGATATCATAATTAGCAAGATGACTTTGCAGGATGGGTTTGGTCCAGGTAGGAGGCAATGAGTGGCAGCAGAAAGCTGAGCATGGATTTCTTTATTCATGTGTTTGCAAAAGGATGGGAGCCCTTCTGAAATCAGGAGAACAGACTGAAGTTTTACCTTTACTCATTGGTAAAAAGGGCATTAAAGCTCCCAGATTTAGAAACTTGCCCAGAGGCAGAGTGGATGTTAAATACTTCATGAACAACTTGTAGGCACAATAAAACATGGTTCTGGCTGACCTTTGGTTGTGCAGTCTGAAAGCTGTGCTGAAGCAGAATACCATGTCTGGATTTTTGTAGCTTGGAGGAGACTTGAACATTTGCCTCAATACACTGATTTTTCTGGCCAAATTTGCTTTTTTGAAGTCTTGTCATGAGAAATGTCAGTATTTTTCACAGTTCCTGAGGCCTGTAGGGATGACATTGGATACATTTAATGGATGTGTCACCTGCCAAGTGTCACCTGGTCAGGCAGTGCTCACACTCCTGCTCTGACAGAGGGCTGAGGGTGTGAAACTCATCACTGTGACTGTGCCAGACCTGGGAAAATATTCCTGTGAGGGGAGATGGATGAGGAGACTCTTCAGCCCATCTCCATTTCCAGCAGGGAAAACCAGGAATGTGTTTGCCTGAATAATTTGTTCATGGCAAAAGGACACTGCTTGAGTTGCTCCACCTGCTACTTTATCCTGGGCAATTTTTTTCCAGGGATTTACTTGTCTGCCCAATTCTAAATCATATTTATTAATGTGTGTGTCTTGTTTTCTTTTTTAGTCATCGTTGGAGGTCCCTTGAAAAACCAGTACAGGCTAAAGCAGTTCCACTTCCATTGGGGAGCTATCAATGACTGGGGCTCAGAGCACACAGTGGACAGTAAATTTTACCCAGCAGAGGTATGAGATGAAATCCTGAAAAATGCAGCTCCTTGTCTCAGGTGTGTCTGTGAAAACTCTCAAACTGAGGAATTGCAGTTTATTTTTAAGTGCTACAGTTCATCTGCTGTTTTATTCTATAAAAATTCACTGTGTTTTCTGGAGAAGAGCAGCCTGAAAATTGGACATTGGCCCCATTACTGAAATTTAAAAATCACTGTGTTTGTTGTTACTAAATCTTTCAGAAAAACAAAGCATACCCTAAGTACTCTAAAAAGCCATCCCTTTCTTTTCTGTTTGCAACTCTTGAAGTTACTAAAATAGCAAAACTTTGATGCTTAAAAACCTACTAAGGAAGCAAATGTCAATAAAAAGGATGGAGTCAGTGAAAATGTGAAATTGTGACAGCTTTGAACAGAGTTCCTTGCCAAAGGAGGAGAATTTGTCAGGTGATGATGGGTTATTTTTAAGAAGAGTTTCTCTCCTCTTGGTGTGTTCATAGTGGTGCTGCCAGCTTGGCAAGATCCTCGTTAACAGGGACACTCTAAGTTTTTGGGCTGGGGTATTTATTTACCACACAAAACTCTGTGATGTATTGGCTGTCAGCAGTGCAGAGGAAGATTAAGTGCAGGAGGATGTTCCTCAGGAGAAAAATGTGTTCTGCTCCTCCTGGGAAGAGATGGAAGACTGAGCTTTGCCTTAGGGCAGCATTCCTGGGGGCAGAGTTCCACAGACTAAATCCCTTTTTATATATGGGAAATGCAGTGAGTCTTCAGCTATTGTTTAAATAAAAAAAAAAATTAAAAAAAAAAGGAAGGGCAGGACCATTTTTTACCAAGAGCACTGTGTTCCTCATTTCTGTGGTCTGTGGTTTCTGAGGAGGTGCCTGCAGTGCCTCACCCTGGCAGGGGCAGCAGTCAGGTGTGGTGTCTGTGCCCTGTGCTGATCTCTGCCTCCTTCCCCTTTCAGCTGCATTTGGTGCACTGGAATGCTGTGGAGTACCCGAGTTTTGAGGAGGCTGTGATGGAAGGGAATGGCCTGGCTGTTATTGGAGTGTTCTTAAAGGTAATTTTGTGCTGTGGGACCGGGTGTGATGAGGCCTTGCTGTTTGCATTCTGTTAAAGCCAATTCAGGGCAGTTAGGGCTGAGGGGGGTCCCATCAATCCTTATAAACATCTCCAAGGGCTGTCAGAGGATGGTGCCAGGCTCTGTTCAGTGGGGTCAGTGACAGGATGAGGAGCAGTGGCCAGAAACTAAAGAAGGTTTCACCTCAATGTGAAGAATTTTGTGTTGAGGGTGGCACAGCTGCCCTGGGAGGGCTGGGACTCTCCTGTTTGGAGACATCCCAAACCCACCTGGATGTGTTTCTCCAGCTGCCCCTGCCTTGGGCTGGATGATCTCCAGAGCTCCCTTCCAACCCTAAACATTCTGGAATTGTTATAAAAAAATACTAAGGTGGGCAAGTAGAACTGATTGATTATTGATTGGCTTGTTGATTGTCCCTGCAGCTGGGAGCACGGCACGAAGGGCTGCAGACCCTGGTGGATGCCTTGCCTGCAGTCAGACACAAGGTCAGTGCTCTGAGGTGTCCCCCCCATTGTCACCCAGCAGAAAGAACACCTGGAGAACAATAAAACACCCAGAAAAGCTTTCTTCCTTCGATTTTACCTGATTGACACCTTGGCAGTGGGAGGGGAAGCTGATTCTTCAGGAGGAATTGGATAATTTCAGCTTTCCAAACCACTTGGAGAAATGCTGCTCTTGAGATTGTTTCCCCTTGCAGGGCCGTGCTGGAAGTGGGGATTTATTTACTGTGGGATTAGGGCTTTTTGATTTTTGTTTGCTCGGTGAGGAGGAGATGATTTGATTTCTTTTTTTTTTATGAACACTGCATTTTCTGCTGGGGGAACGGGATCGTTCCTAGCAGGGTCCTGCCAGGAGAGGGAGCGCTGAGTCTCTGACAGAAGCAGCTCCTCCTCCTGTGCCCGTTCCCTTCTGAAAGTACAGAAAAAACCACATCGACCTCTTCAGCTTCTAATCACATCCAGCTGAAGTCGCTGTACCGCTACTTTTCACAGGAGGGAGCTTTTAAAATCCAAATACAACAAGTTTTTATATCAGAGCAGTGACAGCTCTGCCAGATAAACACCAAACACGTCAGTCCAGTGCCAGAAAACCTCCCCAAACCTGAATATACATCTATTATAACAATGTAATCATTTATAGCATGTGAATTTAAAAGAAACTAAGTTTAAAATCTGCCAGTATATCCCGAAAATCCCCCAGGAGCACTGTTTCTGTGGGAAATCCTGGATTTTGAAGCTCCTGCATTCTGTCTGATACCCCACTTCTGGGACTGAACATTCTGAAGACAGGAATATTTGATTTCAGTAAAACTTCAGTCCTCTTCCTGCTGCCTAAAATCACGTGGTGAAAGTAAAACACTTTTTGTTTGCAGTCCTTTAAGGATCTGGCACAGCTACCTGAACTTATTCCACCACTTATTCCCTCTTTTTCCTGCTTGCATCCAGCTCCCACAAAGCCTCAGGCCATTGATCCTTCTCACTCCTTGTTTCTCCTGCATTGAATTCCTAATGGATTCTGGGGACAGCTGAAATATTTCAATTTTGGCTGCTCAGCAGCTGCCCCGACACCTCAACCCCAATTTTATACAAGTTTGTGGGATTTCAAATTATTACATTGTTAATATTCCCAACACCTCATTTCCCATCCACACACATAACACAGATTTTAACCTCGTTGTCAAGAACTTTTTCAACTTTCTTTTTTTCTCAAAGCACCATCCTTACCAATGTTTTTTGCTGCTGTTTAGGACACTGTGATCGAGTTTGATGTCTTTGATCCCTCCTGTCTGATCCCTTCCTGCCCTGATTACTGGACCTACGCGGGCTCCTTGACCACTCCCCCCCTGACTGAGTCAGTTACGTGGATCATTAAGAAGAAGCCAATCGAGGTGGATGAGGATCAGGTAAATCTCAATTTTCCTTTCAGACCACACCTCTTGCTGCCACTGAGATGCTCAGGACCAGTTATTCACCAGCAGTTCTCTGTGAAAACACACAAAAGTTCTCTCTGTTTGCTCAGAGATCTGTTAATGCCTCAACACAGGATTTGGGGAAGAATCCTGGCATTATCAGCCACTAACACTGAAAGACCTAAGACCTCTTCAAGGTGTTTTTCCAGCTTTATTCAGCTTTTCCAACTATTCTTGAGAGTTTTATCTTGATCTGTGATACACAGTTCTGGAAGCTGCCTCTTGAAAGCTTGGGGGGTTTTAAGAACTTACTGGAATTCTAATAATTTTGCTCTCCTTAGCATGATGCAGCCTTTTTTGTGGAGGGAAGGGAAACTGGGAAAGTTTTGTGAAATTGAGCTTGTTAACAGAGAACTGCAGGCTTAGTGTGGCATTCTTTTAAACTGAATTTTTCCACCTTTTTTCTTTTTTTCCGTGGCTCTTTACTCTCATAGCATTGACTTACCATTGGAATGGCCTTGTGAGCATAAAAGATGATCTGCATAATTTATTTTAATCCCAGTTATAAAGCACTGAGAGAACAACTTGGGGATTGTTGGGGTTCCCTCTTCTCTGGGTGCCAGGGAGGCTGTAAATGAAAGTTGGATGAAGTATTTGGGAATAGTTGGCTGAAGTATTTGGGAAATAACTCTCTCAGGTGTGCCACATTTGGGATTTAATTTCCCTAAGGATGGCAGATGAGTGATAATTCTTCCATGCTGGTCTGGATAATGGGACAGTGTTCACCAGCAGGTGACAAAGGTTTTGCTAAAATCCCTCTGAATGCACCAGTGAGAGAACAACTTGGGAATTCTTGGGGTTCTCTCTTCTCTGGGTGCCAGGGAGGCTGTAAATGAAAGTTGGATGAAGTATTTGGGAAATAACTCTCTCAGGTGTGCCACATTTGGGATTTAATTTCCCTAAGGATGGCAGATGAGTGATAATTCTTCCATGCTGGTGTGGACGATGGGATAATCTTCACCAGCAGGTGACAAAGGTGTTGGTGCTAAAATCCCTCCAGATGTACCAGTGAGAGAACAACTTGGGGATTGTTGGGGTTCCCTCTTCTCTGGGTGCCAGGGAGGCTGTAAATGAAAGTTGGATGAAGTATTTGGGAATAGTTGGCTGAAGTATTTGGGAAATAACTCTCTCAGGTGTGCCACATTTGGGATTTAATTTCCCTAACGATGGCAGATGAGAATTCTTCCATGCTGGTGTGGATGATGAAATAATCTCTACCAGCAGGTGACAAAAGCGTTGCCAAAATCCCTCCGCGCTACCTTAGATTTCACTTCCTTCTCCAAGAACAAACACTTCTCTTTCACCATGAATCCCCAAACTGGGGGAGGGGGGAATTCCTGGGGAGTGACTGGTGTGGCCATCTGTGCTCCCCAGCTGGAGGCCTTCCGGGCGCTGCTGTTCACGTCGGACGGGGAGGAGGAGAGGAGGATGGTGGACAACTTCCGCCCGCTGCAGCCGCTGATGAACCGCACCGTGCGCTCGTCCTTCCAGCCCTGCCTGGAGCCCCAGCTCCGGCCCCACGCCCGCCAGCTCAGCCCCTAGCTGGCCACCAGCTCAGCCCCTAGCTGGCCCAG